>SJYO01013451.1:2604625-3021447 GCA_006410555.1 Capra ibex | reverse complement strand
CTCCCCACCCCCTCCCCCTCCCCACCCCGTCCCCGTGTTGAAATTTCCCTCCTCTCCCTCCTTTCCGGTGAGTACTCTCCTCGTTTTGGGAGGGCGTTCACGGCCTATCCCGGTACGCCGAGACCCTTGTCTCTCCTCATTTCCGTCTTCGGCTCTTGCACTTCCCGTCGTCCAGTCTCGCCGCGCTCTTCGCCCTCCGGTGGACTATGAGCTTCCGGAAGGCGTTGGGACTGGTTTGGAAAGGAGTGTCCGGACAGAGAATCTTCGGAGACTTGTCTTAGAGATAAAGGTCGGTCAATGGGGAACGAGAGGAGGCTTGTAGAGACGTTTTCGCAGAGGACAGTCGAGTGGGGGTCCTGTGAGACGGTGCACTCTGTCAGTGTTCCCACCCTTTCTCTCCCTCCCCACCGGTGTCCGGGTCGGCAAAGGTCCGACTTACGACGCAAGTACTGGAGAAGGAGGTCCTCCGTCCCGGTGTGACGAGAGACACGTCCTCACCGACCCCGGACGCACGTACACACGGACACACAGGAGTCAGCGAAGACTGACACACACTGGGGTACCTGGAAACACTGTGGTCGGGGGAGACAGGTATCCTAAGGGGTCCGTTCTTATGACCTCACCCGACGACAAAGGAGGAGGTCCCCTAGAAGAACTGCGTCCCTACCTTGGGTGCAGAGGACACAGAGGACGTGACCGTCCACCTTAGAAATGGTGACTCGGTGTTCGCGCAGAATTTGAAATGACATATAAGTTTGGTCGACACGTAGAACGATTGCACGTCCAAGGCTAAGTCATCCACACTCCGTCCCGGACTCTAAGACGTCGAGTTTCGGGATCCCCACCGGAGACACGAACCAGGTCCCAGGTGTGACTCAACACTCCCTGGAGGTTGTTCCTACCTTTAACTAGATCTTCGGTGTGTTAAGAGGAATTCTGAACCTCGGTTCTATATATCTCTGTTGTGGACGGTTTCCGTCCAAGACTCGTCACTCCATTCCTTCGTGGTTCCCAGTCCAACCACGGTGGGCCACGGTGTTCGCTTTCTCTACCACCAGACGTCTCACTCCTTCAACCCGGTCTATGTGTCCGACTCCCGTCTCACACTCCGACCCACACTCCAGAGACTCCCAGAAGTCACGGAGGTCAAGGACGAGATCCTCAGGTCCGTGAGTCACCTAGGAATTCGGTGTGCGAGACCGGGTCGAGAGGTACTTGATCGAACTCTCTCTGGTCTTCCTTCTCGGAACGGGTCTGGGTCAGCTACCCAATTCCTCCTCCCGGATCGTTCAAGTTGTGGTGGAATGCGGACTCGGTTAGTCCTACTCGCGTGATGAAGTAAATTTCCCGTTCAAATCACGTCCCTGTGTAAGTTTCGTTTCTACGATATAAGTTTCACACACACACACGTGAGTGCGCACTAATTGTTATAATTTGTTTCTTTTATGTTATCAGTTTTCTTAAGATGACGTAAATGAGGACCGACTTTAGTGACTAAAATGGAGAATGGCCAGTAATGAGTTTCTATTTCTTTCTTTGTCAGTAAGTAGGACAGATCTTTCGCCTGCACAGGGACTTATGGACTCGTGGAGGACCCCGGTCCGAGGACCAGTCATTACATATGTCTCTCTTGTCCTTCGGTTCATGGACCGAGATGTCTTTCTTTATGTCTGGTCTGTTCCTTCTGTGTGTTTTACTTTTGTTTGTCAGAGTCTTTACGGTGCCGTTTTCGATCGTATCTCTTTTAATTAGATGGAAAAATGGGCATTGAAACTCGTAAAGTGAAAGAGTCATTAACAGTACTCGTATTGTAAAAGAAAATACTAATTGAAAACAACAAGTCGAGTGAATTCGGTATTTCACTTTGCAATTTGTACAAATTTATCCTTAAAAAAAATTTTCAGGCTTTTTGGACCCTCAGTCTTCTGTGAATCTCCGCATACACCAGGTAAGTGGACGAATTTTAATCCTGGTGTGGATGGTGTAGGGTCTGTCTACACCAAAAAGAAATTTTTTTTTTTTTTTTTTCGGTCTCATATAAAATAAGGTAAATTCATGTTTGTCAAAGTTGGACTGACGTGAATCTAGTCGGAGAAGACAAAATCCGTCATAAAATTTTTATAGACGTAGTGTTGTTGGATTAAAAAAAGTCGAAATTAATTTCTGGTGAATCTCTTCGTTGGTCGAAAACAATAAGGGACCCCATATCGAATTTTGACTAAAAATATATTAATGATTATTACTGATCCGTTTTCGTCCCTTCTCCACATACTATTTTTTCATTTCTCACTTCTGAACATATTTTACACGATCAGTGACATAAGTCTTCAAAGTTTTGTCCTTTTGTCCATAACAGATCGTCTTACGTAAGATGACGCTGTAATGGGAATGGAAGTGGAGTAATTTCCTCAAATCGCCTCTGTAATGAACCGGTTGTTTCCAGACGGATCAGTTTCGATACCGAAAAGGTCATGAGTTCATGCCTACACTCTCAACCTGGTATTTTTACCGACTCGTGACTCCTTGACTACGAAAGCTTGACACGACGACCTCTTCTGAGAACTCGCAGGCCACCTGTCGTTCCTCTAGTTCGGTCAGTTAGGATTTCCTTTAGTTGGGACTTTTAAGTGACCTTCCTGACTTCGACTTCGAGGTTATGAAACCTGTGGACTACGGTTGTCGACTCTGTGAGTAGACCTTTTTCTGGGACTACGACCCTTTCTGACTCCCGTCCTCCTCTTTCCCCACCGTCTCCTACCCTGCCATACTATCGTAGTGACTACCTTACCTGTACTTAGACTCGTTTGAGGCCCTCTATCACTTCCTGTCCCTTCGCACTGGACGACGGCAGGTACCTCAGCGTTTCTCAGCTGTTGAATCGCTGACTAGTTGTGGTTGTACGTTAAAATAATATCAAGATGGGTGACAGTAAGAACTTGGAGTAGAGGGATCTTTCCATCCTCCTTTTACCTTTTCGTCGTTTGCATCGTAATTTGTTCTCGTTTCTCTTCAGATTGGCATTCCTTCGTTAATATAACTTCTGATCGGTAGACAAGTAGGGATCTTTAAAACTCGTGAACGAGACCCGTTTCGTGCCATGACCACCGACTCTTCTCACTCCCCTTGCCGTCCCCCGACTGTCCGAGGACCCCAAAATCTGTCATAAATTTAGAGACGACTTTTAGTCGTGATATTTATGGTCTTTATCAGGGACTTGACTTGCCCATTCCGTCGTCACTTTTCGATTGAAGAAAGGGTGCTCATCTCGTCGTGAGTCCGTGGCTGTGGGAGCAGGGTCGTTTCCTTTTGTAGGGGACGTAAGGACAGAAGGAGTCTAAGGAAGGAGAGGGTCGACAGGAGGAGAAGGGTCACAATAGTAGTGTGGGGACTAGTCCGGAGGGCAGGAGGGTGAGGTCTGCGGACCGGTTGGAGGGTGACCAGGGCGGGGCCCTCACCGAGAAGAGGTTCGGGCAGATACACCTACGAGGATCGTTCAGTCCTATCCGGTCAAATACGCGGTTATTGTTTGGGCTTGTTTAGGCTCACCGATGTTTACTGTTTCGAATAAAGAACGAGTACAGTAAATTGTCGACACACCAGAACCCGTGTTTTGAAGAAACCGGGAACCAAAGGAGTAGACGTTTTACGCCTTTCATTGCAGTTCTCCCAATTTACTCAATTCTCACTTCACGCCTCTTCGTTCGGGTCGTGAGTCCTTCGGACAATGAGAACAACGGCGTAGTGATGAGAGTCCTCCGACGACGACTATGGGGTGCAGGACTAGTCTTCGGGTCGCACAGGAAAGAAGGTTCGAGACTGGTGTGGTACAGTATCGCGAGACGAGGAGTAGACCCCGGGTGTGATGGAGTCTTCGATGGACTCTCATTCCAGACGTAGACTCAGTCAAACTTGGACTTTCGAATTCTCTTAGACCGTGTACCCTCTGGGAGTCATTTACGAGCGCCTCGATTTCGCCCATCACACCTGGTTAGTGGGGACACGCGCTGAGTTGGGGGCACACGACACGTATGTGCGTCTCCTGACACCATTGCCTCGGTGCGAGTGTCTCCACTGCCTCGGAGCACTCCAGACCGATTCCCGTGCACTCCTCCCGGTCCTACAGAAGACTTCGACCTTTCCGACTCGCGACAGTCCGGTGTCCGACGACGAGGGTCCCTCAGATTCCGCTCCGGCCCCCTATGTCCCTGTGTCCGGGTGTCCCTTGTCCGTGGATCCCGGAGTCCGGACTGAGCCCGTGTTCCGACTTCGACGTGTGTTTTCGGTCGGGGCTGTACCACCTCTCACGACTCGATTGCTCTCACAGTTCACGTAGGACCGACCTCACTGCCGCCGTGTCTACATATCCAAACGGGTTTGAGTGGTTTAGTAAGTGAGTTTCGGACACGTATACCGGGAGGGACCACCAGGTCGTCAATTCTTGGACGGATGGTTACGTCCCCTGAACCCAAACTAGGGACCAGACCCTCCTGAGGTGGACTGAGCCCCGTTGATCCGGGAACATGGTGTTGCTGACTTCAACCACGTGAATCTTGGGTCCGAGGGGTTGTTCTCTTCGGTGACGGTTCTCTCTCCTGGTACTCAGTGTTGATCTTTCGTCGAGGACTAACGGTGTCGTCTCTTTCGGGCTCCCGTCGTTACTTCTGGGTCATGTTAGCTTTGACTAAAATTTTTTCAAAATTTTTGGACACGTAAAACAGACACACATTTAATCTATATGTGTGGATCTATATATTTATATATGTGGATCTACTTATTTAGATCTGTCACATAATTTTTCGTCTCTGTAGTAGAACAGTTGTTTCCAGGTATAGTAGTTTCGATACCAAAAAGGTGATACGTACATGCCTACACTCTCCAACCTGATATTATTTCCAACTCACGGCTTCTTGACTACGAAGACTTAACACCACGTCCTCCAGAACTCTCAGGGAACTTGACTTTCCTCTAGTTTGATCAATTATAATTTCCTTTAATTGGGACTCGTAAGTAACCTTCCTGACTACAACTTCGAGGTTATGAAATCAGTGGACTACGCTTCTCGGTTGAGTAGGGACTACGACCCTTTCTAACTCCCGTTTTCCTCTTCCCCCGCCGTCTCGTGTTCTACCAGTTTATCGTAGTGACTGAGTTACCTGTCTCAGACTCGTTTGAGACCCTCTATCACTTCTTGTCCCCTCGGACCGTACGACGCCAGGTACCCCAGTGTTTCTCAGCCTGTACTAAGTCGTTGACTTGTTCTTGTTGTTTGGTCTTTCTGTCTCTCCTCGACCGAGACCTGTGGTGGTTGACCACCAAGGAGTCGAGACTGGGGGAGGGGTTGATCTCGACTCGTCCCTCCCTTTGACAGGTAGTACGTCCACTTGGACGGGAGACGACTCCTGTAGTAATTTATGACGACGACGACGACGACGACGACGTAGCGAAGTCAGTACAGGCTGAGACACGTTGGGGTCTCTGACGTCGGGTAGTCCGAGGAGACAGGGACCCTAAGAGGTCCGCTCTTGTGACCTCACCCAACGGTAAAGGAAGAGATAGGACTTTCTGATCCGGGGAGGAGACGAGTCTCGGGGCACGTCTCCCCCTGTGAGACGGGAAGGAACGGGGTGGTGTTCCGTAACTGAAAAGAGGAGGTAGGGTTTCTCCTGAAGGGTCTACGGTGGTAGAAAGCGGAAAGTCGTAGAAGGAGACCCGAGACTCAATGAATTCTTGACCCCGGCAGAGAGGGTGACGGAAGAGACGACGTGAGTCCTCTGCCGACCGTGTGTCCTACGAGAATTATTTATAAACAAAGAGACGTTATGCAAAAATTCCAATGGAAGTTTCTATACTTTATATGACGGAAATCTATTCTTCCAATGAAGATTCATTCTTATTACCGATTTGATGTAATTTAGAACTCTTGAGTCATTTCTAAATTTAGAGAAGAAAAAACCTATACATACTTAGGATGACAGTACTAAATATTCAGGTATTTTCGGTATATAAATGACCCGTCTTGTCTGTCATTCGGACCTTACGTATTTTCGTACTCGTAAGAACGACACTTCTAATGACTACGGAGTCCGAAAATCTTTTTGCTCTACAGTGTGCTTCGACATGTAGTCCTCGAACGGGATTTATATTTTGTAATGGGTGACGAGATAGTTAAGGTGAAATTTAGTGTCGAGGACCGTGACGCCGCCCTCACACCTCCGTACGCACGTGCGCGCTCGTGTGTCCGACACCACACAAATTTAATTGTGGACCGTTGGATTTCTGTTGTAGAATCTTTATTAACAGTCTCGTACTTTGTGACGTGATTGACTCTTACAGATTCCAACACTTGCCCGTGTCTTTGTATAGGTTTCGTTGGACCTTTAGACCACACTATGAGGCATTCTTTACAGTCAAAAAGTTCTAGCTATGAACCTATATTAAACTTTTCCGTTTTCCTCTTCCCCCGCCGTCTCCTACTCTACGAATCTATCGTAGTAGCTGAGTTACCTGTACCTAGACTCGTTTGAGGCCCCCTGTTACCTCCTGTCTCCTCGGACCGTACAACGTCAGGGACCCCAGTGTTTTTCGACACATGTTAAATCGCTGATTGTTGTCGAGACTTAGTCTACAAAACTTGGATCTAGTATTGCATGTCGCGACTTCCCCCTCATAGAGGTCGGTGCTCAACGTTAAAATATTTTCATTTTGACCGAAAAGACTCGAAAATACACTTAAACTTTACCGATCTTTCAACGTTACACCGAGTCCATTGTGAGGTTGTTGGGAAGATTCGTCTGACGTGTACTGCCTCCCCTTATCCAACCTGTTGAGACTCGGTTCGACCTTCGAACTTCGAGGTCTACTGCACCCATCCCACCCCCCACTCCCCGACTGAACCCGACCCTAGGGGGTTGGGGGCACCCCCTGGAAAGACTATCGTCACAGGATCACTGTTTATAAATTCAGGGAGAAACGTCAAGTTTAAAACTTCATAGTTAATGTCAACTTAAAAAACGTAGAATCGTGTCTTCGACTCGAACACAAAAGAAGGGGAAATCTTTGTATTAATTTTTATTATTTGTCACATGTGGCTTCAGATTATTTGTGGTTAAATTATTTACATGGTACTTACTCAGGTTACTTAACCTTTTTCACATAGTCCGAATTAAAAGATTATTCCTATTCGAGTTGACAAATATTTTTGATATGTTCTCTTATTATGAATTTTTTTTTCTCTTACAGGTAATTAAACGTACCCTTAAGATCAGTGTTAAGACTGTAATTGATTTTAAAGTTTTGTTAGACTGTATTTCAGTCATATGATTTTTAAGGAACTTAGGATACACGGACACTTTTCCCAAAAATTTTTAGGATAGGTTTAAATGGTTACGATATTTTTAGAAGAAAATTTTGACGATCTTTACTAAAAGGTTCTAATTTTTGTTCAGGTAGAATTTCCGTAATGTCTTTACTGACTAAAGAAAGAAAGAAGTTTTACGAGTTACTTTGTAGGGGGGAGGAAGACCTTGTGCAAGAGGTCCCCGGGACCTCCCCTTTGTCGTCTTAAGATTTAGACTGATTCTATTCCCACGCCCGGGGACAGGACCCGGAGGGGACTGACCGGAACGACGAAACCCTTTGTCTCCGGCGAGGAGATGACCCCGGACCCGACCCCACCACCACCTCCCGACGGGTAGTCGACCATGACGGGGAGAGACGTGACTTCGAGATCTCTGTAAGAACAAACCAAACCCAACCCGACCCCCTCTCTCCTCCTAAATCGACTCTCGACGGTCCCGACTTTAAGGTCGTCCGGTCCCTATGCGGAAGGGGGAGGGCCGAGGATCAGCCTAAAAAGACAGTTGCGGGGGTGGGGCGCGGAGGGTCGAGTCTGAAGGGTCGGGCCGGAGGAGGTGTGGGGGTCCGGGGTCCGACAGGAAGGTCTCGACGTCCACGCCTGGGTTCAGTGAGAAACGGTGTCTTTCCCCGTCCCACACTAGACAAAGTCTTTTGTAAACTTTGACATAAGAGCAGAGGAGAGCGGATACTAGGAGGTCAGTGGAGAAGAAGGTAGAAGTCCGTGACGGACGCACCCGGAGTTTTCTACCTTAAAGTTGAGGTCCGGGCGAGGACAGGGTTGCGACGCACCTTCCCTGAATAAAAATTCCAAAGGACAACCTCAAAAGGTCACCCATTTAAGTTGTGACTTGATTGAGTATGGTGTATTTATCACTACTCAGTAAGGGTCTTTAATCAGAGTGCAATTTGGTTAATAAGTTTACAGACTCTCATTGTACTCGATTGATAGTGAACCCCTTCCTAAACATTGTATTCTACATGTTATTATGTTTCTCAGGTTGGGCTTTTCCTGTTAGTGTGGGGTCGGTGGGTGGGTTGTTCGTTCGAGTGTGCCCCCTCGTTCAAGAGTCGTCTCCCCGACTTTACTACGGTTTCCCGGAAACGTCCTTTAAAGTCAGTTTGTGTCTGATCTTTATAGGTAATTCTTCAAGTAGTGTCGCTGGTTCGATGAAAGAAAATTACGGTTATCGAGTGACGTTTACGAGTGTCTTGTGTACAGGAGAGACGAATCCACACATTCTACTCTCTGGACGCACGAGTCAGCACAGACTGAGAAATACTGGGGTACCTGATGTCGGGTGGTCCGAGGAGACAGTACCTTAAAAGGTCCTTTACACACGCACACACACAGACACACATGTCATATATAATCATCTATTTTAAAAGAAATTGTTTTCATAGAAAAACTTTTACAGTCAAAAGACTCTGACATGAGTCTTATGATTGATGAATTTTTATCAGACCTATTCGTCTCTCTTAGTAAAAATGAGAATGTGGACATTCTGACTATCACCTATGAGTCGTACGTAAGGAAATGTTGGACTTTATCTTAGACACTAGGATTCCTCTTGTGTCCTTCGTGGGACGGACACCGGGTGATACAGGGGGTGTCTGCTGGCGGTGTCTCTGAGCCGGTCGTCACGGGGACCCGGGTCGCGTCACGGGTCGTCGCTCGGCGACCCTCCGACACCTCGGCCCGGCGGACCCAAGAGTGCCCGGAGGTGACACCTGACACACACACTGGAAGTCGTTCGACAAGCTGGGACTACCCGGAGTCAAATGTCCAAACATACTACTCCTGTCATAGTCGGTCAGATCCTTTGATGACAAGTCAGCGAGTCGACACAGGCTAAGAAAAGCTGGGGTACCTGACGTCGGGTGGTCCTTTATGAACTCCCATTCACGTGACCGCACACATTTGTCTGACCTTCCACACACAGGCAGTCGTGGTGCGTTGCGAACGAAGACCATAACACTGAGGAAACAACAATGAGTAAGCAACATTAGGCGGACGGTTACGTTCTCGGTGTCCAAGTTAGGGACCCAGCCCTTCTGGGGGACCTCCTCCTTTACCGTTGGGGGGAGGTAATAAGAACGGACCCTTCAGGGTACCTACTCCTCTGACCGCCCGACACCACGGACTTACCCCGACGGTCCTCGTCCTGTGCTAAGTCGCTGATTGTTGGTGTGTCCTCCTCTGATGTCACTGCCCGGAGTCCGGAGTCCGAGTCAATCCTCCTCTCAGGACCGGCGAGGGTTGGTGTAATGGTTCACTTTTGGACTGCTCCCGAACTTCACGAAGGAGAGGTGCCACACACACGGAGCATGTGTTTGGGCTCGACTTCCTTTATGTGCCACTGCTGCCCTGACTGTCGTACTACGCCTGGTGCCCCTTCTGACTGCCAGCCCTCTCGACCCCGAGGGGCGGGCGGGTCCCCCCGGGGGGTGTCTGCAGGTTCGTGGCGCGTCGCACGCGGAGGGGCCCTCCCGACTGCGCCGAGAGGACGGGGCCGGGTCCGAGGTCCTACGACGGAGGCTCTCTTTCGGTCGGTCCGGAGCACGGCTCCCTGTCACCGTTGGTAGACCGTCGAGGGTCCGTCTCCTCCTTGGCCGTCCCGGGTCGGAAGAGGGAGAAGTCGTGGACGAGTACCACGGTGTGGGGTCTTCGGGTGCGGCTCTCGGTGTTCCTTCTGTGACGGTGGTGACCCCTGTTGCCGACGAGGGCCTCGGTCCGGGGAGGCTGTGACAAGCTCTCCGCCCGTTACACCCCCTTGTGCCCGGAGCCGTGTTTGCCCTGTCTGTCTTGAGGGAAGGTCTGTCGGGTGACTCCTTGTGCGTATTTGTCGTCAAGAGTAGTGTTTTTTATTAAATTAGAGTCTTGTTTACATACTTCAGTCATTACCATAGAGTAAAATGTCTAGTTCTTCGACTCTGAGACTCTTCACATGGTTCGAACGCAAGAATCATTCATTTGTTTTTACCTTAAATTTGAAAAAGGGGTTTATTTTTTTAGGGGTATGTGACATGACTTCCATTGACACTCTTGTGGTCTTCGTCCCTCAGGCCCCCTCCGGGTGCGTCGCTTGCAGGTGGACCCGAGGGACGGTCGAACCGACGACCCGCCTCATCAGGGTCCTTCCGGGACCCCCGGACCCCGTGTAGGACGGTGACCCGTCTGAGACATGGTGGGCACCACGGTTCTTACTTTTCGGTGTCGTCTTTTCCTCTCACTTCCCTAGACCCTAGGTTGGTCCTGATTCAAGGACCTCCCACCCCGTGTGCTACTCCCCTATTCTCCTAGACTTTTTTCTTGTCTAGTAAAAGTCTTTGTTCTCTATAAAATTACTAAGATAGTTCTGTCTCTGACAGAGGGCACCTCAAGTTTCAGACAGTCGTACCGTTTGTTTCCGGACGAGTCAGGTCGTCCGGTCGGGAGGTGAGGTCGGTGGAACGAGCAGGGGGCGGTGGGGTGGTGGGCTGGAGGGTGGGGACCCAGTGTCACTTCAGGTCGTGTGTCGTGCACCCGGGTGTGTGCACGAGTGTCCTCGGTAAGACGGACGGTTCGGTTGGGAGACCAGACGGTCGGAGAACGAGTCAAGTAGGGGTTTCCGGATCTAGGGTCTCGAGGACGACTTCGAGGTTCCACTTGGAACCATACTTCGTGAATCCTTAAAAGATGAAAAGTAGGACTCCTGAGACGTGTGTGGTGAATGATGGGATACAAGTGTGGACAGAGGGGGAAACTCACACTTGAGGGACTCTCATTCGTGGTCCGGTTTGGGTAGAGACGTCGGGGTCGCGGATGTCAGGAGCGACGGTGTGTCGTCTGCCGTCTGTGTCTAAACAACTTGACTTGATTTTCGAGAGCGCTACGGTTTATCGTGTAAGCGAGTATAAACCTCAGTTTTAATAAGGGCTAAAATGAGAATTGCCGTTGTGTCTTTGTCTAAGCTTAAGTTGATTTAAGGTGTCAAACTCTGATTTATAGTAAGAGCCAGGTGATCTCACACTATCCAGACTTTAATTTAAGATAGTCCTATTCGTCATCCGAAAATTTTCGTCCTCTCCACTCGTCAGGTTATCCCTGAAGTTCATAACTAAAAGAAAGAATTCCGAAAAATATACTTGCACTGAAACTAGGAGAATTAAAAGTCGACGTCGGTCCTCCCCCTTTTTTTGTGTGCTTTATACGATTTCTAGTTTTGACAAAATCTACACACTGTCTGTCGAGGTAATATAAAAAAAAAATCTTTTCCTCTCTTGAGAGATTGTAAACGTTATTCTCGTGAAAAGAGTAAATCGGTTTCTTTACTTCGGACCCCTCTATGTTTCTTTAAAGTGTCATAGTGTTCGTGAGGCTAAAATAATTCACATCTATACATCGTCTTTAGGACCCTTGACGACGTGAGTCGGTTTCGATTACACGGGTTTAGTCTCCAGGACTGTTATTTCCGACTTAGACTTAAGGATAAGGAAAATCGCAAGGTGTGGAACCTTCTTACGTGAAATAATAAAAGAGAGGAGAGAGAAAAAGGATGTGTGTGGGGTACGTGGTAGGGGTCGGGTCGATAATAACGAACCGTTTTAGTAGGTCTAGGAGCCGAGTACAAAGTAAAAAAGTTTAGGAAGGTGATTTTTATTTAAATTTGACGTTAATAATTTCGGAGGTCTGGAACCAATCTCCCCAGTCCTACCACAGGATGAGACTTCATGTTGTTTCTTTTTTGATTGGAACCAACGATTACTTGAGTCCTGTGTGAGGACAGTGTCTCCTTTTGGTCTTCAGATGTCAGTCCGGACAAAGGGAATTATCTTAAAAGAAGAATAATAATTTTACTGAGTACACGTGACATATACTGATACCCGAAGGGTCCACCGTGATCTCCGTTTCTCTGGCGGACGGTCATGTCCTCTGTAATTCTCTCCGCCCAAGCTAGGGACCCAACCCTTCTAGGGGACCTCCTCCTTTACCGATAGGTGAGGTCATAGGAACGGACCTCTTAGGGTGTCTATCTGTTTTGACCACCCGATGTCAAGTGTCCTAGTGCTTCTCAGCCTGTGTTGACTCGTCGAGTCGTACGTACTTACGGTTCACGAGAACTCTCTACTGATATTTTTCGTATACCCTTTTTCTTTGGTTAGGAATGAAAATGGTCGGTCTCTATTGACGATAATTACAACATCACATAAAGAAACCCCAGTAAACCGGTACGTATATACACAAACGTATTTATATGTATATTGTCTGTGTCTTTGTATTTTTCATCCACGAGTACTCTATATTACAATATACGATGAAACTTGAGGGTGACTGGTCCTATAGTGCTCGTGATATGGTTGTACCATGGACGAAAGACTTTTGTACTAACATAATCGACACATAGTATAATGGTATTGACTCGTTTTGTCGGGGTCACCTACCTTTTCATCTGACAAAGATGATAATAGATGTTATGACTTCAGCCGTATGCGTATTTGTGTCGACTGGCACTACGTCGTGAATAGGCTACAAAGTGTGCCCGCTCGACTAGATGGGGAGTGTCGACTAGACGATATTCTACTCATGTCTCAACGTTTCCCCAACTTATAAGACGAGTCCCAGTGGGTCGATACTTAATCGTCTTGGGTCCAAATTGTCGTCATCGTCGTCCAAATTTGGATAAATCCGACCAGACTCCAGGTAGATCAGTTCCGATACCAAAAAGGACACCAGTACATACCTACACTCTCAACCTGACACTTCTTCCGACTCGCGGCTTCTTAACTACGGAAAAAAAAAAAAAAAAAAATTTCTTAACTACGAAAACTTGACACCACAACCTTTTCTGGGAACTCTCGGGGAAGCTGACGTTCCTCTAGGTTGGTCAGGTAAGACTTCCTCTAGTCGGGACCCTAAAGAAACCTTCCTGACTACAACTTCGACTTTGAGGTCATGAAACCGGTGGAGTACGTTTCTCAACTGAGTAACCTTTTCTGAGACTACGACCCTCCCTAACCCCCGTCCTCCTCTTCCCCTACTGTCTCCTACTCTACCGACCTACCGTAGTGACTGAGCTACCTGCACTCAGACTCACTCGAGGCCCTCGACCACTAACAGTTCCTCCGGACCACCCGACGCTAAGTACCCCAGCGTTTCTCAGCCTGTGCTGACTCACTGACTTGACTTGACTCCGACCAAACTCGGTCTCACAGAGTAAATGAATATCACTTTAGATCTTATTAGAAGTGATAAAGATTAGGTATTTTACAGGAACGAATTAGATTTTTTAGTTGATTTATGATAGATATACAGATGTCAAGATAGAAATTGTGCAATTAACTAAAGGCTAAATAAGACCACAAACAATACCCTTTTCGACCTAAAAAAAGGTTGATTAGTTAGTAAAGAGTAAGTGTAAGTGTGATTTGAAGAGAAAAGAGAAACCCAAAGACCGAAAGGAACAGCGTTCGAGTGAAGAGTATTGAAGAGTCCACAGACGAAGATACGAGCGAAGGTGATTTGTTATGTAAAGACATATGACAATAAAATTGAAATTTCACATAAAATTATAACAATTAAGGAGGTAATAAAAGTACAGAAGAGTTTTAAGACTCAAGTGGGGAGTCCCCTAACATTAACCGGCTTGTCAATTGTTTGTTACTCAGATTTTTGTTCATAGAAATGTTATAAGATATAAAAATAGATCCTTGCGTCGAAGAAAAGGGGAGTGGATTCAGAGTCTATGGAGAATAAAACCTATGACGTTTTATTACCAAAAATGATAACTTGTGTTTAGGTAAATTTTGGGAATGACAAATCTTTGGCTGGTCAACCGGATCGTTTCTTTTGACTTAAAAAGTGGTCCGAAAATGTTTGACGACTCAATGGGGTCCGTTTACTGAAAGTGTGAGAAAGAAAGCCATACATTCTTTGCACATTTACTACGAAGGCTCTTTATACGTATAGGGACTTTACGTCAAAAGATGTGATTAGACTTCTTCAATATCTGATGACTTTTGTCAAGTTGTGCTTAATTCTTCATGTTAGTAACGGTTCTTTTTCAGTCAGGGTACACGTGACAAAATGTTTTCTACGGGGAGGAATTCCTGAGGATGTCCAACCAGGTTGTAAAGCTTACAGAGAAAGAGGTCGTTTACACTTGGATCACCTCGTGTCGCCTCAAACCCAGACCTCCAGTCTCCAGTCGGACAATGATGACGAGGTTTATTGAGTCGAAGGGTTCCAGACTGATTGGTCATTTGTCCCGAGAGTGGGAGACGAGTGACGAGGAGTGTGACGTCAAGCCACCATACCGTCCACAATTTGGTCTGACCCACACAGGACGGACGTTTCCTCGTATCAGAGACTCCTTCTGTTGCCACCCTCGGTGTCCTCTTTCGTGCCGTACCTTCTCGGACCGTACCCGACCTCGGACCAATCATACTTTGTCTGTTGTCACTCAGCGTACCATAAAGACATAAATCGTACTGAGAAGGAAACTTTATTACAATTTGGAAAAGACGTCTTCTCGAGTAGTGAGATGTTCTATGTCTGTCGACGTTGTGTGAGTCGGTACCATACACAGGAGATCGATCCTTAAAATTAAAGTAAATGACGTCGTCCTTGATATTCAAGTCCTTTGATTACCACTGCCAAACTAAATACTTAAAACTGTACAAAGAACTTGAGCCTAATGTAATGTTTCTACACCTTGAGATTCGTTCGGTCGAGAACAGATATGTAAGTTAGAAGTTCAGTTATTCGACCCTAAGACGCGTTGATCGAAGGCTGTCTGCTTTTGTGTGTCAGATTGACTCTACCCGGTATTTGGACATTAAGTCTTCAGGGAATTTTGTGAGAGTTCTGATTCGATCTTGGTTAAGACCTTAGGTGTGTCTTTTGGGAAGTCGAGAGATCAGCTGTTATTGTTTTCCCTTTAAGTTGACTCTTTCACAACCATCAGTTTGATTTCCCCCTTTTTTTTCCAAGCGTACGAAACGAAAGTGAGACGAAGGAGGGGTTTCAGGGTAAATGATCTTTCCACTATTTGTGTCTCACCCTGAAGGGACCACCGAGTCACCAGTTCTTAGGCGGACGGTTCCGTCCTCTACACTCGAACTAGGGACCCAACCCTTCTAGAGGACCTCTTCCTTTGCCGTTGGGTGAGGTCATAGGAAGGGACTCTTTACGGTGCCTATCTTCTCGGACCGTCCGATGTCGGGTTCCCCAGTGTGTCTCAACCTGTGCTGAATCGTTGATTAGTCGTTGTTGTTTCGTGTCTCATACCTTACCAGACATTTATGACACTCTACGACACGTGTTTGCCGGTAAAGTTATTGGTGTCACCCCTCTGCGACTGCACTTGATGTCGATGAGCGAGTGTCTCCCCGACCTCCACCGCCCCACGCCCCCTTCCTCCTCCCCCATGACAGTTTACGAAATGTACATTCACTAGCATAAATTAGGAAGGTTGGGGCATTTCGTCCACATTGTCAAAGGTAAAATGTACACTTCTTCGACTCTAAGTCTCTCCAATTCAGTGAACGGGTTTAAATAGGATCTGTCGCTTTTCCACCACTTTGACTCTCCACTACACCCGAAGAGAGTCGGAACAGACCTGAGAGACGTGATGGGGTTCGACAGACAGACAACATTCCGAAGGGACGTATGTAGTGAGTATAAATACTTCGGTTTGCAATGTTCGGGTCCCTTCTCTTCTCGGTCACGGTCCTCCTGAGTCACTGTCCTGTGGAAGTTATCGGATGGACCTTAAGGGGTCAATCAGTCCGCATCTCAATGCTATAATTTCGAAGGACATTTTCGCCTTTTTATACACGGACCCTTTCTCCCGCCTAATTGGTGATAGTAGGTCCTTCTAGATCCCGTTCCCAAAGTACTCCCTCAGTTGGAGTTCCCTCTTCGTTTCTCGTCACCCCTACCGACACCCACTGATCCTTCTTTAGTGAAAATGAGCGATTTCACTGTGAACTCACTATGAGTCTAGTTGAAGACACAGTGTCAAGACGGTCACCAGTCAAATGCACGTAGTGTGACTTCAGAATTTGTCTTTGTTGTGTGTTCACGACGTGATCCTTGATCTTTGTTTTTGACGATGCACTTATATGTACGTGTTTTTGACCCCCATATCCCGTCCCACATCTTTCGTCCCCTCAACCCGTTACGAATTCTTACAAGTTATGTGTTGACGCGAGTAAAGTACACGATCGTCCCAATACGAGTTTAAGGAAGTTCGATCCGAAATCGTCATGTACTTGACTCTTGAAGGTCTCCATGTTCGACGTAAATCTTTTTGGTCTCCTTGGTCTCTAGTTTAACGGTTCTAGACAACCTAGTGTCTTTTTCGTTCCTTAAGGTCTTTTTGTAGATGAGACGAAGTTACTGATACGATTTCGGAAACTGACACACCTAGTGTTGTTTGACACCTTTTGAGAAGTTCTCAACCTTTATGGTCTGGTAGTATGGACGGAGGACTCTTTGGACATACGTCTGGTTCTTCGTTGTCAATCTTGGTCTGTACCTTGTTGCCTGACCAAGGTTCACCCCTTTCGTCATACGGTTCCGACATATGACAGTAGAACGAATAAATTGAGTATACGTCTCATGTAGTACTCTTTACGACCCAACCTACTTCGTGTTCGACCTTATTTCTAACGACCCTCTTTATTGTTGGAGTCTATACGTCTATTGTGGTGAGATTATCGTCTTTTGCTTGTCCTCGATTTGTCGGAGAACTACTCTCACTTTCTCCTCTCACTTTCTCGACGGAATTTTGAGTTGTAAGTTTTTGATTCTAGTGCCAGGGTAGTGATGTACCCTTTATCTACCCCCGTTTCACCGTTGTCACCATCTAAAAGAAAGGAACCCGAGGGTGTAGTGACACCTGTCACTGACGTCGGTACTGTAATTTCCTGTGAACGAGGAACCCTTCTTTTCGATACGGGTTGGATCTCTCGTACAATTTTTCGGTCTCGATAGTGACGACCCTTTCTACTTCCGTCCTCCTCTTCCCCTGTTGTCTCCTACTCTACCGACCTACCGTAGTGACTGAGGTACCTGTGCTCAAACTCGCTCGAGACCCTCTACCACTTTCTGTCCCTTCGGACGACCCGACGTCAGGTACCCCAGTGTCTCTTGGCCTGTGCTGACTCACTGCCTTGCTGTCATTGTTCTTGTCTGTTCCGTTCCATCTCTCCCCTCGCGTCTCTTCTTTCGAAGGGACGTGGTTGGAGTCTACCAAAACGTCTTTTTCGTAGGACACTAGGAGTCGAGACTCCCGATTTAATTCCAGTCACACTACTCACGTCCGACCCTGTAGGTGTCCGGCTCGTGTCCGGTTCTTCCGTCTATCTACGGACGGACGCATTCCCGACTCGTAGTTCCCGTGACGGTGGGTTTGGGTGGACTGGACGTGCGCCCGTACGAGTCAGTACAGGTTGAGACACTGGGGGCACCTGTCGACGGGCGGTCCGAGGAGACAGGTGTCCTAAGAGGAGGTCCGTTCTTATGACCGTACCGGACGGTAAAGGAGGAAGTCTCCTAGGAGGGTTGGGTCCCTAGTTTGGGTACAGACGACGTGCCCGTCCGTCTTATCTAAGAGATGGGGACTTGGTGGACCCTTAGGGGTTTGGGTGACTCTCGTCGTGTTTCCCTTTGTGATCGTGTGCGGACAGTCACCACAAGAGAGACGTTGACATTGTTTATTTGATCAGTCAGTTGACGGATCCATTGATCATTCAATCGGTCATTAGGACATGTTTTGTTCCTGACTAGAGGTGATTCTCGTTGCTGGATTTCTTTTATTAATCCTTTCTCGTTGTCTAAAAAAATTCAAAGTACTAAATTGTACGTTTATACGACGAATTCTTATAAATTTTATCTTTCTTTAGTAAAACTTTTTCCTATATTACCAAACGGACAAACACCAAGGAGGGTATACCTACACTTTCCGTGGGGAGGGGGAGTTTTTTCCCTGCATTTTTATTAGGAGAATACTTACGAATTGTTAGTAATAAATGAGATTTTAAAATTACTTTTTTCACGTTAGTCTCGATGTTTCGAATTTAAAACTTAATTTTAAAAATTATTGACCGATTATAAAATACGATATATAATTGTGTGTAGGACCGATGCCTATTTAATTTATTTTTATTCCGTTTGATGTTTATTAATGTTTTCGGTCGTAAATCGCCTTGTAAGTAAAGACAAACTTTTTCAATAAAATTAACGGAAACAAACGTTCGTACCAGTCCTTTAAAATATCATTTTACATCCAAGGAACTTCTCCTTCTCACACAGAATGAACGAAACATAGAAGTCGTAGTTGTTGACACGAGTCATACAGAACCTGTGAACTGTCTACAAAATTTTATTTAAGAGTAAGTTCTTTGTAGATGACTTACGAATATATACCGTCCATGTTAACTCAACGACCCCCAGTGTGTCACCCATTTTGTAAATGACCTTTTACGTAGTGTTTCTATATCTTTACTTTGGACGGAAGTGTTATCTGTTCACCGGTTTGTCAAGTGACAGAAATGTACCACTTGAAAAGGTGTATCTTACCTGAATAAAAATTTTACTTCAGTACGGACATTACTTTCGAAATACCCACGTATACAAACTTGTGTACCCTAGTTTGTATACACACTTTCGATCGTTAGAAAGTCAGTCCTCGTCTTCCCCCTTCTCTTCTGTGACTTGTCGTAAAGGTGTTTTCGAAGTCGTCTTACTTAAGTCGGTGTTGTCACCTACCGGGTGGAGTCAGTGATACTCAAGAACCCCACCCCCCCGTCACAGCCCCTCTTCCGTCTCTTTGACCTAGTGGACGAGTAGGTAAAACTTCTTACGTAAGTCGAAATGCCTTTTTTGTTTGTGACACAAGTCAGAAAGAGGATAAGTTATTATTCGTAGGTGAGTTTCTCAAGTGCTGTTATCGCTTCTCTTCTTCTTACTCCTTCGTTGTTGCACTTGGCTTGCAAGGAATAAGATTGTTTCCCCTTCGCCCTCTCACGAAAGCGGTACGAACGTCGTAATCCTGGGTACACGAAGAGTACTGTCTTTGGTTTCGTGTTGGAGGTAAAGTCCGGGTGGTTCCAGATGTTCGTCGCTCGGTCGTGGTCTCCGTCGTCCTGTGTGGTACGCTCGACTCGCGTCGGTGTCCACTCTTGTCGTCCGTGTCCGCGACGCGACCTCTCGTCGGGGATGCCGCCACTGGGCCCTTTCCCTCGCACTCTCTGAGGAAGTGTCGGGTCCTTTGTGTGAGGTGGTGCACGTCTCGACCCTGTGTGCCTCTTGACCCCGTTTGTTTAGAGACTCGTGGAAAGTTGGCGTCTGGTCCGTCGGACTGGGAGGACTTTTGACGGGTACCTGTGTTTACCTTTCTAATAGCGGGAAGGACCGTGATACCACGTCCGGTCGAGGGTAGACTCAAATGTCTCCCGACGGGGAGGGGGTGACCGGGGAGGGGGAGTTTAGTCTCTGAGACCGACCTCGACGCCCGCGGGGACGTGCGGAGGGATGATTCCCCTCGTGCGTCGTGTGTCGTCCCAGGTAAGGTGTGTGCGGTCGACTTAATTTGGTATGGATCAGGGAGACTCGGAGCAAAAGAAGTAAATCTTTTACCTCTGTTATAGAAAAGTCGAAACGGTTTCTCCACAGTTTTACAAGGCTTCTTGATTACGTCTCCTTTACTGGAAACATTGTCCCTTTCCCAGTGTATGGATTAGTGTCCCCCTCGGTAGGTGTCCACCCGTGGTGTAAGTTACGCTACTTGTTTCAATGTGTCTATTCGTCTCTGGATCGACCCGAATTTGCTGAAGACTGGTTTGGAGTCTTGTCAGTCGTCACGTGCTTCTGACTTCCTTTATACACGGTTATTGAGACCCTAAGACCAAGTTGTTCCTTCCTGCCAGGGAGGCACGAGGTTCTCCCCTTCGACGTGTCCTCCTCTGAGGTCGGACGGAATAGGTAGATTCCCAGGGGTTCCGATCCCGGTGGGTGTTAACTACTTACCTACTGAGTCTCTGTCTGCACTCGACGTTTTCCCACCGGCTGAACTTGGTTCTCGTCTGGGTTCCTCGGACCAATCGGAGGTCGTAGAGTCCAGTGAGTCCTTCAGATAAATTCTGTGGAAAGGGTTTCGGGACCTTTCGAAGGTCTACTCTTCGGGGTACCATCTCCCCTCTCTCGTGTCCGGGTCCGAGCGTCTGTTTGGATTTGAAACGAGACCTGAGACGTCTAGTGATTGACCACCGGAGAGGGATGTCACACGGACCGTCTTGGACTGAGGTCCTGACTACGTTTCTACTTTCTCCTATTGTACAGGTATTCGTGTTCCGACCTGTTTCGTCTGTGAGTTGTTTGGTAGTCGGGGCAAAGGTGAGACCCACTTCCTAATTGAAGTAATTCGAACTACTATATTTTAGGGGGATTGTTTATTACCGTTAGGTGAGGTCGTGAGAACGGACCTTTTAGGGTACCTGCCTCCTCGGACTATCCGATGTCAGGTACCCCAGTGTTTCTCAGCCTGTGCTGACTCGTTGAAGTGAAAGTGAATTGTATAGAAATCAGTACCTCTTTCTCGGTTTGTAGGAAGATCCGGGCTCGACGTCTCTTCACTCTGTTGGGTCTACGATATTTCTTTTAGTTGTCGTACCACTAGTCCTACACGAGATCTTGGTAGACAAAGAGGTTTTACTTGAGGTGGGAGACGTCGTAGTTACTCGTTCCGATTGTGGGTCACTCAGTGCCAACACTAAAACACTATCGAAGAAACCTTCCTCTTGTTTTAGGGTGTTCGTTACGAAAGTCCGATTCGAAAAACGACCACATCCATTTTTTACATCCTCTTTGTCTCCGTAAGAATGCGAGTTTCTTGCTTGCGGAAGTATGGAAGCTCTCACAGACGAGTCTTCAGTCGTCTCGATAGTCGTTGACGTGTGTACTTCCTGTGTGGTAACTGAAGGACACTCGGGGCGCTGGAGAGGTCTCGTCGGACCCCCGTGTGAGACATAAATGAATGCGACGTTAGACTAGGCTGGAGTCACTCAATAAAGTATTCGGAAAATTCCCAATGATGTAAACAAGGAAGTTCCTGCGTTAGGTTTAATCGTTGTTTTCTTATCAATTTGTGTTCTTTGGGTGGAGAAAGCACGAGGACTTCTTTCCGCCAGAACCAGTAATTTTTCCATTTCACAAAATAAGAGATAGTGGAAAGAGAATATTTTTAGTCAGGTCATTGAAAGGTTCCCACCTAATCATCAGAAGGTGAGCACGGACAAGTGTCTACTCCTCAGTGACTTTATCGTATGCACATATTATTTTCCCGTTCGACGGGTCGTACAGAGACGGTGCAGGACATCCTTGCTAGGGTCAATAGTGTGATCGGGTCCGAAATCGTAGACTCCTACCGGTGAGGTAAAGGTCAGAAAAGAGAGGGGACGAGAAATCTGACCTACTGAGGATGACGAGACGGATGTTCAAGTGACTGACGAAGGAGACAGGAGAGATGACTTAACAATGGAAGTAAGCCATTGTAAAAATATAAAATAAACCTATGACATAAAAGGTCAAGATTCTGAAGACAAACCAAGAAGATGTATCGAAGATAGAGCGACGACTCTTTTCGCCAGAAGAGAAAGTGAGTTTCGTTCGAAAGGGAACGTAGGAACACGTCAGTGTTGACGAAACTTGGGCGTAGACACAGTAGTGTGTGAGGTAGAGGTGGTAGAAAAAACAGAACTATTACCCAAAGTACATTCAAACCCTACATTCAATAGAACCTGTGACACTTACGATACCATACCCGTTGAGATCCAAGATAATATGAGGAGATGTCTTATGACCATAGGATAAACAAAGTCATCCATTAATAGAACCAAGTTGAATTTGGCTCTGAGAATTCAACCGCCGAGTTTAGAGTCACAGTAATAGAACAGGGATCGAATCGACGAACCTCGGACTGCGACACAGAACCTAAGTCCGTGGTCGTCTCTAAGTCCGCCAACCATGGATCATACATCCCGAATGAAAGAAGAAAGGTCCTAAAGGTGAAAGTGAAAGGTTTTCGACACCGACGAGGTTTGACAGGAAACTGAGAAAAAAAAAAAAAAAATTAAAATTAAAAAATAAGGAAACTGAGAAATTCGATTTTCTGGATATCCAAAAGATAGTCTCGAAATTGACGGGGTGTGCCGTGTGAGACACCACGGGAAGTAGGTTCACAGTAGAGCTGAGGTTTTAGATTGAAAATAGGTTAACCTTATAGAAGTGTAACGACAGAAAACAGGTGTCAAGTGATGGACGTCCTCCTAGTCAGGTTATCATCGAATGTCCCGGTAATTGTCTTCGTCTTGGATGTGTTGAATAAAAAAGGGGTTTTAAAAATGAGTGTTACGACATCCAGTGTTTAAGTCTTTCCCGAAACGGTCCGTCCGACAGGGACTGAGTATGTAGTCGACCCGTTGACTCCTCGACGTGAACCCTGTTTCTTTGACCCGTTACTGGATGTTGCAAGGTTCGGTCGGAGAGTGCAGACACGGGCGACGGGACCCCGAACGAGTGGTCGGGGAAAGAGAGAGGAGTGACGTGACGTACGAGGAGGTACGTCCGAAGAGGTACACCTGCACCATTAGAGTCCCTTAGACGTGAAGAGTGCACTACTGACCGGAGATTCTCCGATCTATACCTTAGATGGGCTGGTCAGTTCCCGATCTGGTCTTCGTCATGGCCTAGGGAGGGTGGTATAAAATATTGAGTTTCGTCAGTGTCCGGAACCAGTAGCTCTAAGTTCTCCTACCTCTTTACTTAGATTGGAGACTACCCCTTCACCGTTTCAGTGTAACGTCCTTATGTATGTCTCACTATCTATAAAAACATCGATAGAACCTTTTTATATTAGACGGGGTGTATACAAGTCATAGACTGTTTCGTTTTGTTTACGGTGGTTTGTTTTCGTTCTGAGACCTTTCTGTGTCCGTCCGACAAGTTTCTCTTCGTACGCCAGGTCGGGAGGTCGATAGAGAAAAATAGTGGGAGAGTATAATCGTTATGTTAATGGGGAGTCGACAAGTCGTGTTTTCTCCAGAGGTTGCCGTTAGACAACTCAAAAGTCTCTAAATGTGAATTTGTAATATAGGTGCAGTCTCATAGACCTTCTTTACGAATACTACGTATTTCCGTCCCGTGTCTGCAATCAATTCTAAACAAACAAAGAATTCTATTACCAGGTTTTCTTTAAGACAAATAGGTTACAGATGATACACGAACTTTTAAAGATCCAAGATAAAAAGTGAGTGTACGAGGTATATTATTCATCATACAAGTTTGTGTGTCCGAATCCTGTGTGTGACTGACAAATTATGTTTCCTCTGACCAAGTTTGTGTGTTTCTCGTTTATATTACGTCTTTAATATTTTTTATCTTTGGGATTATGTTTGTTTATACTGTGTAATACAGTTCGACACCTTTATGTGTGTATATGTATATGAGAGGTTCGTGAAGTTTCGAAGTAAAGGTCTTTTACTTATCTAAGATTTAGGATTTATGATATAAGATTTATTTCACCATATACATATTTCGTATGATTCTTGGAATGGAACAGAACCAATAGAAATAAGAATATCGTGTCTAAGGGTTAGTCCGCTTACTCCACTCTGAACTTCGGGAGTCGGTGCAACCTCTGCAGTGGAAGACCAAATTACCTTCGTGTCCGCGACTTCTACAAACACCTCAGTAACGGCCGATGCACTTAGTCCGCGTCTTCTAGATGTCGTCTTTCCTATTTGACAAAAGGTGTCCTTTTAAAAACAAAACATGAGTCAAGTCAAGTCAACGAGTCAGCACAGACTGAGAAAACACTGGGGTACCTGACGCCGTGCGGTCCGAGGGGACAGCTAGTGGTTGTAGGTCTCGAATGAGTTTGAGTACAGGTAGCTCAGCCACTACGGTAGGTTGGTCGAGTAGGAGACAGCGGGGGAAGAGGAGGGTGGAAGTTAGAAAGGGTTGTAGTCCAATAAAAGGTTACTCAGTCACGAAGCGTAGTCCACCGGTTTTATAACCTCAAAATCGAGATCGTAGTCAGGAAGGTTTCTTATAAATCCTGAATAAAGGAAATCCTAACTGACCGACCTAGAGGAACGTCAGGTTCCCTGAGAATTCTCAGGGAACAAAACATGATCTAAGAGTCTTTATTTACATTAAATAAAATTGCCTAATTTTATTTTATGTCCATATCATAAGAACGGCCCTCCTAGGGTACCTGTTTCCTAGGACCGTCCGATATCAGGTACCCCAACGTTTCTCAGTCTGTTCTGACTTCCCTCAATCGTGTGTCCGTGTGTGCCTTGTGACTTTCGAAAGTAGTTTCCTTGCCAGTCTTCCGAGAAGTCGCAAACGGAATCTTAAATGGCATTGCGACTGAACCCCCCACTATTCGGTTTACTAATCGGGTTGGACCTGAAAGGCAAATAGGTGTGTCTTTCCAGTCGATTTTGAAAAGAAGGTAGAAGGGATCATGTTCCAAAGGTTTAGGTTGGAGAAATACTTCCGCGAGTACACTATCGATGTCAGTCAATTCACACTTGACGTCACGCACGAGTCAGTGAAGTCAGCACAGGTTGAGTCGGTGGGTAGGTGACGTCGGCCGGTCCGAGGAAACAGGTACCCGAAGGGGTCCGTTCTTATGACCCCACCCAACGGTAAGGAGGGAGGTCCCCTAGAAGGGCTGGGTCCCTGACTTGGATACAGACGACGTGACGTCCGTCTAAGAAATGGTAAATTCGGTGGTACTTACGGGGACTCGAAGTCATGGATAGACGTTGCTCGGTATCCTGTCTTTAGTTCTTCGTACGACTGTGACAAAGGGAACGAGTCTATTAGTCTTCCGTCGTGTTCAAGAGATGATAGACCCACGTGAGTCTTCTTTGGGGAATTATGATAATACGAGATACTCTCGTGGATGTCCGTCGGACGCTTTCGCCTGTCAGAAGGTCTTCAAATGTTTGGCAAAGGTGTAATAGAGTCCGTGGCGAGAGTTGTTTCAGTCGTTTCCGTCCGGTGAAAGGACTGGACTTTTGCTTCTTTGGTCCAAGCCTCTTCGATCACTGGGCCGTCAACCCGACTGGTGGGCGCAAACGAGTCCGAGGTGTGTTGTACGAAAAGGACGTTATTAAGCCAAAGAGTCAAAACACTACAGAATAAAATTGATAGTGACTTTCGTGACGTAAGCTTTATTTCGTGACTATACTCCAAGATTCATAGAAGATTTCAAGTGACGATTGAGGAGATGGGTAGACCTACGGTTAAGTAGAAAGGACCTTCTACCCAGAGGTCTTATTTACGTGACAGAATTATTTCCTTTTTTTTTTCGGTTGTCACTTATCGTTGGTGTTCGTACCGATTGGTGTTCGTTGTCCAACATTCACTTGAATAATGAATGTTTTATTCGCTTGAATAAAACGTTTGTCGAAAAATCGTTTCTACTATTATGAAGTTCGTTATCGAAGGGCAAATTTTGTTAAAGGAATATTCTTACCTTATGCATTAATGATACCCATTCCGTTATAAGAAGTTCAAGGGATTCACTTCGACCCTTTTTAGATGATTGTTCTGACCATTTTGCTGTCGACGTATTTTTAGTGGTAGCAGTGACTTTGGGGGGGTAGAAGAGTATTGGGAGGGATGGGGTGGTGGTGACAGTGTTCGTGATGACTACCCTGTGGTGAGCCCCACGGGGCACATTTTCCTGCTCCCAGGGGAAGGTGACTCGTCCACTATTTGTCGCCATTCCCCGTTTTCGGTCTGGACGACGGTTTTGTGCTGCTCAGGAAAGTTCTTCTTTATAAGGGTTTGTAGAATTTTCTTCTGGTTATGTGACTTGTAATTCCTAGACACGAACTTGAAATATGATATCATACTGTTCAGTTTTCTAAA
Source organism: Capra ibex (assembly GCA_006410555.1). NCBI lineage: Eukaryota > Metazoa > Chordata > Mammalia > Artiodactyla > Bovidae > Capra > Capra ibex. The sequence goes on along the minus strand of SJYO01013451.1, from coordinate 2,995,160 downwards.
AAACTAATTTTTGTTGTGATACACACTATAAAGTGAGTGGTTAGTGAGAGAGGTCGTTCGGTCCTTTTTGGACGTCTATCGGTTCGTCCAGTCATAATCGCCAGTAAAGTGTTTCCTGTAGTTCTTCAGATTAACATCGGTCACGGAGGATTTTTCTTTTCTTTTGTACTGAAAGTTCTGTTCGATTCACTACACTGACAGTGTTTATTAGTATCCTCTGCTTTTACAATGTTTCTTGTCAGTTCTCTGTTACGAACATTGTGTAGATTTCACTGGTCTTGCTAGTTCTTGTTTTGTCTTCATAACTTATATGTGTCCTTATTAACAAAAGTGATTGTTGTCCAGACGGTAGTTCTTGCGTTCTAATACGCCGAAGAATCTCGTTTCTCAGTCTTTTCAAGAATAAGTTCGTTTTTATGGAAGGTTGTCACCTTATTTTCAAGTTTTACTGATCGATACATGTATTGTGAATACGTTCATGAAAGAAAAATTTCTTAAGGGTCGTTCGTTCAAGATGATTCATTGGGTACTTTATGTAATTAAAGAACAGGTGTCCTTAGGACATTTTACGTTACGGACTTTCTTGATACTGACGTTATTGAACCTAATAAAGACCCATTTATGTTTACATATACGATAGGATTATCAACCTTTTCTATTATAATAAACTTTTACAAGTGTATTGGTAATTTATTAAATATAGTTTATTTGATGTACTAGTTCTTTGGTGGTCGACGTACCGTTATCCGTCAGATTAAAAGTTTACGTTAAAATAATAGAGTCTATTACAAGAAGTTTTCTTTTTGTTCGATGGAGGAAAGTTTTGAAGATTTACACATAAATAATAAGAGGTTAATCATCTGATATAAAATTATATCATAAGACTTTAGACTGTATCGTTATTTGTGTGTAAAAACCATAGAAAGTGTCGAAAGTACACGATCAAATTTTCAATCCTCTTTTATAGGTCTACGATTCAGACAAGTTTTCTGAACTCGTTTCGATAGTTGAATAATCGTGCCGTGACCGTAGGAGACAATAATTTACCCTTCGACGGGTCTGACCGTAGAAATCTGTGGTGAAGAGGAACTCCTTCGCCGACGGACCGACATCCAGTCCTATCTCGTGTGTATTTCAACGGGACCTGTGGGACAGTATGGTCCCTCGTTCCGTCGATAGTTCTATGAGGAGCCAGTACGACCTTCTTTAGTCTTCGTTGACCTCTCCGAGGGGACCAATCGTGTCCTCTGGTAGTCCTTCTTAGTGACGATTTTGACTTTTGTTTCGGTTACCAAACATTCGGTACTGAAGTTTTACTAATTTTCGTTTTGATTTGTTGAGTAGTAGAAACATGTTTAAGTGTTTTGGTCGAGATCTTCCGATAAATTTCTAAATTCTGTGTCGTTGTTTAACATTACATACCGAGAATGAATATAGGACTAAGTTTGTTTCTTTGAACTTTTTTTTATAATCTGTTACCCCTTGTCAACTTATGATAAGTAGTCTATAAATGTAAAACAATTCAAAAGCCTGTACAATGGACATAAAGTGAGCACACAATTATATTTCAGAATAGAAAGTCTGTGTGCGTATATTCCAATTGACTACCTGATGCACCCTGGGATACACTTAGACCCCGTAGGTCGGATTCTTACCCTTCCTGACACCTACTTTGTTCTTGGTACTCCTTGACTATTCAAGACCTCGATCCACTACCCCCAAATTGTTGTAAAAAAGAGAATCAGATACAAACTTTAAAAAGTACTATTTTTCTATGTTTTAATCCCCCACCCTTCTCTACTAGACTTTCAAAGGAAACTTGAGGAGTAAAGATATAATAATATACTTTATTTGGGTTTTCTTTTAATTAGATAGGAGTGGATTGTTTAAAGGTTAAAATTAGTAGTCTTACGAAAGTAATTACTTTACGAAGATTGTTCATAAACCTTTGATTGTTACTTTATTGGTCTCTTCCGCTACCGTGGGGTGAGGTCATGAGAACGGGCCTTTTAGAGTACCTGTCTCCTCGGACCATCCGACGTTAGGTACCCCAGAGCTTTTCAGTCTGTGCTGACTCGCTGAAGTGAAAGTGAAAAATGAAAGTACGTAACCTCTTCCTTTACCGTTAGGTGAGGTCACAAGAACGGACCTCTTAGGGTCCCTGCCCCCTCGGACCAGCCGACGGCAGATACCCCAGCGTGTCTCAACCTGTGCTGGCTTCGCTGAATCGTCGTCGTTACTTTATTGTCGGTCATTTTTTTTAAGAGAAATTTTTTGTTCTCTTTATACACTCTACGGTAAGGTTATAAATATTTATAACATTGTGACACATATAATTCAGTCCGTGGTCATCCCCTTTTTTCTACGTCCGTTTCGTTTCCTATGTTAAGACTTTACTCACTTCGTCTCCGTCTGACAAAGGTCCAGTAGGCAGACCCAAGTGAAACGGTGAGTCGCAGAGACTCGGTAAGATGTTATGACAGTAACGTCTTTTGACTACTACTACGTTTCACGAGGACAGATATCTTTGCGTCTACTGAAGACAGACCGACCTTACGTTAATTAGTGAAGGAACAAGTAACTGGTCAAAGACGTTGAGAAACATTCAAGTAAAGTCGTAAGGAAATAGTGTATATTTGTGCACCGAGAAACTTAAGAAATTGTCACCAATCATAGAATGGCCAAAGGTGACATTTTCCAGCCTTTATGTCTTTACCTACGTTTTAGTATAATTTTTAAATTGTATACTAAACCCACCGTAATTTTAATCATCTTTCCTAGTCTAATAAGTTGTTTACCATGACTATGATATTAATTGTTTATTGTAAATCCCTTATAATCGATCCATGGTCCTCTTTCGTTACCGTTGGGTGAGGTCGTGAGAATGAGGAGGGTATCTGCCTCCTCGGACCACCCGACGTCAGGTACCCCAGCGATTCTCAACCTGTGCTGACTCACTGAAGTGAAAGTGAAAAGTGAAAGTACGTGACCTCTTCCTTTACCGTCGGGTGAGGTCACAAGAACGGACCTCCTAGGGTCCCTACCCCCTCGGACCACCCGACGGTAGACACCCCAGCATGTCTCAGCCTGTGCTGACTTCGCTGAATCGTCGTCGTCGTCGATCCATGGTTAGTCATATAATTCACGAATATCATTTTATGTTGAGTAAAATGTCCATTTCTTTGACCCCGTGTCTCTCCCATCCATTGAAGGTTCTAATGTGTGGTCTTTATCTTCTTTAGGTCCAAGTTTAGGTCGACAGAAGATGGTTTCTAATATATTAGAACCTTTCAATTTTCTGTGTTCGTTAAGTAAACTTAAATACGATGTGAAGAATGTGTTTTTATTTAGAATCCAATTAATTTATACACTTGTAACATGACTTTCTTGATCTTCTATGTCCACAGATAAAGGTGTTAGAGCCTCTTCCGTTTCCGTAGGGTGAGGTCATGAGAACGGGCCTTTTAGGGTACTTGGCTCCTCGGACCACCCGACGTCAGGTACCCCAGTGATTCTCAGTCTGTACTGACTCGCTGAAGGGAAAGTGAAAAGTGAAAGTACGTGACCTCTTCCTTTACCGTTGGGTGAGGTCACAAGAACGGACCTCTTAGGGTCCCTGCCCCCTCGGACCACCCGACGGGAGATACCCCAGCGTGTCTCAGTCTGTGCTGACTTCGTTGAATCGTCGTCGTCGTCGTAAAGGTGTTAGATTCCCTTCTACTAAAATGATTTAGACATTTCTTTAAGTCTTCAGTATTCCTATTTTGACTATTTGGATTGACTTAATTTTGTTTGAGGGTTTTCCGATTCTGATGGTATTTATTTAAGTTTGTTTTTTAATACCCGTTTTTTTCAAAGAAGATAAACACTGTAAATTGAAAGACTTTTACGAGTATTTTTTTTCATAGAATTTTCCATTGGACTATACTTTTTGTTTGTTGTATATCCAGTGACTTTTCATTCTCTCTTTACTATTGATCTAATCACTTTCCCACGTCTGGGTATATGAGAACACGTGAATCCACACAATAAATCTTCGCTGAGAATGTTTAAAATTTATTTGTGTAAGAGACACTGAGTCGTTAAGTTAATGGTCCTTAAATATTAGGGTCTAGCTGAACGGGTTTTGACTTTCCATAAAAATATTCCCACAAAGTGACAACATTATAAACATTTCCAATGTTTTTTTTGTTTTACACCTTCGTTGAGTATACATGTAGATACCCTTGTTTAATTTTTTTAAGACTACCGACATATGTCACATTATGATAAGTTGATAATTTTTCTTACTCTACTTATATACACAGGTTCCCATTCTATATAGTCTCATTCACTTTTTTTTTCGATGTCTTGTCTTATATATCATAACACAAAATTTTTCATTGTTTTTATATATCCACACACGATGACGATTCAGTGAAGTCAGCACAGGCTGAGACACGCTGGGGTGTCTGCCGTCGGGTGGTCCGAGGGGGCAGGGGCCCTAAGAGGTCCGTTCTTGTGACCTCACCCGACGGTAAACATATGTGTGTTATTTTGGAAACCTTCCTTTTTTCATATACGACAATTCAAATATCTTTTATCTACCCCGGACCCACTTTTTCTCCTCAGGAATTGAAACGAAGTGACGGAAACCGAACTTAATGAAAAAGAATGTTGTTTCCTTTATAATATAACATTCTTTCCGTTCAAAGTGATGTTGTTCACTGTTCTGACTTTGAATTCTGTTTCGTTTAGAATTTTTTTTATTCGTATGGTCTTGACTGTTTTTATGTGGTGTATGACCTTTGCTCATCATGTGGTTTTATATGGTTTCCTGTCTCTGAACGTGCGATCGTACTCTTGACTCCTAATGAACATATTTTCTTGTATACTTATTTTGGAGTCCTAAAATTTCGGTGTATTAATACATTTATTTTTTTACACACGACCCACGAATCAGCGAGTCGACACAGGCTGAGAAACGCTGGGGTACCGGACATCCCAAAGTCCGAGGAAGTAGGTATCCCTGAGAGCTCCGTTCTTATGACCTCACCCGACGGTACGGGAGAAGAACCCCTAGAAGGGTTGGGTCCCTACCTTGGGTCCAGAGTGAGTGACGTCCGTCTAAGAAATGGTAGACTCGGTGGTCCCTTCGGATCTACGATATTTTTGTAGATAAAAGTAAGACTAAAAATCCAGTATCGTAGTACTCTTGAAATAACCTGTAGAACAGGGGTTTTGTAGTGTCCACCCATTTACGTCACCGAACGACCGTTTGACTGTCACGCTTCCGCTGACCATTTGTATGGGGCGAAAGGTTTCATATTCGTGAACCATATTTGTGAAGGTGGCACCGACTAAACTTTGGTAGTTCTCAAATTGTTGGTCGAGTGTTTAATAACTTATAAATTATTATTGGCTGAGAGTCTTCAACCATGTCCGGTCGAGGTTACGTGGTGCCCCAAATACTATATAATTTATGACTCCATGCCCAGAGGAATTTTTGATGATTACGAAAAAAATTTTTTGGAGATTGAATTTCCTATTATATATATAATTGTACGTGTTCAGTGTTCGTATAGTCAAGTCAAGTCAACGAGTTAGTACAGGTTGAGAAACGTTGGGACACCTGACGTCGTTCGGTCCGGAGGGACAGGTAGTGGTTGAGGGTCTCGAACGAGTTTGAGAATAGGTAGCTCAGTTACTACGGTAGGTTGGTAGAGTAGGAGACAGCAGGGGAAGAGGAGGACGGGAGTTAGAAAAGTTCGTAGTCACAGAAAAGGTCGTAGTCAAGAAACGTAGTCCACCGGTTTCATGACCTCGAAGTCAAAGTCGTAGTCAGGAAGGTTACTTATAAGTCCTGACTAAAGGAAATCCTACCTGACCAACCTAGAGGAACGTCAGATTCCCTGAGAGGTCTCAGAAGAGGTGTGGTGTCAAGTTTTCGTAGTTAATAAGTCACGAGTCAAAAGAAATATCAGGTTGAGAGTGTAGGTATGTACTGATGACCTTTTTGGTATCGGAACTGATCTGCCTGGAAACAGTCGTTTCATTGCAGAGACGAAAAATTATACGACAGATCCAACCAGTATTGAAAAGAAGGTTCCTCGTTCGCAGAAAATTAAAGTACCGACGTCAGTGGTAGACGTCACTAAGACCTCAGGTTCTTTTCTTTCAGAGAGTGACAAAGGGGTAGATAAACGGTACCTCACTACCCTGGTCTACGGTACTAGAAGTAAAAAGATTACAACTTGAAATCCGGTCAAAAAAGTAAGAGGAAAGTGTTCTCCGAGAAATCAAGAAGAAACGAAAGACAGTATTCCCACCACAGTAGACGTATAGACTCCAATAAGGATAAAGAGGACCGTTAGAACTAAGGTCGAACACGAAGTAGGTCGGGTCATAAAGCGTACTACATGAGATGTATATTCAATTTATTTGTCCTACTGTTATGTGTCGGAACTGCATGAGGAAAGGGTTAGACCTTGATCAAGCAACAAGGCACAGACCAAGATTGACAACGAAGAACTGGACGTATGTCTAAGGAATCGTCAGTCTGTTCCACCAGACCATAAGGGTAGAGAACTTCTTAAAAGGTCTCAAAGAAAACTAGAGTGTTAGCTTCCGAAATCACATCAGTTATTTCGTCTTCATCTACAAAAAGACCTTAAGAGAACGAAAAAGATACTAGGTTGTCTACGACCGTTAAACTCACATATCTAACTACCTAAAAGTTTTCCACCTGATAAACCCGAAAGGGGGTTTTTGATGTTAAAAGATCGATAATTATGTATTATTAAAGAGGGTGACAATTTCTTTTTTCACACTTTCTATGTCGAAAAGGATTTGTATTTTTCAATGTAGTCCATTACAGAATAATGTTATAACTATAGTAGATATGATATTTACAAGTACAGAACTTTTTCAAATTTCGACACTACATTGTTCATGATTCAAAATGAAGTAAAAGACAGAGGACCTTTTAAGTAAAAAAAAATTTAAAGAACTTCGTATCGAGTGACGAGGAGGACGACCTTTGTCCCCGTTTAGAAAGGGGTCTTTCCTTTCGTCGGGTTCTCATTCTTCTGAAAGGAGAGAAGATAGTGTCTCCAATTCTCATTCTTCAACTGGAATAGTCGCTCTGGGTCGTACCGGGTACACCCTGGGTGTCGTTCAGGTGTCGTTTCGTTGACACTTTTTCCATAAAAGGGTTTCTTCCTCTACGTGAACGTACCGTCTTCCCCGTGTTAGTGACACCCTCACTTGTCCACGTGTGCGGGTGTGTTTCGAGAGTTCCGCTGCGACACCCAACCCCGGGTGGACGGGTGGGTCTCTGTCGCCTGCCTGCTGTCGTGACTGACACTACTCGTCCTGACTCCCGTCCATGCTGTTTCCGCTATGTGTCTTGCGGCGTCGTCGTAAAGTGTCGCAAGTGGTACGTACGAGATGCATACGTAAGTCGTCCGTCCACGGTTCACGGAGGAGACACGTTCCAAGATCCTTGTAATGGCAGGTTTGCAGACGGGAGTACGTCGAAAAAGTGTGAGTCGTCTTCCTTTTTGTCGTTGAATGTTTGTCCGTCACATTTTACTAAAGAGACACTTTCGGACACACACACGTACGGACGTGCATAAACCACAACTGACGGGTCTTCTATATAATTAATGCCAAAGAGTTCAGTATTTGAGTCCTACCATTCTTATTCCCGTGATCAAAGTGATTAGACATAAAAGCATTGACAAGATTTTATTCTTATGACAGAATCGAACCCGTCGACATTGTTTTATGGTCTGTCTCATCGAGTATTTGTTGTAAATAAAGAGAATCAAGGCCTTCGACCTTCAAGTTCTAGTACCACAGTCGGGTCGACCCAAGACCCCTCCCGGGGGAAGTCCCGACGTCTCCCAGCTGAAGAGCGACACCGGAATACATCACCTTCCCCGTACCTGTGAAACACCCTATAGAAGATGTTGGAGTAGGTACTCCGGGAGTACTGGGTTGACAGAGGTTTCCGGGATGAGGATAGTGGTAGTGGGACCCGTGGTCCAACACTGGTCCTTTGAAGTCTCCTCCAGGTCGGTGTTCGTAAGTCAGGGGTATATTATAAATTTCAAAAACAGTGGTTCCTGGAGCGACTCAGTCTTTTGGAGAGACAAGTGAGTGGAGTAGCAGCCGTACGACAAGTCTCCAGTCAAAGTCATGTTAGAACGTGACTAGGTGTTTTCACGAGCGCTAGTTGAGTCGTACCGAGTTTTTGTGTCCCCGTAGTAGGAACCAGTCACCGAGCAGCGGGTGATAAAACCGCTAGTATTCCAGATTGTTACATTGGGACATTTTGTCTTCTAAAAATGTACTTATACATTATGACTTTAACATCTTATGATTTTTATAAAGATCTCTGGTACAATCCTCTCATGAAAATAAAAATTTAAGGATTGAATGAATATTACAGATGAATCCCTTTTGTATAAAAAACACTTATGTTAAGTAGTTATTGGATAAAAAGTTTTAGAACTAAAGAAACGTCACTTATTCGATGTCTTTATTCGTGGAACAATATAGATAATGAAACTCGGCACTTTATTTTAAGGTGTAAAGTTATTACGAGAGTTCCATTCAATATGTCAGGACACCAGTAGATGACATTGTTGTCGTTTCAATTCACCCGATTGAAAATAAGTGATGAAAATCAAGTCAAGTCAGGACAGTGAGTCAGTACAGGTTGAGAAACGCTGGGGTACTTAGCGTCGTGCGGTCCGGAGGGACAGGTAAAGGTTGAGGGCCTCAAATGGGTTTGAGAACGGGTAGTTCAGCCACTACGGTAGGTCGGTAGAGTAGGAGTCAGTAGGGGAAGAGGAAGACGGGGGTCAGGGAGGGTCGTAGTCCCAGAAAAGGTTATTCAGTTCAGAAGCGTACTCCACCGGTTTCATAATTTCAAAGTCGAAGTCGTAGTCAGGAAGGTTACTTGTGGGTCCTGACTAGAGGAAATCCTACCTGACCAACCTAGAGGAACGTCAGGTTCCTTGAGAGTTTTCTCAGAAGAGGTTGTGGTGTCAAGTTTTCGTAGTCAAGAACGTACGAGTCGAAAGAAGTGTCAGGTTGAGCATGTAGGTATGTACTGGTGTTCTTTTTGGTATCGGAACTGATCTACCTGGAAACAACCGTTTCATTATAGAGACGAAAAATTATACGATAGATCCAACCAGTATTGAAAGGAAGGTTCCTCATTCGCAGAAAATTAAAGTACCGACGTTAGTGGTAGACGTCACTAAACCCTCGGGTTTTTCTATTTCAGACTGTGACAAAGGTGACAAAGGGGTAGATAAAGGGTACTTCACTACCCTGGTCTACGGTACTAGAAACAAAAGACTCACAACTCGAAATTCGGTTGAAAAAGTGAGAGGAGAAAGTGAAAGTAGTTCTCCGAGAAATCGAGGAGAAGTGAAAGACGGTATTCCCACCACAGTAGATGTATAGACTCCACTAACTATAAAGAGGGCCGTTAGAACTAAGGTCGGACACAAAGAAGGTCGGGTCACAAAGAGTACTACATGAGACGTATCTTCAATTTATTCGTCCCACTGTTATCTGTCGGAATTCTATAAGGAAAGGGGTAAACCTTGGTCAGACAACAAGGTACAGGTCAAGATTGACAACGAAGGACTGGACATATGTCCAAAGAGTTCTCCGTCCAGTACACCAGACCATAACGGTAGAGAGAGTCTTAAAAGGTCAAATAACACTAGGTGTGTCAGTTTCCGAAACCGTATCAGTTCTTTCGTCTTTATGTACAAAAAGACCTTGAGAGAACGAAAAAACTACTAGGTTGCCTACGACCGTTAAACTAGAGACCAAGGAGACGGAAAAGATTTTGGTCGAACTTGTAGACCTTCAAGTGCCAAGTGTATGACAACTTCGGACCGAACCTCTTAAAATTCGTAGTGAAATGATCACACACTCTACTCACGTTAACACGTCATCAAACTTGTAGGAAACCGTAACGGAAAGAAACCCTAACCTTACTTTTGACTGGAAAAGGTCAGGACACCGGTGACGACTCAAAAGGTGTAAACGACCGTATAACTCACGTTGTGAAAGTGTCGTAGTAGAAAGTCCAAACTTTATCGAGTTGACCTTAAGGTAGTGGAGGTGATCGAAACAAGCATCACTACGAAGGATTCCGGGTGAACTGAAGCGTAAGGTCCTACAGACCGAGATCCACTCACTAGTGTGATAGTACTAATAGACCCAGCACTTCTAGAAAAAACATGTCAAGAAGACACATAAGAACGGTGGAGAAGAATTATAGAAGACGAAGACAATCCAGGTATGGTAAAGACAGGAAAGAACTCGGGTAGAAACGTACTTTACAAGGGAACCATAGAGATTAAAAGAACTTCTCTAGAAATCAGAAAGGGTAAGATAACAAAAAGAGATAAAAAAACGTAACTAGCGACTCCTTCCGAAAGTATAGAGAGGAACGATAAAAAACCTTGAGACGTAAGTCTACCCATATAGAAAGGACAAGAGGAAACGAAAAACAAAGAGAAAAGTGTCGATAAACATTCCGGAGAAGTCTTTCTAGTAATCAGATACTCTTAGTGGGTGTCTCGAATCGCTAAAAGTTTTGAGGATTTTGAAGTGTAAAGAATGTCGTCAATAATTAGGTTTTATGTTGTTTATTAGGGGAGTTGTCTCGTCTCTTCTTGTTGCTTGTCAAGTCATACGTAAGTCTATGTAGACAAAAGAGATTAAGTGTATGTTAGGAACTTCTGTTGTCCCACGGGGCCAGTGTTTCGGTCCGGAGGGTGGAAGGGACTCGTCCTGCTGGAGGCTGGAGACTCTCCGGTCCCTTCTCCGGTGTATCCGGTGTGTACCACACTAAGTTCTCCTTGAACTTCCAGACGGGATTTCTGTAAGGGACATTCAACCCTATTGCACCGTCCATAATGGCCCAGATTCTTCCGTACTAGGGATCGAAATCCCTTGTCTCGTGGGTCCCCTGCTAGTGGGTCTTATCCCACTTCTCCTTACTCCTTGTCTGTCTGTCCAGGATTCACCCCCTTTCCTGGTTACGGTGCGTCTACGACTTCCTCCCTCTTCGTTCAGGATTTCTCGACCCTCCCCAGTCCTGTCGCCGTCCGGTGTCCCGTCACAATCAGCTCCGCTGGCTCGCGACGCCCTTCCGGGACCGTGGGGTTCGTGGGACGACTCCCCCGACGGGGTCCTCCGCCCGTCGCGTCTGGGCGGCCGGTGGAGTGTGTCGTCCGACTCCGTCGCCACGAGGGCCCGCGGAGGAGACGAGTCCTCTCCGCGGCGAGGTGAGATAATCCGTTACCCTCTTGATTCTCTGTCCTTCCCTCACTCACACTTGCTTGTTTTTAGTCCCTACTTAGAAATTTTATATTTCTATATGTGGTTCGAACTTTTCATGGACCGTTATTTAATATGAAGTAATTTACTAGGAGGAATATAATTCAGTAGATCGTTATTTTTGAAAATTCCCGAGGGTGACAGTCGACGACGACGACGACGATTCAGTGAAGTCAGCACAGGTCGAGAAACTCTGGGGTATCTGCCGTCGGGTGGTCCGAGGGGGTAGGGACCCTAAGAGGTCCGTTCTTGTGACCTTACCCAACGATCAAGGAAGAGGTTAAGCACTTTTCACTTCAGCGAGTCAGCACAGACTGAGGATCGCTGGGGTACCTGACGTCGGATGGTCCGAGGAGACGGGTACCCTAAAAGGTCCGTTCTCACGACCTCACCCTACGGTATCGGAAGAGGCGGGTGACAACCCCTCACCCAGATTTTTGAAATCAGACCTTCTGCCCCAGGAGGGTGGGTCTCAAGGGTGACTTGAGAGATTGAGGGAGACGAAGATCGGTGGTGGGTTTAGTAGGAAGAGTCCCTAAAAGACCGCCAGGTCACCAATCCTGAGGGACGAAAGTGACGGTTCTCGGACCCATGTTTGGGACTAACCCCTTGATTCTAGGGTGTTCGGTGCGCCACGTCGGTTTTTTTTGTTTTTTGTTTGTCTGTTTGTTTTTTGTTGTTCTTTTTTTTTTTTAGGGTAGAAAGAGTATTTTATTTCCTTAATGTGTGTCCTGTATCTTGAACTCATCCTTCAACAAAAAGTCTCCGTAAATGACACCAACACGTGACGTAAACGGTCGGGGTCGAGATACGGTCTTTTGCCCACACAACCTTTCATGACGTCTCAGTCCCCTTTACCCTGTCTTGCCCCTTAGAGAACGAAGAACGTCAACGCTCCCTTGGTGTGACTTGTGAGGGAACTTGTGTACCGCCTCGAGCTCACCGGATTCTCCGGGGGAAGAGGGTCCTCACCTCCGACGTCTTGGTCTTTCACGATCGGTCTCCGGTCTCTGGGCGACGGGTCTCGGTAGTGTTGTGGAGTCAGAGTGAAGGCCGTTGGGCCTCTGGTCGTGTCCTCGACGGAGCCCGGGGGGCTGTGTTGGGAGTTGAGTGAGGAACTAGCAGCCGATAGCACTCGGCGGATGAAGATTAAGTGAAGACTATCAATGTATGAGACAGGAGTTTTACTGCTCAGGACAAAGTATCTTTTTGCCTTTCGTTACATGTGCCCTTGTTAAAATACCTTTTTTAGATGTCGTTCCAAGTATGAAATTTCAATACGGAGTTGACTACGTCAGACGTTAGAGTTCTCGGGCCCGAACGTGACGGGATTTTACCCATGCAGTACTCTCCTGACCGCACTGCCCCGTTTCCTGCTCCCCTTTCTCACTCTCCCTCAAAATGTTTGTAAGATCCTATCCTTTATTATCGAATGTTAAGACCTTGATTTTGTAGACATTAAGTTTCTGATTGTAGAGGTTGTTTAAGAGTTAAACATAAACTTGATGAGGTGGACTTACTAAACAACTTACCGTACGGTGTTTCCGGTTTTGAAAGTAATTGGACCTGTTGTCCGATTGGTTCTATATCCGACAACGACCTAATTAGAATAATTAGGACAGTTTTTAATGTACATACTCTTCGATCACGTAATGTCCCTTTTACTAGTTACTGAGACCGTAGTCTGTATGACTCAAGTTTATGGTGGAGTCGATGAAAACATTGGGTCCTGTTTGTGGAATTGGAATTTTCAGAGTCTATGGACTACACTTTTTTACCGTTCTTATTTTGATAAAGTCTTCCAAAGAGACTCCTAATTTCCTATTACCAACGTACGACGGAGGTATGTATTGTCACTACGATGGACCTCTTTTTCCAGTTCGAGTGATATCATCTTCGTCATCCTTATACGTGCGTCTTTGTGGCGGAGTGAAAGTGGTTCGCTACTAATGTGCGGTCGTGACTGTCGAAGTATGTCTAAAGTCAACCATTAGTGTTGCTAAAGTACCCCACGGATGGCGGTGGTGGGAGTAAGGTGTCTACTTTGGCCCAAGGTTCTCCACGGAACAGGTTTCGTCTCTCACCGTATTGATCGCGTTGATCGGAGGCGAGAAGATGGGACACGGCAGGTCTACTATTGAAACGTCTGTCGAAACGGCTTTGAGGCCATGAAACCAGTGTACTACGCTTCTCGACTGAGTGACCTTTTCTGGGACTACGACCCCTTTTGACTTCCGTTTTCCTCTTCCCCCACCGTCTCTTACTCTGCCAAGTTATCTTAGTGACGGAGCTACCTGTACTCAAAGTCGTTTGAGACCCTCTGCCACTTCCTGTCCCTTCGGACCGTACGACATGAGGTTCCCCAGTGTTTCTCAGTCCGTGTTGATTCGTTGACTTTTTGTGGTGTTGTGTCTAATATTTGGACCATTGAGGTGTTCGACCAAAGATCCTCGTCGATCAAATTGAGTCACAGTGAGGTTAAGTGACCCTTGCCCCTGATCTTTCAACATATTTGTGTCCGTGAGTGAAGACGTATTAGTGTGATACCCTCAACTAAAATTGAGACATAGGTTTTATAGAAGTGGGTCATTAGTCGGGTTTATTTGATGGTCCCACTTCCTCAGTTGAGTGGTACTGTTGGTCATCTTGGTCGTGTTCTTTCGAAGCGGACGAATGTGTGGGTGTGGCCCCCGTCCCTCCCCCGTGGCAAGTGGGAGTCCGGGATCTCTGGTGCTCGTCCCCGAATTACTTGTGGCACGGACAAAATGACTGACTCGGGGGTTCCAAAAAATTAGATTGTCGGGGGTTGGGTTGACCTAAGAGATCGAGTCGTCGAACCCCGGTGTCGGACCCGTGACGAGTCATCTGGGAACAACACACAGGGGTTTACTCTGTGGTGTTCACGGGGTCTTTAGAGGTCACGTCAGGGAGTAGACTTGGGGTCCTGTGCCTTACACAGGATTGAAGAGTCAAGAGTCCTTGCACAGGACAGAAGAGTCAAGAGTGTCCCGCCGTGCCTCGCGGTGAGGTCTTCCTTCCCGTTTCAATTAAAGTAGTTTGTGGGGGTGACTCTTTCGGTACAGAAAAGTCGAGACAACCAGACAGTCGTGCCGTGAGACTTCTTAGTAAGTAGCAACGGGTTTTGCTCAGTGGTTCCTTGGGTTGTCGGAGGTGAAGAGATGTCTGGAGACTCGCGAGAACGTTTCGGGGGTAGGGGAGCAGGACGGTGACTCGTTTTTGTTCGGCGGTCCGGGTCGTCAAGGGTGACGCTCGAAGTGGGCTTGGTCGACTCGGTGCGGTCCGGGGACGACCGTTTTGTGCAGGAGGGCCGCCTACCCCAGTAGACGTCAGGTGTGATAGCTGTCTCAGTCGTAGGACTTCTCTACGAAGTCAATTCATAAACCATAGTCATCTCAAAGGGAAAGGTCATTACAAGGTCATGACTGGGACCGTCCACAATTCTTATCTCTTGAGTGTTCTAAGTTAGAAACAGGAACTTCTTATGTATAAGGTCGTCTTTTCGTTTACTAGTACTAGCTACGTGTCCCCTCCTACGTTTATTGAAACGGACCCGTTGTGTCCGCTCGGTTCCCTTGTGTCCGTCATAGACGTTTCCGGGTGTACCTGTGCCTCAAAAGGTCATTTGTCCGTGGTGGAGTACTGTGGTGGACGTCCGTCGACTTAGACCCTTACGCCTCCTGGGAGCCTACGTCTCCGGCCGACATTCAAAGGTGACGTGACGACCAACCGTGGCGATTTGGGAGCGTAACAAGTTCTCAGTTGGCATGAATCTCCTCAGTTTAGTGTCGTTGTCTTTCGTCGTACCACGAAAGGTCCCTGACCCCCTCCCCCTTTACCCGTCGACAAATTGCCCATCTGGAAGCAAAAAATTTAAAAACCGACGTAGTCCAGAATCGACACAAGAGGTCCAAGAAGGAACGCCATACGTCCGAGAGTCCAACGGGACACCGTGTTCTTTAGAATCAAGGGGTTGGTCCCTATCTTGGACTCAGGAGTCGTAACGTTCCGTCTAAGAACTTGGGGTCCGGGGGTCCCTTCAAGGGTTACCCATGTCAAAGTTACCATGTTCTCCTTTGTCAAGACCTCTGACCGACGTGTTGTTGCACTGATATGAATTTGATGACTGGCGTGTACAAATTTTCCAATGTTACCATTGAAGACATAATTCACATAAAATAGTGTCAAAAATTTGTGTGATTTCGGGTGCAGATCAGTTTCCACCATACATTTGGTCTCGACACTGTCCTCACTTAAGCGGCGTGTGACTTTACCAGATCCACCATTCCGAATGACTGGCTCCCTTTGTCCTCACCTCCGTCGCCGCCCCCCTCCCGTGACTCCAAAGGGTAGGTCGCTCGCTACAATGTCATTGTTCATGTGGTCACTCTTTTGGGTGAGTCAGTGTGTTCGAAAGTAAGTTTTGGAACAAATCGTGGATAGAACACGGTTCGTGACCAATCCTTTGTGCCTCTCGTGTCCAATTTTTTCGGGGGTAGGACCGGAGTGTGACCGTTAGGTGACGACGGTGTGACGGTCGTTCACACACTCGTTATCTCCGTGAAGAGGACACGTTCTTTTTATTGCCCCGTCCCCTCCACTGCGGGCTCGTTCTTTAGACATACTGCGACTCTTCGCCACCGACGTCAAAGACATTATTTTTACCCTTTGTAGACAGACAGTAGAAGTAACCCAATCCTTTACCTAGTCAATTGTTTTCTAGTAAACTATTCTTGTGCACTTTTTGTTCGAAACTATATCTTTATGTTATTTTGACACCAAGGACAAAAGTCTACAAGGAGAGACGTCTCGTTACATGATTAAGTATCGGGACAAGAAGTGTATGAATAAAATTAATAAAAAGACGTCCTTTTCATACGTATACACCCCCCCCGTAACCTAAATATTTATACCGTAAATTTACTAAAAATTTTCGTACTTGAAAGGGAAAAACAATTTCTAAAATTTCTTGTTTTTTTGTGATGAATTGTTCTGATGTTTCTTCACGTATTTCTAATTGACAACCTTGGGTTTACGTGACTTTCTTAAAGCTTTGGTGCCGTTAATATTTTTAACACTGATATTAGTTTTCTAATTGTAAAAAATTCCAAAAACTAGTAATCTAGACACTAAAGACTTATTCAGAATAAGAGGATCCCGTTGTAAAGGTTAGTCCAATCCCTTTTGGATGTGAACCCCTACCTGTCTCGGGATCTAGTAAGACGAGTGAGGAGACTGAAGTGGCCGGTCCTCGGACTCTCGTTCCACTCTCCGGACCGGCTCCCGTGGGTCTGTTGCCCGGCTCCACGGTGCCAAAGACCCGAGGCGCCCGTGTCGGGGAGGGTGATGTACCGTCACTTCCGGCTTCTGTGCATAACTAAAAGAGAGTAAGATTTCGTGTGTGACCTTTTGACGTATAGATGTCTCACCTAGGGCTTAGGACTGTTGTCCCTTCACTTGTTTGCTCGTGCAAGGCAGATATCTCGAGATTATGCGTCTACGTCCCTAACGAAAATATTTGTGCTTCCTGTTCAGATTGTAAAACAAGAGTTGTAAAAAGCTATGCCGAAATGACTTATTACCGCGGTTGGACTTAAGACGTTGCGAACCATTTAGCGACGACAACACCGACTCGACATTACAATTGGTTGGTTAAATTTTGGTAATGGCTGTGTCTTTGTACATAAATCTCTAAAACACGGTTGATTCTTTGGTGTGTCAAAAAGTCAGTACACATGTCCTATGAGAGATACCTTACGATTTAAGAGTTTTGGTGTGACCAAAAACCCCAATGGAAAGAACTAACGAGTAAAACCGTATGTACCGAAATTGGTTAAGGCCCGAGAAGTCTTTTACCAGACATTATTAGTTCTTGGATTCTCTTTTCCTCCTTTCCCAAACCAATGATCTTTGTATCATTTTTGTCTGTTCCGGAATAGATGAAATATCTGTATCAAATATGTATTTCATAAAGACAACTTAAAGACTAATCGAAGTTAACTGGAAGTTTACAAAATTCTCCCAGTGTATGATAAAAAGGTAATCGTCACTTTTCTTTTATTTTTGGGAGTTTTATAAAAAGAGGTTAAAATGAAGATTTTTTAAATAGTGTCACTAAGTTTAAATAAGCTAAATTCCCTTCCCGGATGGTATGAAAAATGATTATAGATTCAATGTTTACCTTTTTCAAGTGATATCAAATTTACTATTTTACTTTAAATCGAGCCCATATTGTTTTGTGTAATTTAACAAAATCAGTTTTCACATCACAATTCTAATTAGTCTCCTTGTCTATACAGGAGGAAAAAGGACTTTGTGTGCGGCGGCCGTCGGCACTTACGACCGACCTGACAGACGAGGACTTCGTGAGAGCTCGGTGGTGCCTTTGGGGAGTGACAGTTCGCTACGTGAGTAGCTTTGAGTCTCTGGTTGAACCCCTTCGGGACTCCGTTTCTCACATTCGCACGGAGAAGTTTCGTGGTGACACTGTTGATTTTTCTGACTCGCACGATAGTTGATTGAGACTCAGCATAAATGGTCTCCCACAGACTTCTGAATTCTTGATTCCTGATATGACGAGTATTAGGTCCAATCACGATTCGCACTGTCATTTCGCAATTAATACAGTTGTTTGTGTCAAATTAGTGAAGAATCATTTATTGTCTTATTTTCGCATAGAAAAGTCATACTATCAGTTTACTTTGTATAATTGATGGTATTGTATCGTAGTGAAGTATATTTTTGTTTTGGCTTTGTGTGTAAGATAAAGGGGGTATTGGAAAGTTTATTGCCTTGCTGTGACTACATTTTATAAAGATTGTTATTACTTATTATAAGTTCTAAGAGTTAAAAGTGTAGTTGAATCCACCCAGTAGATTCACACTGTTATCTTCAGGTCGGATAGTTCGGTCCATATGCTTTGACACTAAGACTTCAAGTAAGTATTTGGTGGATGAACCTCGAGTTTTGTAGAAGGGAGTTGTTGAAAGTAAGTTTTTACGTTACAAGGTTTATGACACACATTCCCCGATCCAGGGTCGGGGTCAAGGTTTGAGATTGTCACTTCTTTCTGTGCCCGTGTCTATCCATTAGGCTCTCTTTACAGAAGCCATATTGTATGTCTGTGTAGTACCTAATGTCTTTGTCGTCTCAAATAAATTGTTCTCCCGACCCCACCCCCACCCCGCCACCCCTCTCTCCACTACCTACCCCGTCCCTTTAGTTCTCAGCCACTTAGGGATCAACTTTTCCCTTCCTTCTCGTAAATTTAATCTCCACTGTTTTTCCTGGACTTTTCCGTTGTACTTCCTTTCTTCTCGTCACACGAGAACGACAACAATTCAGTGATTCAGCACAAGCTGAGACACTGGGGTGCCCGACGTCGGACGGTCCGAGGAGACAGGTACCTTAAGAGGTCCGTTGTTGTGACCTCACTCAACGGTAAAGGAGGAGGTCCCTTAGAAGGGTTGGGTCCGTAGTTTGGGTACAGAGGACTTAGTGTCCGTCTAAGAAAATGGTGACTCGGTAGTCCCTTCGGGGTAAAAGTGACATCTTGATAAATTTCCTATTATTGACAGTGAGTATTAAATAGTTATGTTTATGTCCGTCTTTTTTCATAAGGCAGACCTGTAGGTATGTCTGTTGACCTTAAGAACCGATGTAATGGCATGTGACTTACAGTACTAGGACCGACGTTTATTATAATATGTATGTCTCGTTCTACCTTACGGTCACCCTCCGTCCAAAAAAGGAATGTTGAGTTTTCATTAGTAAATTTATCAACAGTTAATGGACAATTCAAAAATAATACAATCGACGACCCGGACAAAAAGATTTATATTATAATGAGAGACAAGATCCCATGACGTGTTTCAATGTTCATTTAAGAGTTGAAAGTGAGTCTAAAGTAGCGTGACTGAAAGAATGGGTTATAGACGAGGTCCCTTCTTGGTTTCTATTTCTGGAATTATTGGTCATCTCTAGGTTATCACCAATTGTATAAGATTCACTGTTTTAAGTTTAAACACTAATTTAATAAAGTATCTTAATGATAAAGACATTTACGTTTTTAAAACACCATTATAAAATACTCCCTCCATCCCAGGGTGATTAGACTTTGTATTTTACTTTATTTCTGTAAAATGTCGGACATTCATTATGAGGTTGAAATATCTTTTTGTCTTGTTTAATGGAACCCTCTCTTAGTTTTTATGTGAGGTAGGTTTCGTCTTCAGGTTCATCTTTCCCGTAGTCTCTTTCTGTATAAATGAAATGTCTGTTTTTCCCGATCGTTGCCCTAGGTAAGGATTCCGACAGGAACAAAAAAAGTCGTATACAATTTGAAATTGAATAACAAGTTAACAACATTAAGTTCGAAAATGAGTCTTGGAAATGGTCCTTTCACTGTAGTCGACAAGAATTCGTCCGCGTACAGATTGTTTTGTGAATGCCGGTAAGGCTGAGTCCGACGAAGACCACTCGAAGATGCTGTAGTTAGCGTTATAACTCCAAAAGAAGGTCAAGGAAGTAAGAAAGTCTTAAGTCCCTACACTTGTTTTAGTAACTGCTCATCCGTTGTTAAAAAGACAGACCTACTAAATCCGTTCTAGAAGGTTTATTTCTTTAGTCCCACAACCGGGTTACTATTTTATACTGTTGAGTATTTACTGTTATTAGGTTGATTGTTTAAGTCATATGTGACTGTAAAGATTCCTAAATTGTTTCTTAGTGTTGAAACTTTGTAATAAAGACCGTTTTTATCGTTTATATTTTAATCTGTGTTTTGTTTCATAGGCTATACTTTCGACGTCAACTGAGTCTTCGTTTTTCGTTTATTGTAGACAAATTTCTTTTTTTATTTCACTAATGTAAATATTTCGTAACTTTGCGAGTAAGAATAATCTTTCTTTTTAATTTTCCGTTTTTTTCTATGAAGGGTCTGATATCCGTAAAGAAATTGTCAAACTCCCTGTCTTACACGGTCCCTTTCTACTATATACCTCTTGGACCCTCAGTTTTCGGAGTCCTATTGAGGACCAAGGAGGTAAATAGTCGACACACTGGAATTTTCCAGTCATATAATAGTTGACAGCTGAGATTATGCCAGTACGTGATACCGTCCTGAAGAAAAGTAAATTTGGAGTATTATGAGAGGGCCTCCTCAATGATGGGAAAAAGTGTCTACTTCTTACACAACTGAAATGGACGGGTTCCCGTGTTTCGGTTATGGACGGTTTCGACTCGAGTTTGGACCAACACAGACAGAGTGTTTGTGTATCTCTCACTTCCGTGTATTGAAGAAAGTCACACAAAAAACTGTGTTTTTACCTTGTACTACCGTTCTGGAGGGACCGAAGACACTCGTGGTCCAGAGTTTGGTTACATTTTGGTGGTCCATTTGCGGCCGACGGGACAACTCCTGGAGAGGACACAAGGATACTGTGGACCGGAGGGGACTCAGTGTAGGGAAGAATGTGTTACTGTGCGGAGGTCGTACCCGAAGTCCCTCATCACCTATATGGATTCAATGGGAAGAAGGTTAGTCGATCAAGTCTTGAACCGTCTATACTCCACGAGTCTGTCAAAATTTCCTTGTTTA
Source organism: Capra ibex (assembly GCA_006410555.1). Classification (NCBI taxonomy): domain Eukaryota; kingdom Metazoa; phylum Chordata; class Mammalia; order Artiodactyla; family Bovidae; genus Capra; species Capra ibex. The sequence goes on along the minus strand of SJYO01013451.1, from coordinate 2,974,189 downwards.
AGAGTTTTCACTCGTCACAAATAAAATATCGAACTTAAGGTGGTTGAGGAGGAAGGTCGGACTCGAGTCAATAATGATTGGTATTTCTGAAAAACGGAAGTTGAGATCATAGCTGTCCTCAACTCTTGGTCAATGGTCGCGTCACTCGATCTCTATTGTACTCGTAAATGGAGTAGGATTGAGACATGTCTACTCGGGTCTTTTGGATGGGTTAGTGTCGTGTCTCAAACCCGTCGACCATAAGTTTTTCGCATCCGAACCTAGGCCTCCCGTCGTGTCCCGAGGGCGACCTCGACGCGGTAAATAGTTACTAATCGTAGTCGAGGCGGTAAACAGGTTTACCCCTGTCATGGCGAGCAGGACGCCCATGCAACAACAACGACAAATCAGTGATTCAATACCTCGGACGGGAGACAGGTACCCTCAGAGGTCCGTTCTTATGACCTCACCCAACGGTAAAGGATGAGCGTCCCTAGAGGGGATGGGTCCCTAGTTGAGGCACAGAGGACGTGACGTCCGCCTAAGAAGTGTGATTCGGTGGTCCCTTCGTACCCCTGTAGTGTCTCCTACCCTTTACGTGTCATTTGGGGTCGAGCCCCGTGGACTTGTTGTCGACGAGACCACGAATGTGACACCGGTGGTGGTTTCTGTAGGGGACCAACCTCACCCGGGGCCTAGTCTCCGTCCGGAGGACGAGGACGTGTCCGGAAAGGGCGCCGGTAGTGGGCGGGTGGAAAGTAGAGTTCCGAGGCAAAGAATACGTGATTGTGTCGACTAGTTACGTTTTGTCAGTTAGTGGTCTTTGTTATGGTACTTGGTCGGCTCTGTTTGTGTGACTGAAAGGTTGTGGAATGTGACCAGGTATAGATGGTTCTACGTGTCGTGACACGATTCGTGTCTCTACGAGTCAATTGTTTGTACACTGATTCAGTAATGGGTATGAAGTCACGAAATATCAAAAAAGAAAATGTAAAAAAGGAATAATTTTTCACAGGAATTGTCCTAAATGAATTGGTTTTGAAAATAAGTGTATTTCATTTTTGACTGTGTGTTACTTCCCGTGTTTAGAATTCACATGTCGGGTTATTTAATGATCTATACGTATGTGGATACACTGGCGGTGGGTCTGGTTCTATGACTTGTAAGCTGGGTCCTCTGCGGGAGTGCGGAAGAGGGTCGTCAATGGGTTGGGCGGTGGTAGACGGTTCCCGTTGACGACGGGACTCAAGATAATGGTTCCAATCGAGAAGGACAAAACCTTGAAGTGTATTCACCTCACTACATTGATGTTGGAAGAGTCTTCAGTCTTTTTAAGAATAGTTATATGAGTGTTCTTCTCGAGACCCTTACGTACGTAGGTTTGTTGTCTGACCCTCAGAAGTAAGGCCCTCCGCTACAACGGATCTTTGACGTCCGGTGTCGCTTTACGACTCCCCACTGTTCTCGTTTTGTCTAAACACTACCTTTCTCAGACTTGAGTGATTTTATATAGGACTTTCCTTTGTCAGGAGTACAATAAGTTGTTCTTCAAAGACAATCGCAGAGAGTTGATACTTTCAGAGAGTGGTGTCACTTTGAAACCCGTACTGCAACTATAATTTTATGGAATGGTTTTGTTGTGTACTACGACGACAAATCAGGGATTCAGTACGGACTGAGACGTTGGGGTGTCCGATATCGGGTGGTCCGAGGGGACAGGTACCGTAAAGGGTCCGTTCTTATGACCTCGCCCAACGGTGAGGAAGAGGTCCCCTAGAAGGACTGAGTCCCTAGTTTAGGCTCAGAGGAAGTAACCGTCCACCGAAGAAATGGTGACTCGGTGGTCCTTTCGGGAGTGGTTTTGTTATAAGAATATGTTTTAATTAATTGAAAATTTTTTCTGACATTGACATCCGTGTTTAAATGGACATTAGTGTGATTTATAGTGACCTTATACACAAGGTTAACTTTGTCAATGGGAGTCTGACCTAAATTTTGTATGTACATTTTGTGTTTCGATGTCTTCATGACTACCAATTTCTTACCTTCTTCTATATATTCCGTTTATGATCGGATGTTTCCATCAGTATGTGGTGAATTTTAGTCTGTATTACTTGAAATTCCGTTTTTCCTAATAATCTTCCAAAAGATTTTTCAGTAAAGTCTTAATTAAATAGTCTTTCCGTGTTAAAATTTAACCTTAGTAGATTATTATACCAAAGTTTATATATATTTTCTTTTTACCTGTTTTCATATCTCGTTTCTCTTTTTAAGTCAATTTAAGTCGTCATTGTTATATAAAAGGGGTCATTTAATATTTTGTTCGTCTGTTTTGCTAGTCGTATAAATCTTCTAAACTCATTCTAAATTATTGTTGGATCAACTGTATAAATCTGATAAAGTTGTTTATTTTGACGTTTTAAGACCTGTTTTGGGTCGTGCGACAGCTCACGTCCACTCCTGCACCTCGCCCCCTTGAGACCAAGTGACACCTACCTCTACTCTGAGTGCGTCGGTGAAGTACTCTGTCAGACCACCGAGGAATGTTTGGGTTTGTTTGAGAATCGTGTGTTGAGCCGTTAGCGTGAGGCACCATAAATGGGTTTCATTTACTTTTAAAAACAGGCATGTTTTGGGACGTGTACTTACAAATGTCGTTGAAATGAGGATTGACGGTTGTGGACTTTCGTCGGTTCTACAGGGAAGTCATCCGCTTACCTATTTATTTGACTCCAGGTGGGTCTGTTACCTCATAATAAATCGTGATCTTTCTTTACTTGCTGGTTCGATACTTTTCCTTGTAATTTGTGGTGTACTTTTCGGTTAGACTTTTCCGATGTTTGACACACTCAGGTTGAAATGTTGTAAGGCCTTTTCCGTTTTGATACCTCTGTCACTCTTCTGTTCACCGGTGGTCCCCAGTCCCCGGCCCTCCCCCCACACTTGTCCACCTCGTGTCTCCCAGAAATCCCGTCACTTTGAAGAGACATACTACAATGTTACTACCTGTGTACACGAGGTGTAGACAGGTTTAGGTGTCTTGTATATGCACATATGTACAGTAACGAGAAGTCCGCGATTCAGTACAGGTCGAGAAACGTTCGGGTACCTGACGTCGGGCGGGCCGAGGAGACGGGTACCCTGACGGGTCCGTTCTTGTGACCTCACCCGACGGTGACGGAGGACGTCCCCTAGAAGTTTGGGTGTAGAGGACGAACCGTCCGTCTAAGAAGTGGCGACTCGGTGGGCCTTCAGGTACACAGATGTATGTGTATGCATACCTTCTTTTCCGTGAGCTCGGGTACCCTTTTGGTGTTCTAACATGATGTGTGTGGTCTGACCGTTTTTTAAGTCAATCTTTTATTGTTTCGCAAGTACTCTTGCGTCAAGTCCTTGAGTTCCAAGAGACTTCAGGAAATGTAGTCACTTGTTTCGTGTAAACTTAATAAAAACGGACTCTTGGTCGATGGTTGACGACGGAGAATCGAAGAGCGGGACGGGACGTCTGTATTTCCGTCCGGAAGTCTGCGGAGGAGGTAGTCGACCGGGCCGGGCGGGACACCCTTTCCCTCTCAAGGGGAGACCAAGACCCCAGTAGGAGATCGGTCCGAAGAGGACGAAGAGACCCGAGTAGAGGCCGTCCTTGTCGAAGAGGTCGCTGCACGAGGGTGTGTCGTCCTGTTGGTCGTCGCAGGTCGTCGTCCTCGAAGAAGTCCTGCGAAGCTTCGGTCAAGGTACAAGACCTTCGTCGGACACCTGCTGCAGGGGGATATGGCGTGGGAGGTGTTCCTTCGGACCCAGAGTCTGGAGCCCCCCTCGCGCCTCGGAGAAGGACTCTGTGAGTAGAGTCGGGACCCCGGGACCGGCGAGGAGGACACACGTTAAAGACACAAGAAGCCGTAAGAGGAATGAAGAGTCATCAGTTAGGGAACAATAAAGTTCGGAAACAATATCAATCATTAAGAAAGAAAATTTGAAAGGGATAAGTTTAACGTCACACCAAAGGCAGAGGACCAACGTGGGGTCGACCACGTCTCTACCGCTCTCCCCGGGCCCGTCGTCCCTCCTTCCCTTTCCCCTCGTTCTTTTCCACAGCAGTCCGTGTCGGAACCTTTTGTGTGTGTCGAGTTGGGCGGTCCTGGCACAGTAGTCTGTTTCTTCGGTTTGATAGGAAATTGTTTCTTTTAAATTATACACCGGTAGTCAATTTGATTTTTCCGTTCTGATTCCATTGTGCCTCCAATTCCGATGTCCTTTGGTGGTGAGTGGTGGGAATTTTGACCTCCGGGTTCCCCTCCCCCACGCCGAGACTCGTGGGTCCTCGGACCCCCGAGGCGTGTCCCCCGGGTCTGGAGGGACTCGCCCCCCGGAGTCGTTCCCGGTCCGACCGACTGTCCACAGAGTCTCCCTTTTGGTTTTCCGAGGACCCCCTTCCCTCGACCTTTCCCCCGGCAAGTTCCCTCTGTGCTCACCCCTCGTCAACGAGAGGAAGGACGACGAAGGTAAGTGGGTGTTCTGGGAGGCGACCGACTTGAAGTGTCTTGTGTCTCCTGTGTGCTCAAACACCTGTGACGAATGGGTCGTTGTGGCTTGCCGTGTCTACCGATTCGAGTTTCGACGCATTACTGTCGGAGCCTTGGTCTCGTTGCGAATTGTGACCTGTTAGTGATTACGTTGAGTGTGGTAAGATTCACGAAGTAAAGTGTATCTAAGAATAAATAGTATTGAGGGTGGTATACCGTCCAATAGCAGTAGAGGCAAAAAGCCCACTTCTGCACCTCCGTGTCGTCGGTTCGGGTACCAGGTCCAGTCGTTGTTGGGTCCCGGGACCAGGTATGACCGACGGTGGGGTCTGGCGCGTGGCTCCTCCCGTCGGTCGGTCGGTGAAGGGTGCCCGTGGGCTAGGACCACACGTCAGACGCCAGTGTCTGTGACGGCGCCTGCGGACGTGCGGGTGGGGACGGGGTCGGGGCGGAGTCGAGTGTGGACTCTGGTGTCCGGTCGCGGAGTGTCCGGGGTCGAGGCGGGCGGGCCGTGGGTGCGACGTCCCAGTCGCGGACAAGAGTTCCACCAAGGGAACCCCGGTCCGTCGGGTATGTCCGTCTCACCTCCCAGCTCTGGGACTCACTTTGGTCTCGTCCTGTGAGGACTCCTTCCTCGTGTCCGTGCTTGTGCCGCTCTCGAATCCGCCTCCGGTCTCCGCTGTCACGACTGTCCGTGCGCGACAAAGGGTTCTCGCCTGTGGGCGCAAGACAGCCGTGGTAGCGTGAATTGGGGTGTTGTGGGGGCGTCTGAGCCCCCGCTGTCGGGGGACACGTCAGTGGTCTCGATCCTTCCGTCCGGGGGTCGGGCCCGGTGGTGCGGGTGTTCACCGTCCTCTTCCTGCCCACTCTTGTACGACGTCGAGAAGGGTCCCTGGCCCTGGTCGAGCAGCCCTTCCTCGGTGTCGTCTTCGACCCTACTCTGGTTCCGGGACGAGGGAATTTCCTTTAGGGCGGTCCGTCGCTGGTCCCCTGTAAAAGTTCCCGTCTCCTGAACGTCCGGAGGTGGGAGGATCTGGGGACAAGACGACCCGTGCGCCCCGAGACAGGCGTCCGAGGGCTTTGGGTCCGAAGGGAAGTCCGGGCAGCGACGACGAGGTCGTGGAGTCTCCGTCTCGTCGACACTTCTACCTCTTCCGACTCCGCACACTCGTCAGGCACGATCAGTGAATGAGTCTCATTGTGCTGTTGACCGGCGAGTTTCTTCTCAACGCTTTGACACCGGTTTTTCGTTTTGTGACTCTAATTTTTTTTGATACGTTTGTTTTACGACTTCGTTCTGGGAGTTTTGACTTAATTCAATTGTAAATTGGATTTTATTTCGTCCTACGGTCTGACGTTCGTGTGCAAGTGTGGGATGTGTGTTGGTGGCTTCTGCTGGTCGTTGGCCACAGATCGTACCGGCGTGTCTGCCGCCGCCGAGAAGGAGGAGAAAAGACTCGAGAATTTTTAGTGAGACGTCCAGGAGGTTCTTCTCGCGGACTGCCCGAGTACCGGACGGTGCCCTACCCTTTCCCACGGGTGTACGTGATAACGAGTACTGGACGGTGTCCTACCCTTTCCCACGGCCGTACGCGATAACAGTCTAAACCTGTTTTTCTAATTAAGAATATCTTTAATTTCTTCCTCTTTAATGACCTGTCTCCCTATTCGATCCCTCATTTAAGACAAAGAGGTTAAAAAAAAAAAAACGGATTAGAAGAAACCTTAGTCTACTTTTTAACAAAACTACTATTTAGGTCTCTACGTATAATTCAATTCCGGAAAATTTTTTAAATACATAATTTTTTTAATGAGATATTATTTAAAAATATTTTACAAGTATTATTTTTTAGAAGTAAAATTAGAACAGTATCAAATTTTACTGTAATTATAAAGAAGACTTATAAAGTCTTATAATTGTGACTTTAGGAACATTTTAAAAGTGTGTGTGTTCTTCTCGGTTGTTATATTCAATCAGACTTTCGGTTACTTGGGTTGTTGAGTAGTCCGTTGATTTTTAATCGAGAGACTTAGTCTTGTGTTAAGACCCTTCCTTTTCCAAATTTCTGTAGGATCTTTGTTCTTTTCTTTTGAGTTCCGTTCATGTTTACTGTCAAATGAAAATGGTTTGTCGAATAGTTGACTAGAAATACATTTATGACGTTTACAATGTTTCGGGGAGTTTTTCGGGTTGTAATAAAAATATCTAATCCCTTCTTGTTTCCGGTTTTTGTTGTGGTTATTGAGTTAATTTTATTGAGTACAGATACAAATGTATTTTAAACTACTCGTATTCTATAAGCAGTGTGGTGACGTTAATAAGAGACTTTTATTATGAGATTTATAATAAAACTGTTGCATTAATATCAAGAATGGAGTTCTCGTCATTGTTTTGAGACCGTGGTTATAGGTCGATTTTTAGATACTTCTTATTCCAAGAGTGTCTTTTTCTTAGTCTTCTACCATGTCCGCGACATAATCCTCGATCTTGTGAAAAATTTTTTTCTAGACATAATTCAAACTTGAATGCGTGATATTTTACACAAATTCAAAGTAACACGGTGGTTTCAAAGTAAGAACTTAAGGTTTATTCTAAGTAATTGTAGTGACCGACGGAGAAAGTTCTTACGTACTCTTTGTAGTGAAAGTAAGAGGAGGGACGGAGTCATTATAGGAAGGTTGAGCCAATTATTTGTGTTCAATAGATGAACTTTAACTGTGTTGACTTTTTGATTTCCTCTGGATTTGTTTGCCCTCTCTACAGGGTGTGAGTACCTGGTCTTGTGAGTCGTAGCAATACTGCCGTTAAGAGGGGTTCACCCAGATGTCTAAGTTGTATTGAGGATCATAGGTGTTATTTATTTATCGAGAGTGTTGGACTGTCGTTTTAAATTATCGGGTTAATTTTTGACCCGTTTCTTAGACTTATCTGTCAAGGGGTTTCTAAATATTTATTGGTTCTTCGTGTACTCTTCTACAAGTTGTGACAATCAGTAATCCCTTTGCGTTTAGTTTTGGTGTTACTCTATGGTGAAGTGTGGGTGTTCCTACTGATATTAGGTTTCTTTCCTTTTGTTTACAGTCGTTCCTACACCTCTTTGACCTTGGAACAACCACTTTCATATTTTCGTAGTCGACGATACCTTTTCAGACCGTCAAAGAATTTTTAAATTTATATTTTAACTACATGGTTAAGGGGAGGATCCATATATGAGTTTTCTTGACTTTTTTTGTCCATGAGTCTATTTAGGTGTATGTGCGTGCAAGTGCCGTCGCGATGAGACTTGTCGGCTTCTCACTCACCGGGTTCTCAGTTTGGTACCTCTGTTACTTACTTGTCTACTTGTTTTTACACCAGACACGTGTGTTGCCTCATAGTGAGTCAGTATTTTTATGTGCTTCGAGACTGTGTACGAGTTACACCTACTTGGAGTTTTTGGTAATACGATTCAATTTTTCGGTCCGTTTTTTCCAGTGTATTAAAATACTAAGGTAAATATACTTTTTGGGTCTGAACCGTTTGGGTATCGTTGTTTTGCGTCTTACCACCACCGGTCCTCGCCCTTCGCCGGAGAACCCCCGTGCCCGAGACAGAGACCCCACTCCTCTTGGAAGGTCGGTCTGTCTCCACCGCCACCCGTTGTGACGGCGACGTGGTTTGCGTGGGCGACGAGTGAAATTTCGCCACTCGATGCGATACACGGACAGGGTCGTCGCTCGTTCTGTCACTGATAGACTATGCCGGCGTCGGCGGATCGGACACTCGTCGAGAGTCCCGTAGAATGTAGTTCGTCCGGACGTGTCTGGATGAGAGAGACTGACCATTCATGGTTACTTGTCGGTTCGGTGGTTGGTTTGTTGATCGAATAAGTAGTTACCGTTTGATCAAGTAATTGTCGAAACCTTTGACCGAGGAGTCTAAAAAGACAATCTAGTAGATAAACGGGGTCCCTTGTCTTTTGACTAGGACTCTTCCCTGTCTTGTGAAAAATAGGATATGACATTTGTGGTTCATTGACTAGAAGGCGTCGGTGACTCCCCGGCTCTCTTCCCTGTCACTAGCTCCCCCCGTGTCCCAGTTCCCCTGTCTACCTCTTATCCTCTCGTGTAGGATAGTGTCCGACTGTCCGCCACCTCGCCTCCCGTTTTCACGACTCTCCTCTCGACCGGAGACTCCCCGTTCACCCCGGTCCTGGGGTCGTGTCGCCTCCGCCGGCCGAGGAGCGACTACCAATAAATTAGTGTCGCGAACACGTCGAAGGAGACCCGCAGAATAAATCCCTAGGCAGTAATACTCTCTTCGGATGAGGATGGGTGGGGTCAAGGAGTCGAGACAGTCCCTGTACGATGGGTGGTGTAGCATGAAGTGTCGTTAATGTTTTGTGTCATGTACGACTTGAGGGACAGACCTAATGGTATGGTCAGTCTGAAGTTTTTATTGACGGAAAGGTCCGTTCCCTCACTTTAGACATAAAATAACGACTAGAAATTAGGAGATTAAACTCGAGACTCCGAAAACGAAATAGTATTTTACCTCGATGCTTTTATGAAGATTTATGTATTGTAAAATTTTGTGAAATGTTGGATTAGGATGCGGGATGGTTTAACTCTTATGAGTTCTTTAATGACGACAAAGTTTTTTGAATCTCGTTTGTGAAAAACACGTTTAAGAATGTATTAATCAAGTTTTTTATTAATGTCCCGGAAAGGACCACCAGGTCCCCAATTCCGTTCTGGGGCTCGAGGGTTACGTCCCCCACGGTCAGACCAGGGACCAGTCCCTTGATTCTAGGGTGTACGGTACACCACACCCGGTGAGGGTTTTTTTGAAATTTTTTGTATTTATCTTATTTTTTGTTTATTCATTTATTAATGTTGTAGGGTCTCCTTCTTAAGATTTAGTTTGTCTTACTACGTCCTTAGAATTGTTTACGTAGAATTTACTTTTATGACTCTTTAGTGTCCTCCTACTCTTAATTTCGTTCGATCCGCCGTGGAGGTCGTCGAGTGAATCGGACAAAGGGTACCCGGAGTCAAAGGTCCGGACACTTCTTTTTACTAGTCGAGTTTAAGAGAGAGATGGAAGAGTGTCGTCGCAGGGTGATTGTGAGTGTCTTCATGCGAAGTGAAATATATTGGTATCCGTAATTCTTGAGATATATTTAATTGAATATTTAGTTTAGTATAAAATTTATGTCGACCTCTAAAGAGTAAATTTTCATTACTAAGTAACTTAATAATGATTTTTCCTTAAAAGAAGTGGAGGTTAGATCATGTAAAATATTTTACCTATAAATTATGTAAACTTTGCAAGAATGATTTACTGTCCAAATGGTTGTTCATAAAGTTAAGAAACACATTTCTCTAGTAGACAATTTTAAAACAAAGAATTTTATACAATACTATCATTTGGGACAGGTTTCCTCAACACAACTACGTTCATCGGGTTCTTGGTTTTTGTAGGGTTTCGGACCTTCCCCAAGAACAGGAGCATAATTCCTCGTACCAAAGAAGAATGAGGGTGTAGTCCTCGATAATTGTTAGTCTCGATTGAGGGAAGAGACAGTACGATACATAGACTGAATAAATTATGCACGTTACGTTCCGACGGGAGTGACCCTGATTCGTGGGACTTCTCTCTGTGCAGACGCGCGATACCAGGGACAAGTCTAGTGTGGGGCGTGGGGCCTCTCCCGGACTCGGTGGTGTGCACAATCTCCTGTGAGGGAGACGGTCCCGACGGAAGTGTTCCGTGGTCCCTGACTCCCCGAACTTGTTCTTAAACAAAAGAAGGCCAACCGTCCGGACCTAAGGACTCAGGAGAGAGGAGCCAGACGTCTACCAGTAGAAGACACAAGAGTGCACGGGTCAGGGGACGTGGACAGACACAGAATTAGAGGGGAAGGACGTCCTGGGGTCAGAACGTCTAATGCCGGGTGGGCACTGGCGTGAAGTAGAATTAGGAGAGACATTTCCGGGACAGAGGTGTCCGTCAGTGTACGTCTTCACCGGGTTCCGTTCCTGAGTCTTTCCCTGTGGCGGATGTTCCCTCCGTTCCTTCAATGATGTGGAAAGAAAATACTAGTGGGAAATCATAGTGAATTATTACTTCAAAGAGACAAAGTGTTATATGTCTTGTAAACGAGATTACTTGCTACATTATGAGTTTCGTCACCATAAATTTAGGAACAGTTTCTATATTTATTAGGTGCTAAGTGTGACAGTCAATGGACAGTTGTCCCTCAGGACAAGGTGAGCGTCAAGTGCTTTTGCTTCTTAGTTCAGTTGTCGTTGCGGTTAACATGGGTTCAAGGACATATTCCACAAGTTTTTTCTGTTTCAGTCTGTGTAAGGACGTGAAACTTACTACTAGGGTTCTTACGTCCCTGGTGACCGATTGGCAAGGATACCGCCCGTCCAATACCGGGAGGTTCCATGGGTGTAGAAGTAGAGGATTTGAACAGTTGCACAGTGAAATGCACCGTTTCCTCTGAAGACGTCAACACTCATTTAATTCCTGGAACTCTACTTTTCTGAAAGGGTCTAATTGGTCCACCGGGGTCATATAGTGTTTCCAGAGTATTCTCAGTCTCTTCCACCGGTACTCGGTTCTTTACGTCCTCGGAGATCTTCGAACTTTTCCGGTCCTTTTCGGAGGTCCTCCCTGAGTCGGTACGACTGGGTGACATCTGAAGACTCGGGGTGTTGACACTCTATTATCTAGACACAACACAATTTGGTGATTCGAAATCATTAAATAGTGTCATCGTTGTTCTGTGACTGAACCCATCGTCTTTGTCCCACGACGACATTGTCTATTTTTTATGTGCCTTCACCAAAACCTGAAGCCGTTGTTCGTCTGTGACCTTCTGAAAACTCTTCGTACTGTCCTTTTCGGTTCTGCGGAATTTGTTTAGGGACCATCTTTGCACTTGTGACTTCCGTGGCGGCCACTCTAGGGTCCTCCTTCACTCCTTGTCCGCTCACCTTTGACCTTCTTTCCGTTAGGAAAAGGATGGTCCCGTCTTCGAATCGTGTTCTACTTTGACCTATAAATCGACTCGACTAAAGGTTCGTTGTACGACTGCCACACGGGACTATGGGAGAACGACGTGTGCCATCCTTACGTTCATCTCTATTTCGTCTGATTTTCCCTCGGTCCATGTTGGACCCTTTGAGAACCAGGTAGGTCTATCGTTTTCTGCGACTTTTGATCTTATAGGTGACAATCCTTTCACACGAGACCTCTCTTTCGACTTCCGTACCGACCTGTTGGAAAACGATTACTGAACCTTCTTGAGTTTCCACTCTCAAGTGGGTCTCTCGAGAAATTCCTCTAGTCCGTGCACGACGTAGGGGGAGCCAGCAGAGTCGTCTTCAGTCCTTATCTCTACCCAATAGACTCTTTCGAGCTGTCGTGTAAGATACGACGGGTGACCACGTATTTAGGGGTACTGTATGTACACTCTGGGTGTTCCAAAAATTCTTACGGTATGGTCATCTTTGGGACGGTTGCACCTACTTTACGTACCTCTTTCTCATTTTCTTCTGACTATTTTGATAAACCCACTTTTGTACACAATGGGAATGGGAAGTTCTTTTTCCTTCCTACTGAGACTCCCATCCCCGTTCCCGTCTCGGAGTTCGGTGTGTCCTAATAAGGGTTCGGAGTTTTGGACTCGAACGGGTTCACCTAAAACTTTAACGAACCCTGGTTACTGAGGAGAAAAGGGAGTTAAAAGAGGAAAAAATCTCCTATTACAGAATTTGACGATGAGATACGGACAGGGAGGTAACATAAAACCCTCGTCTGTTGGACGACAGCTCAAGGTGTTCGGGTTTCTATTTTTCCTTAAGACGGGGTCTCACTTAGTGTTGGTCTTAGAGTTGGTATACATTAAGTCTGTATTCTGAACCCTGTGATTACTCTGAATCTATTCTAAAACCTGAACTCAACCACGATATTGCCAAGTTCTTAAACTCCCTAGAGTCCTACTGTACTTGCATAAAACGTGTATCATACCTGTACTTAGAAATCCCCGGTTTCCCTTCTGATACGATCCGTTTTATTACCAGTAACTTTTTACAGGTGTATGACTTGAACTTTGAAACTTACAATGGAGTGTACCGGTTTCTCCATACTATATTATTTATATAAAGTAGAAACTGGGGTGCAAAGACCGTGTCTCGAGGACTATGGGAAGTTCAGGGACACACTGTCCTTCCCGAGAGCAATTAGGATTGTTCGGGGAAGTTGGGAGGAGTCAAATACGATTATATAATCCACTGATAGTGACCCAGACATCTGCCGAAGTCCTCCCCCGACGACGGTGTCCTTGGTTGAGATTCTAGTCCAGTCTGTCGACTTTGGAAGTTGGGGTTGGAGGGTGGAGTCTCCTTCCTTCTGTCGACCTCTGACTCGAGTCGATGGTAACCGGTTACTGGGCTAGTCGGCACGGAGACACTGTCTTGACGGTACTTATTAGGATTTGTTACTCAAACCTTTCCAAAGTTGACGTTTCACAGGTCTTCGACCGTCCGGATCTTTTCCGGATCTTCAAGACACGGGACGGGGTTAGACTCATAGGGAAGGTACACTGACAGGGAAATATCCTGTGAACGTTATCTTACATTTCGCGAAGGGACTCAAGGGACTCAGTAAGATGACTTAATAGTTTGGACTCCCCATGGGACCCTTCGGGACTCAAACGTCAGCCGACCCGTCTTTACATCGGACCCCTGGGGTAAACGTGGACCGTAGTTCACCCTGTCAGGACACTCTGACTATAGTGGTTCAATACCCTAGACTATGGTGATTGCACTCCTACGATCCCAGTCTTACCTAAACTTAACAACCTGAGGGTCGACCACAACCTCTTATTCTTGACCAGTCTTTTATGTTCTCTGGAAAGATCCACGCTAATTTAATTACTAAACTTCTGTCCTTCTAATAAAAATTAATGATCCACCCGGAGTACATGATATGTCCAGGAATGGTCTCCCTGTGGTCCGCCAGTCTCAGCCCTTCTGACCTTCTACAATGTCGCGACGAAACCTCGACCCTTCTACCTCGGTACTGCGCTCCTCTCGTCCGTCCGAGACCTTCGATGGCCGTCTATGCGTTCTCCTACCTCGGAGACGATCTCTGAGTCCTCGGTCGAGACGACTGTGAAATGGAAATCCAGTCTTTTTGCCTAAGACCTGAAGACTTGAGATCGTGACAGTCCATTATTTAAACAACCAAATTCAATGATATAAACGTCATTAAACAATGTCGTCGTTTTCTTTGAGTATATCGAGGGATGTAAGAAGTGAAGAGGAGTTGTACTTAGTCTTACTCCGGTTCTGTGAGTGACGATTTCTGCTCCCAGTCCCACCCACGCGTTTCCGATCCTGGGAGAGAGGGGAGGGGCTCGGATCCGCCCGTCTACCGTGACGGGGAGGAGATAAGTTCTAGCCCCGACCTCCCTTTTCGCCGAGTCGCGGGCGGAGCCCTCCCTCCTGCGACGAGGGGAGAGACGGGGACGGAAATGCGTGCGTTTGTCGACGGTCCGCTGACCCGTGTGACGGACGAAGGTAGTCGGTCTAAGCCCCCTCCTTTATTTGTGTCGAAGTGCCGTGCGCTTAAGATACCTTGAATTAAAGCTACGAGTGCTTACTCCGAAGTGACCTGTGTCGTGCGCGCAGAGAAGTGCGTGTCGCATCCCGACGAAAGTGTGACGTCACCCTTCGGCTCGGTAGACTGTCGCTGGTGTCTCGGACTTGACAAGTAGGCCGAGAGACGTCATCGTCGGGTCGTTGGGGTCGTTGTCCCCAGTACAAATGTCCGTCCCGAGTGACGAAAATTGTCAGAAGAGCCTCATGAAGGACTTTAAAGTACTGAGTCTAACAAACGAGACGACATGATTTAGGGTTCAAGGTATGTCGGAACCGTTTGTCGTTAAGGTCAGGTGTGTTTCACGTTAAAAGTCTGTTTCCTATATTTTTCTGGATCCGGGATTGTCGTAGGATGAAAAAGTAATTAAGAAATTATTGAATTCTGTAGTCTTTTTACGTAAAACGAACTCTAGACTTGGAACTGTCCGAACCGTTGTAGTCGAAATCAACTCCAACTGGCCTTAGAGAGAACATGAAGACTGATCTCCTTACCAAGAAGGTCCTCGACTGCGGGGTCTACCAATCTTAGAGGTGACTCCCGAGAGGAAGGGAGAGGACAATGTGATGTCCGGAGGGGCGGGCCTTTCACTGTTTTATTTGAACCGAGACCGGACGACGTGGGTCGTGTATTGATCGATGTGAAAGAGTCACAATTGGTAATGATGGTTCTGACAATGACACAGATAGGTAAGTAGACGTATCCTACGGTACAAGTTAAGACACAACTTCAATTTGGGAGCGGAGGGGTGGGGCGGGAGAGGAAACTAGATTTCTTAGAGTAATTAGTATAAGTTCGGAGTCCACATTCTGCCAGGTCCGTCGCTTCCCTTTGGGAGATGACCGAAGACGTGGTTGAGCTGAAGTGAGTAGGACCGTCGACTGTCGCTCCGGGGACCCGAGACAGATGTGAGCTCAGGTCCTTTATTTCCACTCGTACGAGATACCGAAGACTGAAGGGGAGTTCATTTTTAAAAATTGTTTTTCATCTAAGGTGTTTTGGTTTCTCCTTTCCACGAGTCAAGGCCCTCGTCTCACATTGTACATTTTCTTGTTCTTGTCACGTCCCGTTAAGAGAGCGAGCAGAGACATTAATGTAAAATTAACATGTAACATTCAATCCACCTTCATTTCGACCGTTCAAATGTCCTAGGATTCCTTTCGACTCTTTAAGTGCTATACTTAAAGTAGAGTCTTTAAGTGTTGCACGAGGGACGACTTTCATTTCTGTTCTCGTTGATTAATTTTGTGCTTTTGATCAATTTTCTAAATGTCGATTATTCACTTCAGATTTGACGTATACGGAAATCCGTCCGTCTTAGTTTCCTAGTTTCTATTCAAGTTTAGTGAAAATACATCTTTTGGTTTATGGAGATTTGCATATTTATGTTCATTCTTTGTCTTGTTGGAATTACAATTTGTACGACAAGGAAATGTCTGAGTAGATTCTCAGAGGGTGCGGTTCAGGAAGTCTCGCGAACAGGGGCTCTGCACCTCTCTCTCAGACTTATTTTTGTCCGTCGACGCTACGGTTTTAGTAAAGATGACCTATTCGGTTTTGCCGTCTTGGTCGTGCGTGTCTGTGTTTCTTTATGTTAGTTTCGTACGTACGCACGATCCATCGAAGTCGGTACAGAACTGAGACACTCGGGTACCTGATATCGGGTGGTCCGAGGAGACAGGTACCCTGAGAGGTCCGTTCTTATGACCTCACCTGACGGTCCGGGACGAGGTCCCCTGGAAGGGCTGGGTCCCTGATTTGGGTGTAGAGAACATAGAGGACGTGACCGTCCGTCCGCGAAATGGTGACCAAGGTCGACCCTCCGGGTATATTAGTTTCCGTACATACATTGATCTTTCTTGTCATGGACTAACTTAAGACCAAGTGTCTTGTGAGCTATGTACGCAAGGCCTCTGTAGCCTTCGTAAGGCAATAGTCGACGTCTGACCTTCGGTCTACGAGGTGAACTCTACCTAGAGACGTCCGGTCGAGTTGCCGTACTCTTCTAAAGAAATTCTATAGGTCCTGAGAGACCTTCTATCAGGACCCACGACAAAGAGACTTTTTACTATTTTAACAACGTGTAGTCAAATTTTTTTTCTGAGTAAAGGTTTGCAGTAAAAGTCTTGTGACGGACATAACTATTGAATTAAAACACCCCTCCATCCAATCCGGATAGACAAAGTCGAGGAACTAAATACTGTGTTTTCTCAATGTCTCTGATTCGCTAAGTAGTTGGCAAGGGACATAATAGAGTGACTTCGAAGCGCAATTGGAGTCTTCGGTTGTGACAGGATCCGTAAAATTTCCATTGACTTGTCTCTTTCCTCAGACTCACTGAGCGGGAACAGTGATTCGAGTGCTGGGAACCTCGGTGTTAGGGTTAACTTTGACAAGCTGGAGGTGAGGGGTGCTGTTGGGTTTAGGGGTAAATGTCACTGACAAATACCAGTCAAGACGACCCAAAACTCTAACGTGGATTCATGACGTAAAGCCTAAGAAAACAACTCATACCCCCAATGTCTAAACGAGAGTTTTGTCTTCGAGACGTAGAGGACAAGACCTGTCTCTCATATTGGTGTAGGAGACAGTGGGTCATAGACATGGATTTCATTTTAATACTCTTTCTATTGAGTACTTCCTAACGGACTCCCCGTTCTGTGGTACGTAAGAGTCTATGTCGTTCGGTCGTCGTCCAGAGACTCGAATATGTACACGTTGGTGTCTCTACCCCCGAACCCCTCACCCTTCCTCTATCTTCGTCTCCCTCTGTCTCTCTCTCTCTCTCTCTCAACTCTCTTTCGGTCCCACTCACGGGAAGGGCCCTCTCACCAAGGGAGGGTACGTCGGGCGTGGAGCCAAGGGTGTGCGGCGAGTGCGGTCCTCGCGACGGGCGTGACCGATAGTAGAGGCTCAATACTTCTCTTCTTAAAAACACACGTTGTGTCGTGGATTTACGGTCGGTTAAAGGAGTAAGGTACTTAGGGGATCTCTTTGTTCTTAGACGAGATTACCATCTTCTGTCTAACGACAATCTGTTAACTTCTCTACGAGTGTCGAGTCAAGATTGGTGCACCCCAAAGAGAAACACGAGAGTGATGCCTCACTTCCCCTTGTGAAGAGGGGACCTACTTCGGTCTGGTGCCCCCCTTCCCTACCACCACTTCACGTAAAGGTGTCTTGGTGGCGGTGACTTCGCGGGGTCCGGTGACTCTGTGGGAGAGACCCTCGAAGTCCTGGTATTTATGAACGTGAGATTCACAACAGAAAAGTGGAATTCCTACCTGTCTTATTTAGTGTAATAAGTAGTACAGGAGAAGGGACAGAAACGGAAATTCTTCGTACCTCAGTTTCGGTGGTGGGTATAAATTGTGATGTTTGGGGAGTCGTACTGAAGACTCACGATTGGAACAAAAAGGATAGACCGAAAAGGGAAGGGAGGTTGAAGAAGGGAATGGAAAATAAAATAGATCGACATAAATAAATAAAACCGAACCATTGAACTAAAATAATGTCTATAGTTGTCATGATGTAAAAGGGGGTTAAACATATGACAATCTGATATGTTTTAAATATGTATTTTTAATATCAAGTTCAAATCGTTTAGAGAAATCTCAATGAGTTACAGACTTCAGCACCTCATTCATGGGACTCACCGTTCGACCCGGTTCACACCCGACACCTTTCGTCCTTCGGATTCAGGATAGAAAGGACGATGTCGGATACCGACCATGTCCGAACCCCTTTCCCCTGTGTGGGTGGATAAAATTTTCTGCTCGATCTAAAAGTACAGTTTAAACTAAAGATTTGCAACCGTAGATAAAGTTATTACATTTTTTGTGAAACACCCTTTTTTTTTTTTTCGTTCGTGCCAAGGGTGAAGAGCTAGACACGAGGTTTGGTTCCTCTCGAAGGTACCTCACACTCAGTCAATAAAGACTACTCGATGTTTCATAAAAAAAAAAATTTCGTGAAGTTTAAAACAAAGTCTTTCTCTGTCTCATATTTAATTAGTTGATTTGAACCTTTAAGTGGGTCTTTTATTGAACGGGGGAGGGGTGGGGCGGGGGCGGTAGTCGGAAGAGATTTTGTTCCTAGTACTTCGAAACCAAGTCCAGAGTCACTGACTCATTGGTTGATTTTTCCAGTTTCAAGTCTCGACACGTAATCAGGTCGGAGTCTTTGGCATATTTTGTTGCTTCACATATTCGGTGAAAGTCTCTGTCATTGCAAGTGATGGAGGTAGTTCTGTCGAGATTTCTCGCGACGAGCCCCCGTCCTTTAGAGGGTAAGATGGGTGGAACGGATGAGGTCCGACCTGATTGTTATTGTAGCTGTCTCACTGCTCTCTGTCTTTAAAATCAAACACACGTACCTCCAGAGGATCTTTGTCCTGGTTCTTTCATCCGGTCTCGTCCGTCGAAAATATGAAAAGTCTGTTCCTTTCCGATGTAGACACTCCTTAACTGTCTTGTTTCTTTGTCCGAACCCACGAATCAATCGCTTCTTGGATTGGTCTCAGGCGTGGACCTATCATTTAAGTTCTTCTATGGTCCAAACAAGTATGTCCGAAGACCCGGGACTTAGGCAGAGACCCCTCTCGCCGGAAGACGGAGCCCTCAGTCCCTCCCATGGAGAGTGTACCTCTAAATGACGGACGAAAGTCTGTGTCTGTCCTCCCAGTCTCCCAGGGAGGACGTAGTCGAGAAAGAACTGATTGAAATTAAGTTTTTTGAGTTGTACGGTAACTCCGAATAAACCCCTCCACACGAGACTCGAGGTTGTCATGATTTATATCTCGTCCGGGATAATTATGTATTTCTTTTATGGTGTCCAAATTTCATAAGACTTCTTACGGTTCTCACCAGTTCTAAAGATGTTGTTTCTTATTCGGATTAATGAAGATAGATGAGGTAGACGTATTTCAAAACTTCTGTAAATAATGAATTAGAAGGTCAGTTTATTTTTATCTCGAGATGTTGAAGTTATTAGACGATGTTATTTCGGAGAAAAAAGGATGATACTACTGATTCTTCGCTCTTTCTTCGGTCACACCAAAGAAAGTCGGTCAGGAAGCGTTCGACGGAGAGTGTATCCATGGTGGAGGGATGACACTTACCAGAAGAGACCACAGTGAGAAAAATTGTAGATAAAATGAGTTTTGACGATAGTTCGTGTTGTTTTCGAAACTTGAGTTTGATATTACGTTCCTCTAGTTTGGTCAGTTAGGATTTCCTTTAGTTCGACTTGTAAGTAACCTTCCTGACTACGACCTCGAGGTTATGAAACCGGTGGACTATACTTCTCGGTTGAATGACCTTTTTTTTCTGGGACTACGACCCTTTCTAACTCCCGTCCTCTTCCCACTCTGTCTCCTACTCTACCAACCTACCGTAGTGGCTGAGTTACCTGTACTCAGACTCGTTTGAGACTCTCTCTGACTTTTTGTCCCTTCGGACCGTACGACGTCAGGTGCCCCGGTGTCTCAGTCTGGGTTGAGTAGTCGACTCGTTGTTGTTTATCGTCTGATGTGATTTATTTTCGGGACAAGAGTCTTTGGACCCACTGACCGTCAGGTTCGTAGCGTGGTAGTCATTCGAGTCCTTGATGGGGTTCAGTTGGTGAAGGTTCCCGCTGTGTAAAAAACACACAGTGTGTGTACGGAGATAATGTGAAAGTCGGTTTTTCTTTTACAAATGGACTTGATTTCAGGTAGTTTTCTGAGGACTGTGTGTTTATTGATGATTGTCGAGGAGTTCTCATTAGGACCGTCGAAGATAAGGTGTGTGTTTTCAAATGTAAAAACTATGTCTCTTTTAGGTACCCCTGACACTAGTGCACCCGAGGGCTCCCGTCGTCCGTGACCGGGAGGAGACCCAAATAAGTGTGTACGCGGGAGGCGGTCTTAGGGAGGAGTATGGTGAGGGTGGGGTCGGAGACGGACCTTCTCTCTTGGGCCCCCCGAGGACCACCTTGAGGAGTCTCATGATATGCGAGGGGACCTTAAGTCAGGTGTCGTACCTCATTGTGAAGAGGTGCAGCCTAATGTAAGTGACTAGGCCAGGTGGCGGGGTCGACCTGGTGTCTAGGGGTTTTTTCTCTTCTGGCATAAAAAAGCATGGAGTCCCGGGTCTGGACGTGATTGATTGAGCGTAAACACGTTTGAATTTTGTCTCTGCTCTGATCAGTGTAGAAGTCCCGTCGTAGAGTTACGAAGTGTCCGAACGGTACCTTGGGTTTGCGGATGACTCGGACACGAGACTCGGGCGTCCGTCCGCGGTCCGGACAGCCCTGGTCCCGATAGCCGCATGAAACGTCGTCGTTGGTCTTGGTCCATTTTGTGGGTCCTTGGTCGAATTGAGTAGGTAATTCTTTAGGTGTGGGGACCTGGGTTTTTAAACTTTTTAGTCCCAGTATAAAATTCTACATCTGTAGAATATTAACCGTAAATTCTTTGTAGATTAAAGAAGAAGGGATGATTTACTATGTCACCCATTCGCATTTCCCCCTCCCTTTCCTCTCCACAACATTGGGCTAATTGACGTAAAATGTAAAGGATTTTCGTCTGTGATAAAGAGTCTACAGACGTAGGGAAATATTTCCCACTTTCTCCCTCTTTTATGGGAAAAGGAGGTCTCTGTATATTGTTTATCGATGTCTAGAATGAGGTGTAAAATTATGTGTTGAAAGTGGTCTACTCCTGTTTCTTTCGCGAAACAGGGTAATTGTCATTGGTCCTCCTTTTGTAGACTGAGAGAGATGGAAGGGGTACCGGAACTTGCCTCCGATAGACCGTCGTGTCTGTGTGCCGCGAGGATTGCATGAGACAGACGTTTAAGGTGTAAGTGACAGCTCTGTCGTGTCGATTCAGACACATTACTAATTGCTGTCACTTTATTGATCACTTCTAGTCAGTTAGCAAGCATACAATGTTTACACTAAATGTCATTTTTTGACGACAGTAAAGACGAAGTTGGTTTGATTGTGTTTTATAAGCGTTTCTAAAATTTTTCGAATCGATGAAGTAAGTGTTTTTCGGGTTTCACGAATCTTCCTGTTAATTTTAGGTTGGCTATCTGTAAGGAAAATCTATCCTTACGTATGGGACTTCTGTTGAATCTTTACTTTACAATGTAATGTCTTGTTTTTGTCGGAGACTTAATATGTGTGCCATCTTAAAGTAAAGGAAGTTCAAACTTGTCTAGACATCCAAATTAGAACCGTTCAGGGTAAACTCATTTTAAATTCTTTTGATGGCCGCTAATACACATCGCCCAATCTCTCCGGGTGGTATGATAGACATGTGTGTGGAATGTCAATTAAGTAGTCACCCTGGAGGATGACTTTTCCTTTGACGAACAGTGACATTGTGGTGTTGACTCTTAAAGTAGGAACAATCTTCTAAATAAGATTATGGACTCTAAATTAATTTTTAACCGTGTGCACGAAATCTCATCAAATTGGTGACAGTGACTCCTTTTGATAATCTTGTGTGTGTTCAAGTCTAATTTTATTGGTGGTGACCAACAATAAATTTTGGTATTTGGACAATGACTAGACTGACGTAATCCTTCTTGACTTTGTCCTTTATTTTCGTGGAGATCGAGGACAGTCTTTGTCAGACGTGGTTTCAGACTTTGAGTAAAACGTCTGGAGTTTGGAGAGGAAATGTGTGACAGAAGGGGAGAAGACAGTGCTGCTCCTGAGAGTTCGACGGGGACTCTGTCTCGACGTCCCGACCGTTCGAAGAAGACTTTTCCCGGTCTCTCATTTATCAAGTCCGACACTCCTGGACAATTGAGACCGGGTCGACTAGGCGACGACGTCCCAATCCCGTCAGTCTCTGTCCTAGGTTTGTGTGTGTGTGTGTGTGTCGACACAAGATCACTTTGAGACAGATACCTGCGACCCTAAATTTCGAGTGTAGTAGAAGTACCTTAAGATAAGTAAATAAAAGGGGATGGCAATTTTTACATTTTTAGTCAGTTGAGTTTTTGATAATTGTTGTTGTTGTTGTTGTTTTGTCCACCACCCAGTCAAAACCGGGTGTCTAGCTTTAAACTGGGAGTGGGGTCGAGACTTCCCAAAGTTACAGGAAAGGAGTAGGGGGGTTTTTTAGGACAGAGGAAAATGAGGTTACAGGAGTGGTATGAGTTTTACGTAGAGAGGAGTCTTGTGTCTGAGAGTTCACGTAATACGGTTCCCTTCGTTCGTCTCTTTTCCACCTACGTGCCTTCATCGGTCCCGCGGGTCCTTTCTTGACGCGCGTGTCTCCTCGGACCGCCTGCCGTCGTCACCGTGATTTCCGGGTCCCTCTTCCGGTCAGACAAGGTCTTCTCCGCGACCTCGTTGATGGTCAGTATGCCCCTTTTTGGTCTTGGCCTCGGAATTCATTTCTCCTTGAGGTGAACCTAAATCCTTATATACAATCTGTGTCCGAGACGTCCGGTGAGTTTCCTGGTGGGTGGACTACTCTTCGGTCCCTCCCAGGACTAGTCTCCTCACTGCAGTGGACGAAAGTGAAAATTTCCTAGGAAGACGATAAGGCATTTCTTGACTAGTGTCGTTTTCTTTCTTTTCTATGTACCTCTAGTCAATCCTGTGAGAAGGTGGTACGCCGACCCTCTCCTCCCCGGTCGTCGTCTGTATTATTCATCTCTGGTCTGAGACTTATATAAGACTTCTACCTCAGTTACTCTAAACTACTCTTTAATAGTACTCCCCACAGTCTCTTTCGTCTCAGTTCCTACCACGGTTTGAGACTGGGTCGAGACCGGACTCGTTATTTACCTACCTACTAGAGGACAACTGGCTTGACCTCTTCTGACGACATTTCTATGACCCCCTCCCCGCATAGTCCTCAAGTCAAACTCTGAACGGTGTAGACTGTACGGACAATCTTTATGTTCGTCTCTACACCTCATCCGTCTACTCGAATGTACAGACTTGTAGTCGTCGTTTCAGGTCGATTTCTTTCACAGTCTCGATAGTGGTTGAGATTGTTTTGGGGTTCTGACTTCCGTTGGCAGTGCTGTCGTGTCCATCCGCCCCTCTTGAGACTCCCTGTCTCGCGCCCCGGAGTCTCTCTTGTCGGTTGTTCTCTCTTCTCAGTCTTCCCCCCGCCCCGAGATCCTCGGTTTACTTCTACCACAAGGTCCCTCTTTCTTCACTACTCGCTGGAGTTGGTCGTCTCTACTCCTAAAATCTACTTCTGGTTCCCCGGACCGTTACACCTTGCCCAAGTTCTCTCTCTTTCCCCTTTGACATCGTCTACTTATATTTTTGGGAATCTCTTCAAATATATTTACCCTCTTTCTTTACTCCCTTTACCCCCTCTCTAAGAAGAATCCTACCCTTTTTAATATCGTCTAAATAGTTGACTACTCTTATCAGGTTATCTTTCCCATTTTGTCTACTAAATTCTTTCTCCCCTTCCCTTCTCTTGACAACCTCGTTGTATACATTTTCTCTCTCCTTATGCACGTCTGGAGTCCCCCCGACCGTAAACCTCTTCCGGCAAGTCGGTGTCGTGGGCTCCCTCCCGCTTGACGCCCCTGTCTATCTCCGTCACCACGTCTTTCCTCTCGCCCTTAAGGACCTTTGTCTCCTTCGAGTCTTTCTCCTCCCTCTTGGTCACCTCCGACTCCCTCACGTTTTACGTATGTAGTCGATTGGTCCTTTCGCCTTAGGCCGCCTGGTCCCGTTGCCGTCCTGACGGTCCATCGTGCTTTAGGGATGTGTTCCAGTCACTAGCAGTCAAACGTCTTTCGGGTTAGTCATACAACAATGAAAAAATAGGTAGAAACAAGTCAATAAACCCACGTTCACCTTTTCGTCGTCGTTCGACCTAAATTGATCTGATCTCAAAATGGTCGTTTCATACTGTTTCCTCTTCTCCGTTCCCTTGACTCTTACATATGTTCCTTTACGAAATAGTGACTAGGTATCCAGATTGGACCTAAATTCCCTATGCACTGATATTCCTTGTTTTCCCTGTCTCTTATCCTTCTTCGTCCTAGTTGTCTGACACACAGGTCGCCCCTCGCATTGTGAATCACCTCATCCCCTGGGTGTCTCTCTGTTCTGTCCTGTCCGTCAGTCTCACCCTGAGAACCTTAGTTCTGACGCCTCCCGTGCGTCGGTACCAATTAGTGTTCCGGATCCATCGTGTGCCGTCACACATCAATCTACCCCTTCAGCCCCTCCCCTCTCCACCAGTCAGTTCTTTATTTTTGAGTCCCATTACTTTCCTAGTAGGTCCATTTGTGATTTTATTGGTTCTGAACTCTGCCCTCTTCATTGCGTCTTAATTGGCACTTGGTTTCAATCTAAGCAGTTCCTTACTCACTGGTGGACTTGAAAATTGTCTTTTTCTCTGATAGATACTCGATATGTGTGAGACTGCCGTACTATACCTTCAACGTCCCTAGTACCTCCTTTCTCAAGACTTTCGTCGTTACTGTCAATGGGAGCGTGGATGTGTAGGAGGTCGATTCGTTATGTGTCCTATACCCTCTTTTGTCGGTTGGACCTCCCGAAAGACCCTTTCCAAACAGGAATCTTCACTCGGTATAGAGCGGATCTAGTTCTACTGTCCTTACAGGTCTCTTCGACTTCTGTGTCCCTTAAAACGTGTACCACCACCAAGTCAGTGATTCAACACAGGTTGAGAGCGTTGGGATACCTGACATCGGACGGTCCGAGGAGACAGGTGCCCTACGAGGTCCGTTCTTATGACCTCACCCGACGGTACAGGAGGAGGTCCCCTAGAAGGACTGGGTCCCTAGCTTGGGTCCAAAGGACGTGACGTCTGTTAGAGGATGTGACGTCCGTCTAAGAAATGACTGACTCGGTGGCCCTTTCGGGGGACGTGTACCCTTCCCAAAATTTTCAACTCAGGTTTTCCTAGGTATGTTTCGGAATTCCCTTGGTCACTCATTGTCTTTTGGAACAAAGGGTATAATTAATCTTTTAGTTCGAACATTTACAGATCGTTTTTGGGACGACTCTAAAAGGAAACTTACCGTGGCTTTGGTCAGTCGGACCCCTCTCCACTACAGAGGCACAATGACACAAGGGATAGTATAGTGCCATATTGGCACATTGGAAAACCATCGTAATATTATGAGAGCCACTCCTACCGTCGGTGACACTTGACACGAGTACGGTGCGGGTCGTGGACCGATTCGTGATGTGTGTGTGTGAGGAGGTACCGGTAGGATTCACCTAGGGAGTGAATGTCTCACAGGAACAATGGTTTGCGTTCAGACACAAGGGTTACATGTCTCTCCGGTCCGTTATGGTTTTGAGAATTCTCACACCTCGTCTCTCTCCAAATGACTCCCGTTACGTTCTCTGCCCACCGAGTGCGGAATTGTTGGGGTCCAAAAGTCGTTTCGGGAAAAGATCCTTTCCATGCCCTCCCCGTATCCGTCAACAACGTTCGAAGAACCACAGTCCAGTGTCAGTCATCACTACGAGGACATTTAGATGGTTTGCTTGCGATAAGGGACAAGACTGTTCTTTCCGTTCCAGGGTTTTGTGTTCAAAGTAGGAGGCTTCAGGACTAGGACCGATTCTCTTCCGTGGGGTCCCCTGGGGTCACCGTGGTCCTGGTGATTGTCACGAGTGACTGTCAACCAACGAACATCCTTCCCGAGTGACGTCGTGGCTGGTTACCGAGTCTCCCTTGGTCCTAGTGGTTGACAGCGAATGACTGTTGACCAACGATCCCCGCCCGGGTGGTGCAGTGCTTGGTTATCACTGGCCAAGGACCATTCCCCCACGCCCAATGGACGCATGTCGTTGTCGGGGACGATTCCAGACGCGAGTCGGTGCGAGGCGATGTGCGAACCGAGATTACGCTGAAGAGACCCGAACACCGGCGGTCTTCAACTGAGTCGGACGTCACCCGGGGTCCCAAGGAGACGGAAACTTACTCATAGGAACGGGTGTCAGGTCACTGGTGTGGGAGACCAGGTCCCTGGTGATGTTTTCTGACCCTCCTACTTTTCTCGACTCTTTGAGAGGAGACTCCCGTGTCACCCAGTGGTAAGATTGGAATAAATAAAACTAAACGACCGAGTTTGAAGAAGGACAGATGAAACAGGTAAATTCTATTAACCTACACGCCCCACCGAGTGTGACTGGTGTAGACATAAAACTTCGACTCAGTCTTGTGGAATGGCTCGCCAAGGCACACCGTCAGGTCGAGTCCCGTGTCCATTTTTATTTCCTTGGCAGTGGCGTGAGATGTGTCAAGACAAATATCACGACGTATTAACGCAGGAGAGAGTCGTGTCGACTAGACTCAGTGCCGACTCAGTTCTCTCGTACACCGGGGAAGTGATTCGACTGTTGAGTACCCCCAGACTTCCCCCGGACAAAACACAACACCTAAAAAACAAAACAAACCGACAACAGAAACCACGTCGGTTTCTGAACGCCCGGTCTCCGAGTCAACACAAACCGCTTTTGGATACACTCGGACGCATGTGTGTCTACTGGCCAAATAAGGCTCAAGATGTAGTACGGCCGGAGAGTTCGTGAGTTGTCTGGGAAAGGGATGCTCACAATCAGATGCAGGACTTCGTTCGTTACTCCCTGTGGTTTTGTAAAGACTGGAGAACGTTAGTGCTAGGAGACAGTATACACTGTTACAAAGGATGGAGAGAATGGCCTCAGGAAGGAGATACGACTGAGGTCCTTTATAAATTCCTTTATTATTTTTGTGTTGGTTCCCGAGTAAGACACGATCCATAATTTCCTCCGGGACTCCTGTGTCTCCATTTATTCTGCGGACGGGAGTCCAAACCCGAGTAAGATCACCTGTCCATCCACTAATTCACTAGTATTATGAGATGACGTCAAGAAACGTTCTCCATTCCCCTTATTCCGTCTTCGTGGGTCCAGTATTACGTCTTCCAGATTTCAGTAGACGTCAAGTTGACACCGTGTTACCTCTGCTTTTCGCGGGGAGGTCGAACACCGCTAGTCTCGGCGATACGCTTTCAGTCACAGTCCT
The DNA here is from genome assembly GCA_006410555.1 of Capra ibex. Classification (NCBI taxonomy): domain Eukaryota; kingdom Metazoa; phylum Chordata; class Mammalia; order Artiodactyla; family Bovidae; genus Capra; species Capra ibex. Next base: position 2,947,008 of record SJYO01013451.1, on the reverse strand, counting down.
GTCCCACTGGACGTAGACTTCTCTCGTCCTTTCTCGACCTGAGTTACGTCGGAACCCGAAGGGTCCACCGAGTCACCATTTCTTAGGCGGACGGTCATGTCCTCCACTTCCTCTGCCCAAGTTAGGGACCTAGTCCTTCTAGAGGACCTACTTCCTTTACCGTTAGGAGATGGCATGTGAACGGAGCTCTTAGGGTACCTGTCTCCCCGGACCACCCAACGTCAGGTGCCCCAGCGTCTCTCAGTCTGTACTGAATGGTGCGTGTGTCCGTCACGTCGGGATACCTACCCAGTGTACGTTTCGACACGTGCGGTCACAGTCCTCCCTCGGTGCCTTGAAGTGTCTACCTTGGGCCAGGTGCTACGGCCGGTCGTACCACTGGTCAATGTGCTCGGGGGTCATAGTGATCCTATGTTTGTTGGCTATCTTCCGTCCGGACTGGAATCCGACCCCAGTGGCCCCTTCCTCCGTCTTCTTTCCCGTTGAACTAATATGTCTCTCGTCACTCGGGTCTTTCCGTCTTTTGCGTTATTTAGAGAGTTCCACTCGGTCGTTTGACCTTCAAGTGTCTGTTTCAGATTGGGATCCCTTTCGTCCGGAAAGGAGTACGAGAGACACTGTTGGGAAGTCTCACACACGAAGGGCTGGGACGTTGAGATCTGACACGACCCGGTTCGGACTCAGGTCCTGTGTCTTGAGGTCGCCCCTCGTGTCTTTCCCCAGTCCCACGGAGTCTGAGCTGGTGTCTTGTTCGTGCAACTCTAAGAGGTCGACCGCTGTGTCTCCTCACTGGGGGGACTAATCGTGCGTCTCGGTCCCAACGTTGCTGTACGTCCCCGTCCCTCCTCACCCAGACCTTGAGTCCCAAGCTGCCCGACAGAGGACCGTGAACACACAGATCCCCATTGTTATTCATCCGTCCCCGTCGTTGGCGTGTGACTGCCCTCGTTCCGGTGGCTCCCGAGTCGGGGTCGCCGTAGTCTCGGACCACTGTCACGACCTCTCGGCCCCCTCAGGTCTGCCCTTCGACCCCGGTCGTCCACGGACAGGTGAGTACCGGAGTCCTGTCCGACGCGGTCCCCCTGTCCTGAATGACGAGGCTGTGCGGACACTCCAGAGGATTCTAAGGTTTGTCGCTACCGGAGGTTCTCAGGCACTGACTCACCTGTCACAGTCCGTTCCCCTCCAGAGTCCTCTTTTCGCCTGACATCGTCTACGAGTACCGTAGGGAGTAGTGTGTGGTAACCGGGTAGATCAATTACTGGGGTTCGCGTTAAGAGTGCTGGGGGCACGAGTCCGTTAAGTCTCCACATAGGGGGTCCCTGGGGTCAGCCCAACTTGGGGTCGACGGAGGTTGTCGGCGGTGACTTATGCCGTAGGAATGCAGTCGAGAGAGAGGAAGGTGTGGCTCGAAGGGGAGAGGGTGTGAAGACTAGCGACCCCGAACGGATAGCAATTTAATGAAGTGGGTTCAAGGATGGAGTTTAAGACGAAACCTCTTTTTCGGGTTTCCGAGTCCGTATGTTCCTCCGCAAATATTTCTACCAGAGATGTCACGACAACCTCAATGGTTTGTAATTTCTGTTTAGGTTTACGGGTTATCATTCTTTTCCGTCTATTTACTACTACATTAGAATACTGGCATGTGAGGTGTTGACAACTTCAATTACTAGATCGAGAGATGCATACTTTTGACCATTTTTGTCTCGTTTTTAATTTCTACGGTTGAGTTCGTATATATCGTACATTGTGTGGTACATTGTGTGTCGGCCCTCCCTTCTTACTCTGACCTTTCGCTCTGTTTCTCGGGGACGGGTGGTGTAGGTGACGGCCGTCAGTGTGGGAGACGCAGTCGTCCCGTCTCCGAGTATCTCAAGACGGTTCTCTTGCGTGACCAGTCTCGTTTGTGGGAGAAGGTTGTTGTGTTCTCTTCTGAGATGTGTACCTGTAGTGGTCTACCAGTTATGTCTTTAGTCTTACTAATATAAGAAACGTCCGTTCTACCTCTTCGAGATATGTCAGTCGTTTTTGTTCTGGTCCTCGACTGACCCTGAGGACGGGTACTTGAGGAATAACGGTTTAAGTCTGAATTTAACTTCATCCCTTTTGGTGATCTGGTAAGTCCATAGTGGATTTAGTTTATGGAATACTAATATGTCACCTTCACTCTTTGTCTAAGTGCCCTAGTCTGGACTGTCTCACGGACTTCTTGATACCTACCTCCAAGTACTGTAACATGTCCTCCGTTACTAGTTCCGGTAGGGGTTCTTTTTCTTTACGTTTTTCCGTTTTACCAACAGACTCCTCCGGAATGTTTATCGAGACTTTTCTTCTCTTCGCTTTTCGTTTCCTCTTTTCCTTTCTATATGGGTAAACTTACGTCTCAAGGGTTCTTATCGTTCCTCTCTATTCTTTCGGAAGGAGTCACTAGTTACGTTTCTTTATCTCCTTTTGTTGTCTTACCCTTTCTGATCTCTAGAGGAGTTCTTTTAATCTGTATGGTTCCCTTGTAAATGATGTTTCTACCCATGTTATTTCTTGTCTTTACCATACCTGGATTGTCTTGGTCTTCTATAATTCTCCACCGTTCTTATGTGTCTTGACATGTTTTTTCTAGAAGTGCTGGGTCTATTGGTGCTACCACACTAGTGAGTGGATCTTGGTCTGTAGGACCTTACGTTTCAGTTCACCCGGAATCCTTCGTAGTGATACTTGTTTCGATCATCATCTCCACTACCTTAAGGTTGACTCGATAAAGTTTAGGATTTACTACGACACTTTCACGTCGTGAGTTATACGGTCGTTTAAACCTTTTGAGTCGTCACCGGTGTCCTGACCTTTTCTAGTCAAAAGTAAGGTTAGGATTTCTTTCCGTTGCGGTTTCTTACAAGTTTGATAGCGTGTTACCGTGAGTAGAGTCAAGTCAAGTCAGCGAGTCAGTGCAGACTGAGGAACGCTAGGGTGTTTGGCGTCGTGCGGTCCGAAGGGACAGGTAGTGGTTGAGGGCCTCAAATGAGTTTGAGTACACGTAACTCAACCACTACGTTAGGTTGGTAGAGTAGGAGACAACAGGGAAAGAGGAGAACGGAAGTTAGAAAGGGTCTTAGTCCCAGAAGAGTTTACTCAGTCGAGAAACGTAGTCCACCGGTTTCATAACCTCAAGATCAAAGTCGTAGTCAGGAAGGTTACTTATAAGTCCTGACTAAAGGAAGTCTTACTTGACCGACCTAGAGGAACGACAGGTTCCCTGAGAGTTCTCAGAAGAGGGTGTGGTGTCAAGTTTTCGTAGTTAAGAAGCCACGAGTCGAAAGAGATACCAGGTTGAGAGTGTAAGTATGTACTGGTGACCTTTTTGGTATCGAAACTTATCTACCTGGAAACAACCGTGTCATTACAGAGACGAAAAATTATACAATAGATCCAACCAGTATTCAAAAGAAAGTTCCTCGTTCACAGAAAATTAAAGTACCAACGTCAGTGGTAGACGTCACTAAAACCTCGGGGGTTTTTATTTTCAGACAGTGACAAAGGTGACAAATGGGTAGATAAACGGTGCTTCACTACCCTGGTCTACGGTACTAGAATCGAAAGACTTGCAACTCGAAATTCAGTTGATCAAGTGAGAGGAGAAAAGTGAAAGTAGTTCTCCGAGAAGTCAAGGAGAAGCGAAAGACGGTATTCCCACCACAGTAGACGTATAGACTCCAATGACTATAAAGAGGACCGTTAGAAATTAAGGTCGAACACAAAGTAGGTCGGGTCGCAAAGAGTACTACATGAGACGTATCTTCAATTTATTCGTCCCACTGTTATATGTCGGAACTGCATGAGGAAAAGGATAAACATTGGTCAGACAACAAGGTATAGGTCAAGATTGACAACGAAGAACTGGGCGTATGTCTAAAGAGTTCTCCGTTCATTCCACCAGACTATAAGGGTAGAGAAGTTCTTAGAAGGTTTCAAACGACACTAGGTAGGTCAGTTTCCGAGACCGTATCAGTTATTTCGTCTACAAAAAGACCTTGAGAGAACGAAAAGACTACTAGGTTACATACGACCGTTAAAGACCAAGGAGACGGAAAGGATTTAGGTCGAACTTGTAGACGTTCAAGTGTCAAGTACATGACAACCTCTGACCAAACCTCTTAAAACTTGTAATGAAATCGTACACTCTACTCAGGTTAACACACCATCAAACTCGTAAGAAACCACAACGGAAAGAAACCCTAACCTTACTTTGGACTGGAAAAGGGTCAGGACATCGGTGACGACTCAAAAGGTTTAAACGACTGTATGACTCACGTCGTGAAAGTGTCGTAGTAGTAGAATCCTAGACTTTATCGAGTTGACCTTAAGGTAGTGGAGGTGATCGAAACAAGCATCACTACGAAGGATTTCGGGTGAACTGAAGTGTAAGGTCCTACAGACCGAGATCCACTCTCACTAGTGTGGTAACACTACTAGACCCAGTACTTCTAAAAAAACCATGCCAAGAAGACACATAAGACCGGTGGAGAAGAATTATAGAAGACTAAGACAATCCAGGTATGGTAAAGACAGGAAATAACGTGGGTAGAAACGTCATTTACAAAGGAACCATAGAGATATTAAAAGAACTTCTCTAGAAATCAGAAAGGGTAAGATAACAAAAGGAGATAAAGAAACGTGACTAGTGACTCCTTCCGAAAGAATAGAGAGGAACGATAAGAACCCTTGAGACGTAAGTTTACCCATATAGAAAGGAAAAGAGGAAACGGAAAGCGAAGAGATACGGAATGTTTTCGGAGAAGGGGGACTTTGGATGACTCAGGGTCTTCCATAGTCATAAAGTATGGTTATGTAAAGTTCCCCCACCCCTTCTGCGAGGGTTTGAGTTTAACAAATGTTTTGGTAAAGACAGTGAGACGTGTTGGTGGTCACGATGGGTCTCTAGGACTTCTCGGTACTATTTGGTGAAGACGGAGGGGTGGGACTCCTTCTAGAGTCGGGGTGTGGTCGTCGTACTGTAGTGACGTTTCGCTCTGAGGTTTTCACGGGAAGGTGACGTGAGAAGTCACCTGTTCCTCGACTTGAGAGGTCTCGGTGCAATGACGGGCGTGGGAAGGTCCTAAAGAAAGGAAAAAAAGATCTAAACCAAGGTTCGTGAAGTACTCATAGTCAGTGGAGTCGAGTAGAGTCCGGGACCTTTGTCTCTCGTGACAGACCGTACCTCCTTGTGCACCTAGTTTAGGGCTGAGTGAGACTCACATGATTCTTGTAGTCTACGGGTCAAGGAAGACAAGAACCTTCTTTACACTGTTAAGTCTTTGTAACAAAATGGTCACTATTAAGAGTTGATCCTTCGTTTTCTCTGGTCACTATAAAGGTGTTCGGAAAGGTAGACCGACCGACTCTAAGTCGAGTTCATTCAAGAAGACCCGCACCGTCCCTCTTATTCAAATGTGGGTCTTTTGACTCTATGTTACCTGTCACTTAATATGTCTACCAATGACAAAGTGTTCATACAGTTTAGGTCCGTTGGTTATGGGGGTAGACCCATGTCGTCCAAAGGGAGTGCAGTCTTTTAAGGGAGTACGAGGAAGGGTCAGTCGGGGGTCGGAGGACACTGTTGGTGACAAGTACGGACGTAATGGTCAGTCGTTGTGTCTCTTCCGGTCGAAGCGTCTTGACGTCTCAGCACTTCGTGCGAGACAGACAGACCGGAGCAAGTCGGCCACGGAGGACTCGGGGCGGACGTGACGACACACTTGGCCACCAGGTCAATCGTCCGTCAAATCAGTAGGCGGGTGACTGCCGGTAACGTCGTCCAAGATCACGAACCGATGATAGTTATTTCGACGATGTTCGTGAGAAAGTGTTCAGTACACCTGTATATAAGATTCTATTTTTGGATCCCAATACCCGTCCTCACAAATTGAAATATTTTTTGACGGTTTCGCAAAGGGTTTCGCCAACGTGGTAGGTGCGAGGGTGGTCGTTACCTTCTCTGGGGGTTGACGAGGTGCCGGAGTGGTTTTCGACAGTCAGTAAAGTTAGGGTCGTTTAGATTACTCAGACGTTTCCATAGAGTAATACCAAAATGATCAAATATTGTCGAAATGACTCTGTATTAATTTGTTTCGTATGTTAAGTGAGTGAATTGATGTATTAAAATAGTTGACACCATATAATGCAATTGAATTAACACCACTTCATAGATTCATAATCCCCGAAGGGTCCCCCGCGAGCACCATTTCCTGGACGGACGGTTTCGTCCTCTGGATTCTGTACACCCGAACTGAGGACCCATCCCCTCTAGGGGACCTCCTCCCGTACCGTTGGGTGAGGTCGTGCGAACGGACCTTTTAGGGTACCTGTGTCCTCGGACCGCCCGATGTCAGGTATCTCAGTGTTTCTCAGCCTGTGCCGACTTCGTTGAACCGCTGTCGTCGTACATATATAGTCCAACCTTGTTTTCATTGTCGTCAAAGCCCGACACTTAAGATTCAGTAATATTCATCCGAGTTTGTACAAATAATTAGTTTTATCCTTGGTAATGTTAGTTGTGTAAAAATGGTTACTCTTTATTCAAACAAATAAGAACACCGTATTTTTAGACATGAAGTCCTAAGCTGTTTGAGAACCTTTCGTAAAAGACGGAGGAAAGGAACGTCTTTCAACAGTTCTGCGAACCTCTTCGCCATCAGTTAGTTGCTTTCCAGTCCCCTTACACCTCCTACTCCGTTTTGAAGTGTCGGGTTCAGTGAGGCGAAGACTTCGCGACCGACACACTGTACGTCAGTCCGTCGCAGCACCCCTCTTGGTCCGGGGGCGACGACTCGTCACGGTTCCGTCCGCGACACAAAAGTCACGTAGAGTAGCCGAATGACTCGTATAAAGAGTCCACACTACCTAAGTGACCCTAAGTCTTTCGACATCACGCAGTCTACCCGTCGCCTGGTGGTTACTGGTACTGGAAAAGACCACGTTCAAACCGAGACCCTTCCCGAGACCTCGAAGAACCAAGTTGGTGACTCGACCAACAGTGGTCGACAGTATATGTTAGGTGCACAGTGGCGTGTAGTGTTAGACTGACTCTCTACCAAACAACGACGACGTATCTCATTTTCTTCTGTGAAGCTTTCCTGTCAAAAAAATAAAAGTCAGTCGAGGACTCCGTGGGTGAATCACTCAAAAAAGTGAAAAGGTTAAACGAAGTTTACGGGCTACTGGTGTCTTACCAGGTGCGACTCAAGAAACCGTTGGAGAACTCGTCGACATTCTCCTAGTCGAAATTACTGACGAGAGTTAACCAGCAACAGCGGAAGGTTACCGGACGATGATGTAAAGAGTAGAAGTTCCGAGAGTAGAGGAAAAGTTTTGAAGAACTTGGTTGGTGGTGACGTGACATGGAAACCATCGTCAATGACCCGGTTTACACAACAACTATAGCGGTCAACAGAAGTGACGAAATGCTGCGTAAAACTTGAGTTTTTTTTTTTTTTTTTTTTTTTGAACTTGAACGGAAAACAGATTGTAAAGGTCAGATTTTATTTATATTTTATTTGTCGTTCATTACAGTGATCGTTTTGTTTATTTCACTCTTTACACGTACTTTTAAATTCTTACATGAGGTTATAGTTTACCGTTTCAAGTTGTTACGGTTTGGTTTAATAAAAACGTGGTTGGTTATTATATGTTAAAATGTAAGACTGGTAAAAAGTCATATCTTAAGTCACCGAAATTAATATAAATATTACAACATGTTTGGAGTCGTGATTAAGGTTTTTAAATCATGGGGTTTGTTTAAACCATTGACAATTTGTTATTGAGAAGGGAGGGGGTGTTGGGTGCATTGGAGATTAGAGGAAAGACAGACACTTAAACGGATAAGAATCAAGAAGTATCTTCACCTTAGTATGTCATAGCCAGTAAGATACAGACCGAAGAAGGGGAATCGTGCCAAAGTTCCAAGTGAGGGTAAGGTCGTACATGGTGATGGAGTAAGGAAGAATCCCGATTTGTCATAAGGTGACATACATGTATACTGTAAAATCGGTAAATGGACAACTACCTGTGAACTCAACAAAGGTAGAAAACCGATAATACTTATTACGGAGTTACTTTTGACCGTATGTTCATAGACAAATTCAAAAACGAAAATTAGGAGGTTCCATGTATGTATGGATCCTCACCTTGACGAACTAGCATAAGATACAAATCGAAAAACTCCATCGTATTTTTTTTTAAAAAAATTGTATTATCGACTTGGTAAAGTGTAAGAGTGGTCGTTACATGTTCCCAAGGTTTAAAAGATGTAGGAATGGTTGTAAAAAAAAGGAAAAAAAATCATTGTCGGTAGGATTTCTCGTGTCACCTCAAAAACAAAATTAAACGTAAAAGAGTTACTAATTACTACAACTCATGAAATGGTACACACAACCGGTAAATATATAGAAGGGAAGATTTGGTCTAAAAAAAGGCCGGTTAAAAAATGGTCTAACAGAAAACAATGACTCAAAGTCCTCGTGAAATATGTAAAATTCCCTTTAAGAAACAATCCATATACACAACATTTGTAAAAGTCAGATACTGAACGGAAAAGGTAAAAGAAAACTATCCGTCTTCAAAAAAATTAAAACTATCAGATTAAACTATTAGTTAAAAAGAACTTTCCAGTTACAATAGACACAGGACCTATTCTTTATAAACGGATGTGTGTTCTAATTTCTATGAGAGGGTAGAAGATTTGTCAAATATCAAAATTTAAAATACAAATCCAGATGTTAGGTACACCTTAATAAAAACACTTACCATTTTCCATACCCAGTTTCAAGTAAAATAAAGTAAATCTATAGTTCAACAGGATGGTAGTAAAAAACTTACTTTAAGTTTTTTGTCAAAAAAACTTACTTTAAGTTTTTTACAAAAAAAAATTAAATCCTAATCCCAATCTCAAAAATCTGACTGAAACCAAACCTCGAACGTGTATCAAACCTTTGTCAGAATTGCAAGGAATATGCTGTAAGTCGTAAGTCAGTTCTCTTCTGGTCTACTGACGTGTGTTCTGTCTTTGACTGCCGTCTATGCATAGTCCGTACAATAGACTTTATTCACATTAATTATACGAATTCTTTCATTTACTGGTACTTAAAGTTGTCTCATTAAGTAAATTTTTTAGGTTGTCTTTAAGATGTTTTGAGTTTTGATGGACTTTGATTCTTATGTTATCTGTCGTGTAGCCTGTGTCGTTTTTGGTCTTCTCTCTTACTCTTCTGTCCTCCTTTAAAAGTTTGGTTTCGAGTCTCTCTTAGCCTTTATGTCCTTTCTCCGAAACTCTATATGTTTTATGTCACTTTCCAAATTATATACACATTAATTTGAGGAACTTCCTTTCCTTTCTTACTCTCTTCGTTGTCGACTTCTTTATGACCGACTGTTAAAGGATTTGACAAGTTTCTATAGTTTAAGTTCTTCGTAATAGGTTTCTCCCATTAATGTTTTTTTCGGTTGATAAAGACAGAAGTACCCGGAAGTAAGACCTTCTTCTGTCTCGTATTTACTCTTTGGAGATGATTATTAATGTATCATACATCTTAGATCATTCACGAAAGAAATTTTTTATTTTTTCTTTTATACCAAATATTCTATTTCCCCGAGGTTTCGTACCTCCCCTTCCTTCGTGGACGGGATAATGTCTCATATGTGTTTCGGACCTTCCTTCTTTAGTCCTTTTATGAAAACTGATTTGTGTGTAATTGTTCTTCTTTCTTGGGTATGACTCTCTTCTAAACTTTTCAAATGGGTAAGCTCATACCTTGGTCTTCTGATGTGTACACGGTACCTTGGTCTTCTGATGTGTACACGGTACTCATTGACACGCCACACACGGGTCAGCGCAGGCTGAGAGCCGCTGGGGCACCTGACGTCGGGTGGTCCGAGGAGGCAGGTACCCTAGAAGGTCCGTCCTCATGACTTCGCCCCACGGTGACGGAAGAGGTCCCCTAGAAAGGGTCGGTCCCTACCTTAGGTTCAGAGAACGTAGAGGACGTGACCGTCCGAATAGAAATGGCGACTCGGTGGACTCTTCGGCGTATTTACTGCTGAATGTGTTTATCGTCATTAAGGTGTTCTGAAACAATTCTTGGATGTTAATAGTCTGACATACGATCTACGATCCCTGGGTCCTTTACACTATGTGAGTGAAATGAGTTGTTCGGACAGTCTACCTTCTCGTTAGCATAGTCAAATTCGTACTCTTCTAAACACCTTTCGTCCTAGGTTTGTAATGTGATCAAGTACTTATGAGTTCTTAGGATATCTTTTTTTGTGTCATCGAATGAGTTGTCTTGAAAGACACTACCCTTATTAGACATAGACGTACCAGGTTCTTCGACGGTAATCGGTGCACACCGACGATCATGACTTTTACACCGACCCTGTTCAGTCCTTACCTTGCTAATTAAATTGAATAACGACTAATTAAATTTATCGGTGTACACTCGTCGACGTACCTGTCACCTTCATTTTTCATAGTGAACCGAGATGTGAACTTATGTCCCCTCGAAGGACCGCCGAGTCTGTCGTTTTTTGGGTGGACGTTCCTTCCTCTGGACCCAGGTTAGAGACCAAACCCTTCTAGGGGACCTCTTCTCTTACCGTTGGGTGAGGTCGTAAGGACGGACCTCTTAGGGGTACTTGTCTCCTCGGACCGTCCCGATGTCAGGTACCTCAGTGTTTGTCACCCTGTATTTACTTGGTGATTCGTGTGACGATGTATTGTTTACTCGGGGTTTGACTCGTCAAAATTTCGGTAAGGTAAGTACCAGAGTGTGTCCAGTCTAAGGGAATAGTTGAACATGTTTGTCGACACCCGAACTGACCCTGACTCCTAGACGAAGGTCCTACGAGGAGTGTACCGACGACCGTCCTCCGGAGTCAAGGAGTGACGTGTCTGGAGAGATCCACCTGGAGACCCACAGCAATATTGTACCGTCTACCGAAAGAACCTCGTTCGTTAGGTTCTCTCTTCCGTTGCTCCTTCGAAGTCCCGGAAGACACGAGTCTTCAGTGTGGGACAGTGAAGGGGGTGTAGATCATAAATTTTCGTTCAGTGAGCCATGTCGGGTGCGAGTTCTCCTCTCCAGTTTAAGGAAGAATGAAAGGAGTCACACTAAGACGACACAGAACGTAAAAAGTCAAACGATGACACTCCGGAGTAAGACGAAGTGAAATACAGGGTAGGTCGGAGACTGTGGAGGTGGGTAGGAGGGAGACCCAGGTAGTCGTAACCTGCCTAGAAGAGTCTCGTCGACCGGAGACCTTTGGGACTCTGGGAAGACTCCCCTTTGATCACGAAACAAGTTTCTGTGCGACTCTTGGTCTTCGGACACGAGTGTTTGGGAGTAGTCCCCGAGAGACGTGGTGGTGTATGATAGACGGAGGACTAAGGTTCTGGATGTGCAGTCCAGTGGAAAGGGCCGGAAGTTGAGAAGGACTTGATCCTGTCTCAAGGACGGACGGGGTCCTTTCGGAGTGTGTGCCCTACGTGGAAGTGGAGAAGAGTAAGAAGGGGTCGTTAGGTTGACCAGGGACTCAGAACAGGTAAGTTAGACCATTTCTACAAAGTCATAGATAGGATGGGTAGGGGGTGTCTGTTATGGGATTTGAGGCTGTCAAAAGAGAAGTGAACCCGAAGAGGTAGTTCAGTAGACGGAGATCGGAGTGGGATTACATAGAGAGTGTTACCGTCGGTCTCTAAACAGATTATATGGCTAAACGGTCCGGTACGGGAACTTTGTTTGAAGGTAACAACAAAAACAAGTCGATTCAATACAGAGAAATCCTGGGGTACCTGACGTCGTACGGTCCAAGGAGAGAGACATCAAACGAGTTTAAGTATAGGTCACTCAGCTACTACGATAGATAGAGTAGTGGACGACGGGGAAAGAGGAGGACGGAAGTTAGAAACGGTCGTGGTCCCAGAAAAGGTCACTCAGTCGAGAAGTGAAGTGTTTCATGACCTCGAAGTCGTAGTCAGGAAGGTTACTTATAAGTCCTAAGTAAAGGAAATCCTAACTGACCAAACTAGAGGATCGTACCAAGGGGTATTTGAGGAGAGTGTTCTTCGTCAGTCCTTTCCGGAACATTTGGCCGAATCCCGGAACCTAAAATAGGAAGTCGAATATTTTTCCTTGAACTATAAACTGTACAGGAGAGATGGTCTATAGAATAGATACAATAAAGTAAATTTAAGTCTCTGGTACGTTTTAGTCGTGTGACAAGGAGACGTGTATGACAAGAAAGATTAATCGGGAGAGTAGCGATTCGGATCTTCGGTATCATTGGATTCCGGAAAGGGACTGGTGTTTAGAGAGGTGGTCGAGGTGTCAAGGGGGTCGAGGTGGTAGAGAAGAACCGATCTGGGAGAATGTTAAACAAATGTATCGTTAATGGGATTGGACGAACTTTTTTCCCCATAGTGCAAGTAGAAACGTGGACGCCGGGATCGTTTCTTGGACGAAGTCTCGTCCAGGAGTTACTTCCAATTACTAACCAACTGATTTTCCTCTCGGGTAGTACCATATCTATAGGATTCGTAATTTCGTTAGTTGTTTAGAGAGACTCCATGTTGTAGTTAATCGAATAGAGGGGTTTTCGGTTTCCTCGTCACGGGTCCCGAGAATTGTGAGAAACTTAATGAGTTGCGAATAACACTAAACTCCGTCTTCACGAGTCTGGTTCACTTGGAGATTTTGGTTAGACCTGAAGAGGGTGTGAGGGAGACGAGAAATGTGTATGAAGATGCTAAAGTCTTGTCTCGAAGGGTTGTTTTGTGAATGCCTCTTGGTAGGTATTTACGCAATTCCCTATCATAGTCGATTGAACTAAATTATGATACACAGTCTATACACGGTTCCTGAATTATACGTACTCAAGTGAATTAGAACTGTTGGAGTGGTCCTTTCATGACAGGTTGGAATCAGGATAATTTGTCTGTGTGTTTGACGCCGGGTCTCTTCTGATCTTGTTTTGTCTGTGACTGACCTCTATAGTCCGTGAAACATAAAAGTGCACGAAATAAAGTAAATGAGGAGACATGTTAAATCGTTACTTCAGCACATAATGTAAAGGTAAAAATCCGTCCTTTAGAATTTCGAACCTCTTTACCGTGGTATTGCGTAGCGAACATCCCGATCTTCGGTTTAGGTCTAGAAGTCTGAGGACCCGTGGAAAGCGTTGCCTGTAGACCGGGAAGACGCCGTCTCAGCCCTGACTTCACCGGTGACGCGTTTCGCCCCGGTGGTGACCCCTACGTCTCGGACCCGAGTGTCCTGCTTGCCTCACTGCGGCGGAGGGTGGAACGTGTAGACGTTGCAGACAGAGGGGGTCGACGTGCAAGGCGACGAAGACCCCCGGACGGTCCGGGCCTCTGGAGAGGTCGGTCCGGTTCCTCTGGTAGAACGTGCAATAGGCCCGCGGTAGTGGCGTCGAGTTGATTGGGTTGTCCGTCCTTCGCCGCTTCCTGAGCGAACATAGCCGGGGGCAAGGACGCGGGCCGGAGTGCGGGCATGACTGCTCACCCCTCGTCCACAGTGGGGGCAGGGGGTCGGGCCCCGGGCGGCCACTCCGCGCCTCGTCGGTGGGGTGGCGGCGGGGCCCTGCTCCCCCGCGGGGGCGGGGCGAGGGCGTTCGGGGTGGCCCGGCGGGGGCTGCGGGCGCGGCGGGCGCGGCAATGGCTAAGGCGACGAGAAACTTCTCGCGTCAGTCGCGCGCGTCTCGGAGGTCTAGGACCTACCCGCGCCCGTAGTACTGCGGGCTGTCGGACGGCCCGCCGCCGGACCCGCGGCGGTAGAACGGCGAGCGTCGAGCCCGGCTCGCCGGCTGCTGCTCCTTGGCTCTCCTCCTCCCCGTCCTCCCGGCCGCTCTCACCCACCTCGCGCCCGACGACGGAGGCGTGCGGCGGCGGCGGCGGAGCCGCGGCGACGTCGGGTGCCCGGGCCGGGCCTTTCGCGCTCTGGTTCGCGGGTTCCAAGCGGAGTTTGGCCTCCTGCGTTGCCACGCCGCTCCCCTCCCCCGCGCCCGCCTTCAGGGCGGACGCCCCTCCCCCCGCGGCCGGCCTTCGAGCGGGACACCCCTCCCCCGCGCCCGCCTTCAACACAAACTCCCCCACCCCTGTAGTCCTCCCGCCTGCCAGGGGTTCCTCTTCAGCCGCCCCACCCCCCGCCCGAACCCGGGCCTTATCCCTGTGGGACTCGCCCCGTCACCCCTGTCTCCCCCAGAGGTACCCTCGCCCACACCCCCTGCTCCCGTGGAACCCCTCTACGCCCGTCTGCCCCCAGAGGCGTCCTCCCCTACACTCCTTCCGACCCCTCAGGACGTCTCCGAGGGGACCTCCTCTTCCGACTTCTGGAGCTAGGTCGCCACCCCTCCCAACTAGTCCCGAGTGTGGGTGGGGGACCCTCGACCTCGTCAGACACAGGTAGAACGTCCAGAGTCAGGGACCTTCGAGTCAAGGGTCAAAAAGTCAGTCAGTCAGTCAAGTCAGCGACCAGCACAGGTTGAGAAACGCTGGGGTACCTGACGTGGTGCGGTCAGAAGGGACAGGTAGCGGTTGAGGGCCTCAAATGAGTTTGAGTACAGGTATCTCGGTCACTACGGTAGGTTGGCAGAGTAGGAGACAGCAGGGGAAGAGGAGAACGGGGGTTAGGGAAGTCGTAGTCCCAGAAAAGGTCACTCAGTCGAGAAACATAGTCCACCGGTTTCATAACTTCGTAGTTGAAGTCGTAGTCAGGAATGTGACTTATAAGTCCTGACTAAAAGAAATCCTACCTGACCAACCTAGAGGAACGTCAGGCTCCCTGAGAGTTCTCAGAAGTTGTCGCGACAAACTTTCGTAGTTAAGAAGGGGCGAGTCGAAAGAAATAATCACTAGAATCACTAGTGAATGACCGCCACCAAGTCTACCATTTCTTAGACGGACGTTACGTCTTCTGGCCCAAGCTAGGGACACAACCCTTCTAGGGGACCTCTTCCCTTACCGATGCGTGAGGGTATAAGAACGAACCTCTTCAGGTACCTGTCTCCTCGATTCACCCAATGTCGGGCACCCTCGTGTCTCAGGTTGTATTGACTCGTCGAATGTGTGTGCCTGTTATTGTCTAGTAAATGGTCCGGGCGAACCCCACTCTTATGACAACAAAGTCGAGTAACCACCACCAAATCGGGGATTCAAATCAGAAACGCTGGGGTAACTGACATCGGGTGGTCCGGAGAGACAGGTACCGCAAAGGGTCCGTTCTTATGACCTCACCCGACGGTCAGGGAAGAGGCCCTCTGGAAGGGCTGGGTCCGTATCTTGGACGAAGAGGACGTGACGTCCGCCTAAGAAATGGTGACCCGGTGGTCCCTGAGACAAGGTCAAGTAATTCCCGAAATATATGTTAAACTTCAGTTCTTCGATTTAAGATGTCTCAATCCGATTCTTAACACAAAAAGATTTCCTTCACTCTACTCTACCAACCTACTGTAGTAGTTGAGTTTCCTACACTCAAACTCGTTTGAGACCCTCTATCACTTCCTGTCTCTTCGGACCGTATGATGTCAGGTGCCACAACGTTTTTCGGTCTGTGCTGACTCACTGACTTTTTGTCGTTTCCCTTCACTCATATAAAATGTCCTTAGTCTGTTCCGAAGAGATCCCCACGACCATTGAGTGAGAAAAGTGACGTACCCTAAGTGAAGAAATAGTATAGTACAAATACAAGAAACTTGTCTGTAACAACGGTCTGGGGTACGATCCATGTCCTGTTTGACACTAGAGAGTCATAGACGTACCTTAACCCAGGTCCTGTGGGGGAATGGGACGTCTGTGGTTTTTGGTACCTACAAGCTCAGGGTATCAGTCGGGAGGTATAGGTGTCTACGACGTTGCACACCTCTGTCTCCCGGCTGACACATTTCTAGATATTCTCTACTAGGGTTGGGACTTCCTTGAGTGTCTGATAAGTCTCTCTCTCCGTTTGTCTTAACTTATGTCAACTAATGATGATATTATTTCCTGATATGTTTAACGACACTCCGGTTAATCTTATATATTCATTATGAGATGTAAAGCTGAACTTCACATCCCCACACAAATATTGTACAAAAACTACAAGAAACGATTTATTTTAAATTTCTGGACTATTTGTGGTGGTCTTATACGTCCTCTTTACTTTGTACTTGTTCGTTCCGTCGACTCTGACATTAAGTCGGGATAGGTAAATTGACTGCTATACAAGTACTTAAGGTGTTTATAAAGATGCATGGATGAAACACGGTCCGTAATATAGCGGATCTCTACGAGTTCTGGTAGGTTTTACAAATTGTCGGGAATCTGATTGTCCCGTCCTAGAGGGTTGAAAAGGGGCTCCTTGTTCCTTATCATTTTACATAACAGTGGTTAGTTCTAGAAAGGGGAATCAAAAGGTAGCAGTTAACATTTTGTTTTCATTGATGAGACTAAGAGTATCTTTTGTACAGGGTACTGTAAGTTTAAGTAATGGACCTTATAACGTCGCACTTGCACCGATGAGCGACACGACGAAGAGAACAGAGGGATGTAATATTCAGGAAATTTTTATACTCAGTTGTAAGACAAAACGAGTTTTGGTAGGTTTCCTAAAGGTAGAGTGAGTCTCGTTCGCAGTTTCAAGAAGGTCACCTTCACAGGGATTTATCCGACGGAGGGAGTGGCTAAGACTAGTGTAGACGACCAGAGAAGTAGGAGGTGACTCGAAGTTGATGGGACGGGAGGAACAGGCGGTGGACCCCTACATACGAGGACGGAGTCCTAAAACGTGTACGACACGGACAACGTACTTTGTGAAAGTTACGAATAGATCGTGTATGAACGTACCAAATAGAGGAAGTAGACGAGGTTTCCAGAGAATTACTCAAAGGGAACAGTCAGAAATTTTAACATCGTATGGTGGGTTTAAGGACTAGGAGGCCTTAAAAAGAAGTACCGGGAATTGTGAAGAATATAGTGTAGGAAATGAACAAATAAATAAATAACAATGGTAAAACGAACGACGGTTTTACAAATTCGATGTGTTCCTGTCTCTAAAACCAGAAAAAAAAAAAAAAAATGAAAATAGAGAAGTCGGAGATCTTTTCCTGATGAATACGCTAAGCACCCCAGCGTTTCTCAGCCTGTGCTGACTCGCTGACTTGACCTTGACCTTCACCTACACCATTAACGAGTTATTTGGTCAATTTAATTGCTTGTCTTTATAAAATTTTATGTAAAAGTTTTTCCTCTTTCTTTTATTGTGTGGAGGTCTTCACCCGCTTGTTAGGTGTGTCATGTTCTTTCTCCTTTCTACCTTCTCCTTCTTTTTTTAGTAATTTCCGGTACCTTCCTTTTTATCTGTAATTGTCCTGTCCGATCTGCATATCCACTCATACTCTTTGTTTTCCTATACTTTAGCCAGTTTGGCACCTCACAATGACTGACGAACCTTGACCGATCTCCTAAAGTTGGAACCTACTTGACTGTCTTGATTCAATAATAAAGTGAACCCGATTTATCGTAAAAAAATCGTAAATTTTTTACAAAATATTACTACGGAATACTACTTGTACGGTGGTACATCTACACACACTTAATTTGAAATCTACTTCTAAACACCATACAAGCACAGAACTCGGACGACGTCTTCTTGACCTAGACGGTGCTAAGTTATTAGTTCTTTACTTTTATTTGTTTTTCTTTCCTTTTTCTTTACTTCCTTTCTCTGAAGGGACCACCACGTCACCAACTCTTAGATGGAAGGGGACGTCCCCTGCACCTAACCTAGGAACCAGTCCTTTGCGGTAGGGTGTCGTCGATTCACAAGTGTAGGACGTTGATTTCCGGGACACATGGTGTTGACTTCTAAAGTGCACGACGTCGATTCTGAGACGTTTTGTTTCTTTACAAAAAACAAAAAAAAAAAAATTCTCTTTCGCATACGGTCTATAGTCGAGGAGGAGGTTTTGTATTATAAGTCACCTACGAGTTCAGTCGGGTATGGAGAGAAACCGCGATTGAAACCTCTTAGGGGGAGCACGATGTGTACACAAATACATGACAGGAAACTTAGACTCTAAGGAGTTCCGTCCCTGAAATAGAAGGAATAGGACAAGTCCTAGTTCAAGTTTCGGAACACGGATCTAAGTTCCGATATTTATAAACACTTTGACTTTTGAAACTTCTGGTTTCCTTTTTTATTGTCTTATCACATTAACAATTCTCGTCCCTAGTCGTTTGACGTCGGACGTTCGGTTTAGAAAGGATGATAGATAAAAGGATTTAAAATAACCTTTAACAGTGTGAGCAGGTAATATGTGTAACGGACACCGAAGAAACTACGACATCACTGTCCCAACTCATCAACACCGTCTCTGACATATCGGATGGTTCAGATTTTATAATTTTGTTAATCCCCTAAAGGGACCACCAGGTTACTAATTCTGAGGCTCGCGGGTCACGTCCCCGTGTCCCACGCTAGGGACCAGTCCTAGGGGATTCTTGAGTGTACGATACGGTACACCGTTATTTTCTCTTTTCTTTAATTGACAAACCGACGAACCAAAAGGTATCCTTTCCAAACGATTAGAGGCCATTTTTTTTGTACTCGAGATCTAGTAATCCGTCAGAACCTACTACCCTTAACACAGAAGTAGAGAATCGTGGATTGAAACCCGTTCATTGGTGGAGACTTTCGGATAAAAAAGTAAACATTTTACTTTATAATTATTGTGGATGAATTAAATCACCAAACCTCCTAAGTCACTCTATCAGACACAGTTGGGTCACAGACAGTATATAAATCGAGATCTCGATTTCTCGAAATCCGATTCACTCCATTCGGTAAGTGTTCTTTCTGTTCATGACGTGTTAAGGTAAATATACTCCACGAATCTCATCAGTTTTCAGTCTCGTCTTTCGTCTTACACCGTCGGTCCCCGACCTCCTCCTTTCTTACTCCTAAAAAGAAAAATTACGTACATTTCAAAAGTTGAAGTTCCACTTTTCTTAATACCTCTACCGACGACCAGCAATAATGTGTGATCGTGAATTATAGTAACTTTACATGTGAATTGTACCAAGTCTATCGGTTAAAATCCAATACACATAAAATACTGTACCAAAATTCCATTTTATATTCATTCTCTTAAGGAGAGGTTGTCTTGACGTGGTACCCTTTACGATTCCTTCGAAGGAACCCGACTCCCTTTACGTCTTTACGTTTAGGACTGTTCTACCTTCTCTTGACCTTTCCCATTTATGGACCCATTTACGTTTGTCGGTAAAAGAAGATAAACGAGAAAAGGAGAATTAACAAAATATTTGACCAAATATTATTTTCAATCTTGTACAAGAACACTCCAATATTTACTTCACATTGTCGTTATTATCTTCTCTCTTCTATTACTGGCTACTCCCGTAACACATTATCTAAGGACCGCCGTTGATGAAATCTTTACACTTCTTAATATCTATTCTACGGTTGTCTTTTTGACTTTACCTTAGGGATTTTTGTAAGGTCCTTGAAGGGGCCGTAAGGTCAACCCAACGGAAGGTTGCGTACCCTACCCCCAAACCAGGGACCACCCTCGACTCTAGGGGGGTGTGACAACAACAAATCAGTGACCCAATATAGCCTGAGAAGGCGTTGGGGTGTCTGACATCGGACGGTCCTAGGAGACAGGTGTCCTATCGGGTCCGTTCTTGTGACCTCACCCAACGGTCAAGGAAGAGTTCCCCTAGAAGAGTTGAGTCTCTAGCTTGGGTTCAGAGGACGTAACGTTCGTCTCAGATGGTAGATTCGGTGATCCCTTTGAGTCCTATTCCAATTTCGTCGTAAATTTTCCTTTGTATTAAAATTTACGTATATAACCTTTTCATCTTTCTCGAGTTTGTGTAATAGATTCGAAATTGGATCGTACATACACATGATTCAGTGAAGTCAGTACAGACTGAGAAACGTTGGGGTATCTGATATCGGGGGGTCCGAGGAAACAGGTATCCTGAGAGGTCCGTCCTTATAACCTCACCCAACGGTACAGGAGGAGGTCCCCTAGAAGGCCTGAGTCCACTCAAGAAATGGTGATTACAGTGGACCCTTCGGGTTCGAAAGTGGAATTCTATGATCTTTTTCCTCTCGTTTAATTTGGGTTTCGTTCGGCTTCCTACCTTTATCATTTCTATTCCCCCTTTTAGTAACTTTATTACTTCTTTTATTAACCTTGAAATCACTTTCGTTTTCGATCGAGGAACTTTTTCCATTATTTTAGTTCTCTGAAGATCAACCCGATTAAAGAATTCTCCTTCTATGTTTAAAGGTTATAGTCCTCATTTTCTCTTCTGTAATGGTGTCTTAGCTATCTGTAATTTTCTTATTATTCCCGTACAATACCTGTTGAAATACCGCTATTTATACCGTTAGATGTGTTTCGTCCGTCTAAGGAGCTTTTGGTCTTTAACGGTCTTGAGTGGGTTCCTTTTTATATTTCGAACTTGTCGAACGATAGTTAATTTATTTAACTTAAATATTTATTTTCGGAAGGGTATTTCTTTGAGGTCTCACTGTACCGAAACCACCGTTTATAATGGTACGTAAATTCTTTCTTTCTTATAGGTAAGATGTGTCTAAGAAAGTCTTTTTTTTTCTCCATTGCAGAGAGTTGAATAAAATATTTAGATCGATCATAATAGAACTAAGGTTTTGGTTCGTTTCTGGAGTATTCTTTTCTTTTTTTTCTTGATATCTGATTATAGAGAGTATTGGTATCTGGGGTTTTAAGAATTGATTTATAATTGTTTAGTTCGATATATAATTTTTACTGTTATATAGTCCTGGTTCATCCCGGTATAAGACCCTTACATTTTAATCCAATTGTAGCGTTTGAGTTAGTTATATAAAGTGGTATAATTATCTAATTTCTCTTTTCCGTATAATAGTAAAGTTATCTACGTCCATTTTCGTAAAATATATTAAGTTCTCCAAAAGAACCGTTTTTGAGGGTCTTTCCATTTTTGTCTTCCCTTAAAAGTTTTGGACAAATTCTCGTAGATGTTTTTAAATGTGGACTGTAGTCTAAGTCACCACTTTCTGACACGAATTGTTCCATTCCTAAGCGCGAGAATGATGCAGATAAATTGTAAATGACCTTCAGGATCAGTTCTAATCTTTCTCTTTACCTTCTATATGGTTGATCCTTTCTGCTTTTTTACAGGAAAAACGTCTGGTGAATTAGTACAAACATTTTTAGGGATTACTTAGATATTTTTGAGATGACCTTGATCATTCCCTCATATCGTCCCAATATATACTTTTAGTTAACGTAAAAATACATGACCCCTACTTGTTAATGTTTGACTTAAATTACTTGTTGAAGTGAATACTATTGTAGTTTTTATGGATCCTTATCCCTGAAGGGACCGTCCAGTCGTCACATCTACGATACGAGAGTCACATCCGCTACACTCAAGTTAGGGACCAACCCCTTGATTCTAGGGTGTACAGTATACCGGTTTTTTTCTTTTTTGAATCCTTATTTAAATTTACTTTCTATAAATTTTGGACATGTTACTTTTGATATTTTGTAATGTTTCTCTTTAACTTTTTCTGGGTTTATTTACTTTGATATACGGTACAAGTATCTGACCTTCTGAATTTTAATAATTCTGCAGTCAGGAGGAGTTTAACTAGATGTCTCAGTGCGTCAAGGTTACTTTTATAGTTGTCAGAAACATTTTTCTGTAACTGTAAATTTTTAAACATACTTTTCTGTTTCTTGGATTCTATTGGTTTTGTTAAAACTTTTTATTCTTGTTTTAACTTCCGACGTTCGGGACACTAAAGTTCTGAATGAGATTTCGATGTCAGTAGGTCTGTCATACCTTGACCGGGATCTACCTACCTTATCTTATCTCTTGGGTCTTTATTTGGGTGTGAAGTTATCAGTCAAGCAAAAACCGTTTTCGTGGTTCCATTAAGTTTCTTCTTTAGTTATTTTATGGTGATACGTAGGTAATCTTTCCGATTTTCAATCCTTCTGTCCTTGTCGCAATAACCACTACGCCTCTGTGCCCACCCTGACTTTCGACATATCGACGAAACGTTTTGTCATGTTGTTACAGAAATTTTACATGCACATGTTGTACTGGGTCGTAAAGGAATATGTGTTTCATGTACATGTATGAAAAGATGTGTCTCTCCATATGTCTTTGCGACAATCATTGTAATAAGCATTATCGGACTTTGTCCTTCATTAGGTTTACAGGTAGTAGACCACTTACCCATCTGTTTACCACCAAACTAAGTCAAGTCAAGTTAAGTCAACGAGTCAGGACAGGCTGACAAACGTTAGGGTACCTGACATCGTGCGGTCCGGAGGGACAGGTAGTGGTTGAGGGCCTCGAACGAGTCTGAGTACAGGTATCTCAGTCACTATGGTAGGTCGGTAGAGTAGGAGACGGCAGGGGAAGAGGAGGACGGAAGTTAGAAAGGGTCGTAGTCCCAGAAAAGTTTACTCAGTCAAGAAGTGTAGTCTACCGGTTTCATAACCTCGAAGTCGAAGTCGTAGTCAGGAAGGTTACTTATAGGTCCTGACTAAAGGAAATCCTACCTGACCAACCTAGAGGGACGTCAGGTTCCCTGCGAGTTCTCAGAAGAGGTTGTGGTGTTAACTTTTGGTAGTTAAGAAGTCACGAGTCGAAAGAAATATCAGGTTGAGAGTGTAGGTATGTACTGATGACCTTTTTGGTATCGAAACTGATCTACCTAGAAGCAATCGTTTCATTGTAGAGACGAAAAATTATACGAGAGATCCAACCAGGATCGAAAAGAAGGTTCTTCGTTCGCAGAAAATTAAAGTACCGACGTCAGTGGTAGACGTCACTAAAATCTCGGGGGGTTTTATTTCAGAGAGTGCGAAAGGTAACAAAGAGGTAGATAAACGGTGCCTCACTACCCTGGTCTACGGTACTAGAATCAAGACACTTACAACTGAAGTCTACCACCATAAAGGTGTCTTACTTTGCGACGAGTCGTTATTTTTCCTTGTTTTATTACGGACGTTGCTGTACCTAGTAGAGTGGAGTACGATTCACTTTTATAGTTGGATGATGACATATTAAAGCTTTAATACCCTTTCCGGCTGAGTGTCACCGTCCTTCTTCAACGTACATCTCCACTCCGTCCTCCTATACTTCCCACCACTCCTTCGTAAAATCCCATTTTCTTAACTGGACATAGTACTACCACGTCCACCGATGACTACCATATGTTAATGGTTTTGACAAGTTTGATACATGAAAATTTTCCCACTTAAACACATATTATTATCGATCACTTTTTTTAAGTTGTTGTTCTTTTAATACTGTCCGGTAGTATCTAATGATGGTCGTCTGGACGGGAGTACGAATATTTCTTGATCTTTTGACCTGTTTTATATACCTTTCTAGGAAACATCTGGGACTTGTTATCCGTACATCGTGACCCTAGGGGTTCTCTTGGGTTCATGTACTCCCCCAGAAACACTAGTGGGTCGCAAAGACGTTCCTGAGTGAAAGGTACACCGTCGCGTCTTTCACCCCCTGAGACCTGTTGCTCAACCAGAGTGACTTTATTCTTCTGCCTCTAGTGTACGACGTCTGGTTCTCACCGACCTTAAACGTCTCCACCCTTGGGACGTCTCTTGTTTCGTCTATCCTTAGACGAGCCCAAAGTCTGATAATTTGACACGCACGTGTCCCGCTCTCAAATACTTCGCTCTGTTTCTTGTCGATACTCCTCGACGCCGCGGGGTCCGGGGTCGTGAGTGTGTCGTTCCTCCCACGAGTCCAACCGGTCAGTCCAATCTCTCTCTTTAGTCGTGTGTCTACTTGGAATTTGTGTAAAGCACACGCACGCTCTACCCCCACCCTAGGGTCTCCCTGGGTCGTGCCTGTCCTCCCCTCGGACCTTCGTACTGCCTTCGCAAGATTCCGACGTCATAGCCCTACCGTGTTGACTTTTTAAATGGTTTTGAGTAGTTTGACTAGTTAAAATTTTTGAGGACCGGGACAAACCTTTTTCGTAGAATCTTCGAACAAACCTTTAGTCGCTAAAAATCTTCTACCGACGGGAGGAGATAGTCAGGACCTGAGGTGGACGTTGGAAGGTCGGGGGTCGGTTGGGACGGGTGAAGTCTGACCGGGGGTGTTAGGCTCGACCGAGACCGGTTAGAGAAGACAAATGACAAACAAGACTTAAGTCACTCAAAGTATATGACTGTCTAAGAGAGCTAGACAGAGTTCACACTCCAGTTCCCCTCTAAGGCAGTCGGTGATTCCTCGAGACAAGTCAGGACTTACCGTTCCAAAACGAGGTCAAGGTCCCGAACAGGAATATGAACACAAGGATTCCCATATCAATGTGGGGGGCTCTAACAGATCAACCACCTAAAAAACACGTCACCATTGTAACGTGGGAGTCTCGATAAATAGGTAAAATAAAAATAAAGTTTTTAGACTTGCGAACCGTTCGTATATGAACTTGAGAACCACAAGTTCTCAAGAACCACAAGTTCTTGAGAAATGTACAATTATCTTATCATGTGGGTAAAATTTTTTCGAAGACCGTACGATGATCCGGAACCATCTGTACCCTGTGGATTGACGCTACAGTTCTCTGGCACACCGGTCATGATGGGTAATTCTCGACTTAAGGTAGTCTTGAAGGTTCCCACGTTGTCGGTAACCGACAACCTACCTCCACCGTATGGACCCCGACTCCTGGTCGGTACAGTCGTCCGCTTTCATTCATTGGGTTTGAGGACAGGAAGGTGGTACCGGGACCAGGTACAAGGATTCGAGAGAAGTGACGACCGGTGGGGTACCCTCAGAAAATACTAGTCTACCTCTTCCCTTTGTCGGTCGAGCCAAGTGACTATCCTGACGAGGTACATTATAATCAAAGACATTGTTTACTAACGTTTAAATCTCCGAACTTTGTTGGGTTTGAATCCAAGTCTTCTGACTTGATCTAGAGTGACCCGACTCTAGCTCCACAACTGACCCTGTGTGGACGTAAGGAAGACCTCTGGGACTTCCCCCTACGAAGGACCAGAAAAGGTCAAAGTCTCAGGTGGGTGAAAGACATCGAGCACTGGGGAAGGAGGTGGTAGTCTCGGTCGTTGTGTCGACGTACAGACTCGGGAAGTGTGTGACGACGGCAGAGAGACTAAGAACGAAGGCAGTAGTGTAGAGGAGAAGACTGAGAACGTTATTGCTGGGACGGAGGGAGAAAGTACATATTCTTGGAAACACTACTGTGGCCCGGGTGAGTCGATTGAGTCCCATTAGAGGTAGAGTTCTAGTTGACTCATCGTTGGAAGGTGGACATAGGAGGTAAGGGAGAAGGTGTATTAAATCGTATAAGAGTAACGTTTTCTGGGACTACCACCCTTTCTGACTTCCACCCTCCTCTTCCCTTGCTGTCTCCTACTCCACCAACCTACCGTAGTGGTTGAGTTACCTGTGCTCAAACTCGTTCGAGACCCTCTACCACTTCCTGTCCCTTCGGACGACACGACGTCAGGTACCCCAGTGTTTCTCAGCCTGTGCTGACTTGTTGACTCATTGTTGTTGTCCAAGGTCCCTAACCCACCCCGGTGGAAACCCCTCGTGATAAGACAAATGGTGGGAACCGTACACCCATACTCGGCTTTCACCTGACACCGGGGGGTGTCGGGGTAAGTCCCCACCGAAACTTTCTGTGGTCACTCAACTTTAGAATTCTCTGTCTCAAACCTCGTACCCGGACCAGTTAGTAAAGTATACCCTTCTCTAAACCAGGTTCCAATCTTATATATCTTCGGTTTCTCGTCACCGTTTAGTGAACAACGAACGAGTCCCAGGACTTTCTTCTTTACAATCTTTTAACCCTTGTTCTTCTAACTTTTCTTCTACACATACTTCGATTCTCTTGTCCGTGGTCGTTGTTTCGAAAAACGGACAATTACGAGTGGTCTCTCATAGGTTATGTCTTTTTCCGTGGTCTGTAGATTCACCTGTCCTACCGAAATCGCGGTCGGAAACAGCGGTCGGAGGGACCCTGACTGTGTACTTAAGGGTACTCAACTACCCGGCGTCACCGTCCCTGACCCCGGTAGGTGCCCACCCGGGTCGTCGTGTCCGTCGGGGGTGGTTTCGGGTGCCGGAGACAGTTTACAGAACAAAAGACGGGGGGAGGAAGGGACGCCAAGACGACGGAAGTGCGTCCTCAACCAGGGTTCCCAAGAAGGGTTGTCGAAGGACGTGGGTCTAGAGATATAGGGTGCGGGCCCCCGAGGGTCGGACCCTGTTCCACGAGGTGTGGACAAACACAAATACCTGAATTTGATGGACGGAGGTAGTACCAGTCAAGGTAGGAAGAGGGCTGGCACCTCTTTCTGCCGACTCCGGGGGGAGGTTTCGACCACTAGGTTTGCACATTCCTGGGTCAAGAAAGGATCTACTAACTGACTGGGACCTTTACGGGGGTGATGGAACGGTGGATGACGACAACAAGTAACAAGTCAGTGTTGTAGCACAGACTGAGAAGCACTGGGGTACCTGACGTCGTGCGGTCCGGAGGGACAGGTAGCGGTTGAGGGCCTCAAATGGGTTTGAGTACAGGTAACTCAGCCACACGGTAGGTTAGTAGAGTAGGAGACAGCAGGGGAAGAGAAGGACGGGAGTCAGAAAGGGTCGTAGTCACAGAAAAGGTTACTCAGTCGAGAAGCGTAGTCGACAGGTTTAATAACCTCGAAGTAGAAGTCGTAGTCGGGAAGGTCAGCTATAAGTCCCAACTAAAGGAAATCCTACCTGACCAAACTAGACCGAGGGTGGACACCCGGAGTCATTAGGTCGGTGACTCAAGTAGTGCAGGGGTCTCTGTCGACGAGGGTCCCGTCCGCTGGGACAAAACGGTTCTTGTCCTAGGTCTCACGTGTGGGACCTTGTCCACCTCCGTACAGAAGGTCCGCTCACCCACCACTCACTCCGGCTTCCGTGTGGACCGGAGGACCGGGGACGAGAGGTGGAATAGAGTCGGTCAGCCCCGACGCAAGAGCAGTGACTTGAGACGTTGAAGGAAACGACCGGCACTGTGTCGGACGTCAATAAATTGTGTCAGTAAGCAGATGGATACATGGCAGACAGACGAGGAGACTTTGTGCTCGAAGTACTCCCGTCCTTCGAACGGTCAGAAAAATGACAAAATGGAAATCCTAGACCGAATCGCGAACCGAGACACCTAATCCTCGTACGCAAACTCCCTTAGGGACCGGCGGGTCACCAATCCTGAGCCACGACAGTGACGGTCCCTGGGTCCAGGACAGAGGCTAGTCTCTAGACTCTAGGACCTTCGGCGTGTCACGTCGGTCTTCCTTTTTGTTTCGGGCGCACACTTCTGTCGGATGACAATGGTGAACCGTCCGAGACCTCGGACTCCGGTGAGTGCCCCGACGACCGCGGAACCGACACTTTCCTCTCACCTCCTTCCTGCGACAGTGTCTGCTCTATTGCATCCCTGTTTCGTGCCTCGCGCACACGGGCCCATCCGTGCTCCTCGCCGACCGCGCGGGTCGAGGAGAGACAGGAAGCCCTTGGCCCTCCGTCTCGGCAGACGGCCCTCGTCCAGAGCCTCCTGACCTTCTCTACGGGTCCGCGCCCCCTCCACCTCAGGACGGCACCCGTCGACTGAGGCCCGTGGTACCGGAGCACCCGTGGCTTGTAGGAACACACCCCACAGGAGACAGCCCCGTCTCCTCTGTCCACGACCTCGTCTAGGGAGCGAGTTCAGACCGGCCTACTCGTCCTGCCTTCCTGTGACCCCGTTTCGTCAACTCCCAGGACCGTGGTCGTGCCGGCACTGTACGGGACACGCCAGACCTCCGGACCTCGACCCTCGGCCCTCCGCGACCAGGTGCACCCTTTCAGGCCCCTGACCCCTAGTCCCACTCCAGTCGGCCCCCCCCCCCCACCCCCCTGCCTCCGCCNACACCGCCCTGCCTCCGCCCTCGCCGGCCCGGCGCAGCCTTCGACGCCAGTCCGTCACCCGAGGACCTCACTACTGTCCCGGGCCCCACACCCGCCGGCCTCCCTCGCCTCCACTTCCAGTGGCCGGCCTCCCCCGCGCCACCCGCCCCGCCGCGGCTCCGTGCCGGGGAGGGCGGCCGGAGGACGCGAGGACCTGGGGGCGGGAGGGACCCCCGGCCAAGGACCCGGGACGCGAGGAGAGACGGAGGGGCGAGTGGGGGCCAGGACATTTGTTCCAAAGTGGTGGGGACTGCCGGCTTGCAAAGAGTTTGTCTTGGATGAAAGAAATGTGGTCGGAAGGGAAAGAGCGGTGGGACAGAAACGGAAGGGGTAGGGGGTCAAAGAGACAGTGAGTAAAGGAGAGGAAGGGACGACGAAAACGACGGCGCCGGTAGATCAGATAACGTGTAGGAGCCTGTAATAAAACCGGTATTGTCCCCAAAATTCGATTCGGGGAAGAAGGTTAAAAGCTTCGATTTTGGGATGCGTACTCAACCGTTGTGTCTAGGCGTTTCACTCCTCACTCTCTCCCCGACTTAGAGACCACCCACCCCCATGTCTCCTCCTTTGCCCGTCCTTCCTCGGGAGTCTGGGCCATCTTTATTATCCTGAAACATCAGTCTGTCTACACCCAAGATTCAGGCAGACACGGTCGGTGCCCCCTTGGAGTCCTTTCGGTGAAGAGAGTCGGAATCATTTAGCTCCTTCTACCACGGATTACCCTCTAACAACAAGTCAAGGATTCAGCCCAGACCGGGAAGCTCCGGGGTATCCTACATCGTGCGGTCCGAAGGGACAGGAAGTCGTAGAGGGCCTCGAACGAGTTCGAGTACAGGTATCTTAAACACTACGGTAGGTTGGTAGAGTAGGAGACAGAGGGGGAAAAGGAGGGCGGAAGCTAGAAAGGGTCGTAGTCCCAGAAAAGGTTACACAGTCGAAAAGTGTAGTCCACCGGTTTCACAATCTTGGAGTCGTAGTCAGGAAGGTTACTTATAAAGTCCCAACTAAAGGAAATCCTAACTGACCAAACTAGAGGAACGTTAGGTTCCCTAAAAGTTCTCAGAAATCGTGGTGTCAAGTTTTCGTAGTTAAGAAGTCACAAGTCGGATGAAATACCAGGTAGAAAGTGTAGGTATGTACTGATGACCTTTTTGATATCGAAACTGATATCCTTGGAAACAGTCGTTTCACTGTAGAGACGAAAGATTATGTGACAGATCCAAACAGTATCGAAAAGAAGGTTTCTCGTTCGTAGAAAAATTAAAACGCCGACGTCAGTGGTAGGTGCCACCAAAACCTCGGGTCCTTTTATTTTAGACAGTGACAAAAGTGAAAACCACCGAGAATTGTATGGTCTGTGTATCATCCGTGGACGACATACGATCAAGGGGACGTCATCTTGTTGATATCGACGTCGGAATAGGCTTCAAGTGACCTACCGTCTTCTCTGACCCGGACTCAATTCGGGACGAGGGGGGGACTCCTCGGTGGGTTGACCGGACACTCCACCCCAGGAGCAGACACTCCACCCCAGTGATTGCAAACGAGACATGAGACGTGTCCGGGGAACCCTCTTGGTGTACACTGATACACCCACTTCTATGAAACGTTCACTACCACAAGGTAAAAAAAAAAAAACGTGTCTATTTCGTCAATCGGAAATTAACAATATCACCATATAGGAAAATTTGTAAACCTATGAAGGTTAAAAAAAATTACAAATGACCTTATAACAACTAAATGTCACGACACAATATGTATATATCTGAGAAAAAGGTATATGTTACTGTTATAAAATCAGAGTTTATACATTCGTTTGATAACAGGGCCTGAAGAAAGGACTAGGTCCCTAGCTTGGGTGTATAGAATGCAGAGGACGTAACCACCCGTCTAAGAAATGGGGAACGTGGTGGACCCTTCAGCTTTGTACATGGATGGAAGTTGCACCCAGGGAAGTCAGACCTAGACTCCTCTCCTGAGAGACGTTTTACGATCAAATAAGTATTGTAAGTCTTGAAAGTATCACCCTGAACACCGTCAGGTCACCAATTCTGAGACGGAAGATTACGTCCCCCGCCCCGTACCTAAACTAGGGACCACCCCCTTGATTCTAGGGTGTATGGTACCCCACGTCGGTTTTTAACTTCTTTTTTTTTTTTCTTCTTCGAAACATCGCCTCCGACACCTACTTCTGACCACCTCTCCCCTCAAAACCGGTTCGTCGGACACGGGTTTGCGGACGTTCGTCGTGGGGGTCGACGCACGGGGTGGTACATTGTTTGGAGGTACACTGAGCCGAGGGTGTCGACTTCCCATCTACCCGGTCACCACTGTCGGGACGGAGTGACCCGTTGACACTCGTAAATTACGGTCCCACACTCTCCGAGATCTTGTCACAGAGTGTATCATCCACGAGTTATGTGTGCTCGAGAATGGTAGTTTGGAAGACGCTCAAGTGGGGTGACAGATTTTTACAGGTGTACCGGGGAGGTAACGCACCTCGAGGGCCAGTAGACGGGGGATCCTACCAGTGTGCTCGAGTACAGGACCCGACTCGTTAGGGTGTTCGGACTGTGAGTTAGCGTCTTCCCGGGGGTGGAAGGAGTCACCGGGGGTTGAAACAAAAGAGGACAAAAATACGGTGTATGTTCGGGGGGTGGTGGTGGACGTCCTGGTGGGTCTTCTCTTACACTTCAGCAACTGCCACACCGGTAAAAAATCGGATCCGAAGACCCTCTCCTCTGCAAGTATGTAGTAGACCTTCCCCGTCACTCAGGGTCCCACGTCCCCCTTCCCAAACCTCGTCGAGAGTCCTAAATGTCCTTAGGGACCACTGGGGACCCGTCGGTCTTCTGAGACGAAGGAGGCTTGCCCGGGGGGACCAAAGACCGAGGTGCGTGTCGTGTGCGGGACGGGGCGGGGACCCCCCACGAGGGACAGGGGAACCAGGCGCGGGGGGTGGGTCTCGAAAGGCTCGGTCGAGGACCGGAGGTGTGTGCGTGGGAGCTGTACCTGTGTGTAGAGGGGCACGAGAAGTGGAAGTACTAATCTCGACAAGACCAAAGTTTTCACCGAGGCACACAGTCAGAAGTTGCAAATTCTACGAAGAAAAGGAAGTTGGGGTTTATCGGGTGTAGGATGGTATATGAAACAAGGCACTACACCCTTGGTCTTTCCACCCTCTACAGGTCCCGAGTGTCAGCACTTCAACTTTGTATGGTTTCTCCGTCCGTAAGTGCCCCGTCTGGTACCCTCCAATGTCTCCCTGTTCGTTGCACGGACCCCGCCATACCCCGGTCTACATGAGTAAGGACCTCTCCATCATCAACCTCCCGACGAGTCTTCGGGGACCTCCGGCTCGACCGGAGAGGACGGGAGAGTCCGTGAGTGTCTTAGCAAAGGTACCCCTGGCAGGTACGGCAAGAGTGGGGTCCTTGGCGTGGTGACGCCCCATTCGGGGGGCCCCCCTGTTTCGGCTTCCTTCCCAGACGCTCTCCCCCTCCTTCAACCAACTCCTCCGTCTCCGTCCCTCTTCTCTTCCCTCCGGTAAATCGTCTTTTCGTTTTTATGGACGGTGTGTCTTAGAACCTTACAAAGACGACCTCCGTCTCTCCTCTTTTAACAGCTTCAGACTTTTTTCGCCGAGAGACGAACCCCGTGGTCGCTTGGCCGTAAACTCTGGTATCCCACTGTGGATCACCAGTAGACCCCTGCACGTGGGACGACTCCGACGGCCGACGGCCACCCAGGTCCTCACCCGGGTCCCCACCCAGCTCCCCCCAGGGATCTTGACTTCTGAGATTCCTTCCCCCGCCCTCTTGGACCCGACCCACGAGCGGGGCCTCTCGAGTGGACCGAGACGAAGACCTCCTGCGGACCCTTCTCGTACTCACTGCTGAGGCCGCAGGTCAGGGACGAGTCTGGGGTCGACCCTCGGCAGGCGCACAGCCGGCCGAGAAAGGACGACGGGGGCACGAGACCCTGGGGGCAGCAGGCCGTCGGGGGTCGGGGCGGTGTGTATGGCGGGGGCAGGGGCGACAGGACGGGTGGGAGGGACACCCTGACCCCACCCGAACCTCCTTCCCACCTGAGGAGTCCCGTGCTCGGGCGGAAATCTCGACGAGGTCAACGGGGGTCGCCTTCTGATTGAGCTGTCACCCACCTTTCGTTGGTGGATTTCCGTCAGTCAGGACTTATAAGTACCCTTCCTGACTACGACTTCGACTTTGCGGTTATTAAACCGGTGGACTACGTTTCTCGACTGAGTAAACTTTTCTGGGACTACGACCCTTTCTAACTCCGGTCCTCCTCTTCCCCTGCTGTCTCCTACTCTGCCAACCTACCGTAGTGGCTGTGTTACCTGTACCCAAACCCATTTGAGGCCCTCAACCGCTACCTGTCCGTCCGGACCGCGCGACGTCAGGTACCCCAGCGTTTCTCAGTCTGTGCTGACTCGCTGACCTGACTGACTGACCTGACAACGGGGGGTTTCTTCTGATTGAGTTGCCACACACCTTTCGTCGGTGTGTCGCGAGATGGGCGGGACTCGCGAGGTTCTTTCTAGACACCTCCTTTCTCGAGACCTACAACTTGACCCTAAGATCGGAGTTTATTTGTATTCATGGTGTCCCTACTCTCGACAGGTGAAGAAGATCTTTCAAGAGGAACAAGGAATCAGTTGCAACTGGAGAGATGTTAAAACGGGGTAAACAAGAATAAGTCGGAAGACTTCGTTAAGTTTTAGAAAAAAAAAAAAAGAATACGTCACGGGTGTTTGTCGAAAGAATAAGAGACAGTTGTAACAGTAGACCCCCACTTTATACGGGCCGAAGGAAGTAAGAAGTCTCTTCACCAAGAGTTGGCGTCTGCCGAAACGGGGAGTCCGTCGCAAGAAGTCCCAGACCTCTGGAGATCCAACTTTGTGGACCTCCACCCTCCGACGATGACTGGAGATCACCAGTGTCCGGTTCTACGACTTTGACGACGTCTCCTCCCCTGGCACGGGGGAAGGGGTGGTGTGTTAATGGGTCTCTACGAAAAAAAATAATAAATTAGACTTTAAGTTGAAATTAACTCGTATGTAATTTTCTTAAAAGAAACCGACACACCGTACACCCTAGAATCAAGGGACTGGTCCCTAGCTTGGACACGGGGAACGTAGTCGTCGTACCTCAGAATTGGGGACCCTGGTGGTCCCTTTAGAAGTCGGTACGGAATCACGACTCCAACACCTTAGGACGAAGACTGAGGGTTCTACCGAGTTGTTGGACCGGAGAAGTTCCTTATGAGAGGTAAACAGTAGCTTTAAAGAAGGTACTACACCATGTCTTGAGGTCTGTCCGAGGGTGGGTGGACCCGTGGGACCCCAGACCAGATGTGCGGCCTGCAGAGAGTCACCTCGGATCTCTAAGGTAGTCGGAAGAATCGTTAGGAACCGAGTGTGCCAGTCACACAGGGACCAGTCACGAAGATTGTTTCTTGAATGTGTCAGTTTGCACGGATGCTACTTTATTTATGATGATCTTTTTCATCCTAAGAGAGGTGTGTGTTTTTATAACCCATGTTATACTTGTAAGGATAGTTCACGTAAGTTGAAAGTCGCTAATGATAATAGATTTATACAGAAAATTTTGGTGAGGAGAATTGTTTCTTTACCGTTTCGGGACGTTTCGGGAGGTCTCGTCCGTCTTGTTTCCGTTTTCTACGAACAGTTCACTTTATACTTTCCGCGAGGTTTGGGGCGATTAATGTAGAACCTTCCCTTTGAAACAGGATAACTGTAAACCCTAGTAAAAAGTGTTCGAGTCCAATGGGGGAACTTCAAAAAATCCTTCAAGGTACTATACCTCTGTAACAACTTTTTAACCGACCTACCGAAGACGATTCGTTAGTCTATATCTCTAGTTTAGGTAAAGACGGGTGAATCGAAATCTCGTCAGGACCAATAGAGTCCGTTTTACTGAAACGTTGAAATTGAGGCTGAAAATTCTCCAGTCTACCAAAGGGACGACGGGAAAGCTCACACCAAAAATGTTTCTTAAAGACTCCATCGAACTCCTGACTAGAGACTACAGACTGTATGGACATAAGTATTTATAGTCGTATAAAATCCTTGTTGTTTATGACAAAAATGGAAATATTTGACCTTCGTCTCCTTTATCGTAACGGAAGAAGTCCGGAAATCTGGAAGGGAAGTTGTACATTTTAAGTTTTCGTTTAACACACGATGAGAACGATCCAGGACTTAAAATTCACGAACTGGGGAATTTGACAGTACTTTTGCATTACTTTAATTCGAACGACCTGAGAGACCTTAGGATTAAATACGTGTAGACAAGTGTGCGAGTGTCTCTGTCACCACCCCACCTAAAAATACACCCCAGTTCTATGATTCATCTGGAGGACAGGAGGACATAAAAACACGATCCGGAAGTAAGGACCCTTGTCCTCACAGATCGTTTATCCTTATATAATATTTAGTGTAAAAATCACTCTTACTGTTTCGAATCATTGGGAACGGAATCCCTTGACAGGTTAAACAGTCAATTTTAAGTCGGAAGACTATATTTTGCTCGGACAAGTACAGCACACTCCCGACTCAGGGACGCCTTTCTTAGACAACCCTCGCCATCCCTGTGGCCCACCTTACATCCCTGGGGGCGCCTTTCGAAGGCGCCAGGTCGGGGGACGGGGGGTCTACGAGTGGGTAGACCCGGAAAGAGTCCGGGGTTTCCCCGTGTCACCTACTTAGAGACTTTTGAGCCCCGAGGGTAGGTCCCCTCAAAAACGAGACTTTTTAATCTTGTGTCCAGTCCCAGACATTGACTATACTTGTTCTGTTACCTTTAAGGTTTAGATTTTTGTTATCGAAGGACCTACCCTCCCCTCAAACCCCCTCTTACCTATGTACATGTACATATCGACTCAGGAAAGCGACAAATGGACTTTGGT
The DNA here is from genome assembly GCA_006410555.1 of Capra ibex. Lineage (NCBI taxonomy): Eukaryota > Metazoa > Chordata > Mammalia > Artiodactyla > Bovidae > Capra > Capra ibex. The sequence continues at coordinate 2,911,979 of SJYO01013451.1, read as the reverse complement.
AGTGTAACAATTAGTCGTTATGGGGTTATGTTTTATTTAAAAATTTTTTATCGACTTCATTTCCACGAAACAACCGTCCTCTCCCACTTTTGTCTGCGTAAAGGTGGGTGCCAACCCAGGTCTGATCTGTCCGGAACGCCCCTTCCTCCTTCCTCACCCAAAACTGAAGCTCGGGATAGTAAACCCCTAGGACGTCACCGACTGCGGAGCCTGTCTAAGTCGTTTCCCGGGTCACCGTCGGCGCTTACTCCTGAAATAAGAACTACTACTGGACTGATGTTTGCGAAACGAGGGAGCACACCCGAGGTGTGGGTTTGGGTCTCGTTTAGGTCAGGGTAGTCCGGACACAAGGGTTCCGGACCGTCGAGAGTCAGTTGGGCCGGAGCCGACCCAGGCCATGGTCGGGGCCCGGTTCCGGACCTCACGGGGGACGTCTGGTGGACGAAATCCTAGACAGTGAACGCCCGACCGACTTTGGGGTGGAAGGGCCCGGGTAGGGCCGGGAAGACGCAGACCAAGAGGTAGTGGAGACTCTGAGCCGGCGAACGATTCAGTTCTGGTTGTCCCGTCCGCGACCACCTGTCAGGTCAGGCGGAAAGACACGAAACGGGTTCCCACCTGTAGGCTGGGTCGGCACGAAGTGTGATACCCCGTGGTGCGTTTAAATCCTTTGTCTAGTCTCAGACATTGGTTTGTTCTGTTACCTTTATGACTTAGATTTTGCGGTGGACCCGGTTCCAGGACGGGGTAGGGACGGTGCAAGGGTTCCTCGAAGCGTGTGAGGACACACGGACAAAGGAGGTGGAGGACGGAGACTCCCGAGGGGCCCCAGTCGGACCGAGGGGCCCCCGTCGTGGTCCAGTGCCGACCCGGGCCTGCGAGGTCGGGTTCAGCTCCGAACACGGACAACCTGGGCTCTAGGGCCCGGGCCAGCAGCGGACCACGGACCGTGCCGTCACGAAGAGGCGAGTGGAAATATCCCGTATACTGACGGAGATTGAGTCTAACGAGCCGGAGGACCCCTCCGTCTGTCGACCCGGTAGGCACTCGAAACGACCCTCGTGGTCCCTCCCCGCGCACCCCACGAAACCCTCAAGCCAGGATCTGGGCAGTCCAACGAAGGACCGACGTGTCGACGCCCTTACTGCCAACCGGAGAGACTTTGAGTCGACGAAATAGACACCTGGGCCCTCTACCTTGCGGAGACGGAGAAGGACCCCGACTTTCCCGAGACTGGTACGTCCCGGTCACGACCCCCGCCACCCCCACTGGGGGAACAGGAGGGTGTGGGGGGAACTCGTCCCCTCCCACCGGTGACGAGATCGCAATCGGGGGTCGAGAACCAACGGGAGTTTCGACTCACACCGACGGTGTTTACGTTACACGGGTCGCCTGGGGTGTCCGGTGGACGGCAGGGGGGAGACCCTGTGGGGGTCAACGTCCTAGGGAGTGGGTACACGGAGTCTTGGCCTCGGTCGTTCGAGTCCTCCTGTAAACCCGTGATGAAAGTTGGTCGTGGGGTTCAGGGGAAGGAGACCCTGTGTCCCTGAGAAGGGGTTCGGGGGATGGGACGGTGGTTCCGGGGACCCTGGACGGGGATGGTTCCGGCTGTTAATCGCACCCTGTCCGGGAGGCGTCGGATTCATACTGGAGGACTGGTCCCCGACGGTCCAGACACTCAGACATAGTGGCTGACTGGACTTACCGGTCCGTGGCGACGGAACTCGGGGACCCCAAGTTCTCCCCAATCTCACCGAAACGAAAGTCTCCGGAATCCCAGACTGTCCTTCGAAGGAGAGGAGAACAGTTCGGGGGGGTTACTGTGGTGTGGAGGGACCCTAACGAGGGACCGAAGGACTCGGAGACGTTTGAAAAGAAGTAAGAAGTTCTGGGTGGAGTTTTCGGTGGAGGAGGTCCTTCGGAGGGGACCAAGGGGGTGGTGTGGAGCACGGGTCCGTGGAGACACGGGTCCTTGACACGGGTCCCGACACTGAAAAGGGCAGAGGGAAGTGTTGTCGAGGAGGACCGTTCCTCACAATTAAACTGACTATTTGTGAGTAGGACGAGGACCGACTACTAAGTGACAGGAGTCGAACCGACAGGTCTGATCCGAGGGTCTCGGGCCTTGACGTGACCCTCGAAGGGAGGTTAGACGATCTTCCGTTTGCTAAAGAAGAGGAACCAGATTTCCCTTCCCCACCTGCCCCACCCCCCGGACTTCACGGAGGCGTAAATTACAAGGTTCCTCCGAGACGCCCACAGGTCATGGGACTCGTCCCGGTCCTCCACCTGACCACGGTTGAGTCGGGTCTAAGAGACCCGAGGCCGAGGAGAGCGACACCATTCCGACCGTTGTACGTGTTTTGGAGGTCCGTTGTGACTGTTGGTGGCAGCATCCATTCACGACACTGGCTGGGCCAAAATACCTCCTCCTGTCGTACCGTGTCTCCAATTCGTTGAACGGGTCCCGTGTGTCGAGACCTCCACGTCCTCGGGGGTACGTACCCGCGCGAGAACCGCTCGTGGGGTCCTCGCCGGGACGTCATTGTCTGGACCGGGGTCAGAGTGCGAGTGATCACCGTTACTAATGTCCGTACAGTAGGACTCTCTTGTACCCATGTCCCCACTTCACCCCCCAAAAGAGACTTCCACCAGACCCCTCCTCCCGGTCTCCGTTTCGGGTCGACCCACCCAAGTGGAGAGCGAGTGGAGGTGGCCCTGGGGAGTCCGGACCACCCGTGGACTTCTCTTTTACGACTGAGTGAACCGCCCGTCTTTATTATCCTTTATCACTCTTCGGTCCTGTGAGGGAGCACAACGTTGGAGTCGGAAGGCCCCCACAAGACCGGAACGGACCGGTGGTCGAGGCGTAAGGGGGGCCCCAAACGTAGTTCCGGCCCCGGGGAGTGGCGGAGGACGGTCGTGGGGACGGACACGGTGCCTCAGACCGGTGACGTCTACAGGGGCACTTTTACCTGTATTAGCGCCCCGTCTGTCACACGGAAACGGAGACGAGTTAGACAAACAGTTCGGTCGGTCGCGAAACACAAATTCAGTTTGATAGGAATTACGTAAAAGGTAAGAGATGTTTTGGGTGTCGGCGGTTAATTTTCTTTTTTTTTTTGGGTGCTTCGTGTGAAGAGAACGGATCAAAGAGTAAGAGAAACTAGGTAATTTTAGACTCTCGCTCAGGAGGAAGCTGAGTTCTCACTCCGGTTCTCCCTTATTAATAGGTATTTCACCGGTAGGCTCACAAACGGAACGCTACTTTCTTTTGAAAACTCTTGAACCCTATTTCTGCCTTATTCAGAGAGGTCGGAGGTAGTTATTATTATAATTACTTAATTACTAAATGAGCTCCCGATATACAGATAAACGAAACGACAAGTATTCGGATGTAGCAAAGGAATCTTTGGAACTGTAGTCGGGTTTGAAGTAGAGAGACTCTTGATTTCCGAGGAGAGTTCCTCTCCGTGTGTCGAAGAAAACGAAAAAAGTTACAAACGTTTCCCCCTTTACTACTTAACTAAATAAGATTTCCTCGGTAAAAAGAAGAAAGGAAAGGAAGGGTAATGGTAACTTTAGACTGTAAACTTTGTGGATGACATAGTTGTAGATTAAGGTGGTGGAAGGAAGGGTTGTTTCGGAAGACAGAATTGGTTTATTGTACCGAAAGTGGTTGCATACGGTAAATAAATCTATACACATACACACGTATGTGCGTGGGTGTATGTATGTGTATGTATATACGGTAGGTGGAGAGCGACTGTTTATTTTTACAACCAAATAAAAGAAACAACTGAAAGTTTTGAAATGATAAGAGTAACGAATATAAGTCGTGGTAGTCCTGAATTATTCACGAGAGTTTCAGAACCACCTACTTGTACCTTCCAAGACCTAAACGTCTCATTTTTCGGGTACATAGGTGTGATCGAGTTTTCCGTCGTTCAGTCTAACGGAACCACGTTTATATACATTTCCTTAGACCAGTCTGTCTCCCTATGTCTACCGATTCTTGACTCACTTATATCTAAGTCAAAGTGTGGGTTGAGATATTGTAAAAAAAGGTGACGACGACTCTTATATGAACTTTCTTCTCAAACATTAAAAGGAAAACTTCTTGTTCAATATGTTCTTTACCGTCTCTACCCTCCCCTTCAGACGAACGACCCCTTTTTGATTTCCCTTTTAAACTGTAAAAGGTTGTTCGTATTTGGACCCTCCAGTTCTGTCAGAGGGGAGTGTAGTCACTTGCAGAAATATTAAGATATCCAAAGAGGATCAGACGTCATCGACGGAATAGAACCCGAACTCCTCGTGTCCAATACCAACTCCACTCTGAGTCGTCACGCCCACTGAGTTCGTCCCCCGCGAACGGATTGGAAGTTGGTTTACTCCCACAGGATCCCCTACTGAAACCCGTCGGAAACGAGATCAACCGACCTGACCTACGACATTATCGGTTCCCCGTCCCAAGTAAACCGAACTTTCCCAACCTTTCCGTAATGGACCTGTAGCCAACTCACTCCAGATCCGTCCAGGTGGCCACTTCCCTGTTCAGTAATAAAATACCGTTTAAAGTCTGAGGTTTTGATAGTGAAGGGAAGGGCGTAACCGTTTTGGGTGGTCCTCGTTTGTTGGTCGGGCACAATTGGGGAAGACGGGTGGTCGGGCAGACGAGGAGCGGACTACCAACGGTCACGGTTACTCTAAAGCGAAGAATCGATGCGTCACCAGTCAATCGAACTCACAAATCTTACATTTGAATCCCACTCACCGAGGTTGGGAGTACTATGGTCTAAATTATAACAATCTCAGTGTATCACCTCTTTACTTTTGAGTGAAACGTTACTGGGTGAAATAACTGTTGGTTCACAGGACCATAAAAAGACTTTACTTGACCCGTAAACTTCAAAATCAGACCCTTACGATCTTGGAAGGTTTACCTTAGGTCAACCGGACCCCGGGTTCGGTACTCTTAGTGATCTTGAAAGGTGATGAAAATAGTCTGTACCGGGAATGAACAGACGGAGAACTGAGACCAAATCTCCCTCACTCCGGTGGAACGAACTTACAATCTTCCCTTTGGACTCTGATTGGACAAGGCAGAGACCTGTCGAGTCCAAAAGGTCATTTTTGCACTGGTTGTGAAAAGTATTTGGTAAGAGTATGGTCCCGCCGGAAGGACTTCACTCCACGGGTCGTTCACTCACCACCCATTAGTGACCGGTACCAATGTGTCTCCGTTCCTCCGACCTTATAGTGGTAGCTGAGAAGGGTCTGTGTTGGGTCGGGAGAGGTAGCCTAGACGTGGGCAGCCCGGACGACGGTTCTGCAGGTCTTCGTTCCGGAACCTTCCGAGACCTTCGAGGACGCCCACTGAGGACAGAGTCGAAGATTGATCTGGAACGCTAGGACGTCTTCAGAGGAGAGTGAGACGCAGTGGAGACTTGACCTGCCCGATTGAGCCGGTGTGAGGTTTCCCGTAGCTTTGGTCGACGAATGTTAGTGAGTCAGTTCCCTTACGAGGAGCGAGGCGACGACAAGTAGGTTAACCCAATTTAAGTACGTCTCTCCCCTGGCAGTTGTAAAGATAGGTCTATATCCCTGTGTTCCCACAGAGACCCCCGAGTCGTCATTTCTTCGGTAGGCGGACGTCACGTCCCCGGCGTCCTCTGAGTCCAGACTAGGGACCCGACCCTTCTAGGGGACCTCCTCCCGTACCGTCGGGTCGGGTCATAAGAACGGACGTCTTAGGTACCTCGGAGTACCCGATGTCAGGTACCCCAGCGTGTCTCAACCTGTGCTGACTCCGCTGCTTTGTGCGTGCGGACGTATCATTGTACACTACTCCCCCAGGGACTCGGAGAACCGTCGGACATTAACAGGAGTCGCGATGACCCCGGGTCGAGGTCTTACTTTCGTGTCCCAGGGGCGTTGATCTCTTTCGGCCGCACGTCGTTGTCTCTGGGTCGCTTCGGGTTTTAGTTGTTTATTTATTTATCTTTTTTTTTTGTTTTTTTGTCGCGTCACCTTCCGGATGAACCTCTGGAGACAGGTCGGGAGACGGTGGACCCACTCACCGTGACAGGAAAGGACCACGAAAAGGAACCCCTTAGAACAGGAAAAAAGAATTTCTGGGTCAATACATTTGAAGTCTGTCTCCCTTTTTTTTTTTTTTCTGGGTTACATTTGTTTCGTCCACCAAAATCGTATATCACAGAACTAATTTGAGGTAGACACTTGCCTATAAAAATTTTCATGACTCTTCGGGATCTCGTCTCCCACCCTAAGGGACCATCGAGTCGAGCATTTCTTAAACGGACGTTACGTCCTCTGGACCCAAGTTAGGGACCCAACCCTCCTAGGGGACCTCTTCCTTTACCGTTGGGTGAGGTCATAAGAACGGACCTCTTGGGGTACCTGTCTCCTCGGACCGCCCAACGTCAGGGACTCCAGTGTCTCTCAGCCTGTGCTGACTCGCGTGTGTGTCTCGTCTCCCCAAGCCCCGCCCCGGACTGGGAGCAGGTATGGGGGTCGTGTCCGACCAAGGCGGTGACGACGACGACACCCTGGAACCGAGATGATGCGTTGGAGAGACACGGAGCCAAACGGGTGGTGGGAAGACACCACGTCCTAAAAACGTGAGGTGGGCCGAAAGGGGCCGAAGTGTACCCACTGGACCAGACACGACCCGGTCCGAACCAGGACGCCAGTCGTGAAGACGTTACTTCGGACTGAGTCAGTCACCCTCCTTCCTGGGAGTGAGGACCCTTCACCACTAATCGAGCGACGAAGAGGTCTGACTCCGGAAATAGTCGGGTTAGGGAGGACCTCAGAATCAAAGGTACTGATTATAAAGGGTCCCAGCTGGGACTTGACGTGTGTGATTCCACCGAAGAACTCTGTTTTGTTATCTGCACGGAAGAACGAACCCACCAAACTCCAATCCAGTGTCAGGGTCCGATAGTCCATCCTTTTATTTGTGACCGCGGGGGACGGGTGGGGTGGGGACGGGGGTGCCTTCCCTTCCGCCCGGCACTTGGAAAGAAAAAGGTAGCGGACAAGACCCCCTATTTCTTAGTGAAAGTTCCACCCCAATCGGTCTCCTTGTGATCTGGTGAACCGGGAACTGGGCACCCCTTTTCCTGTCTGGCCGGTGGAAAACCTCCCACCCCCCACTACGACGTCCCGGCCCAGTCCAGACTAGACTCCGGGGAACCACCCGCCGGCACCTAGGCCCCCGTCGCGGGCCTTTTGGACCGAACCACGGAAGGGTCCAACCCTCGTTGGAAGAGGGGTACGGAAGTGGGAGGAGTAGGCAGAAGAAGGAAAAACTCGTTGCGTGAATGAGGAAGTACAGAACGAAACAATCGTGACCTCTGACTGAGAGAGAGGACACGACCTTGTAAGGAGAGCCACAAGAACCAAGGTCAAAATGCTTACGCCGTAGAAGAGGTCAGAGAGGCTCCTAGGATTAATCTCCAAAAGCACCAAGAAGAACAACAACAAAAACGAGACCGAGTAGGGGCATTAAGAGACAACTGAAACCAGAGGTCACAGTCTCCGAAAGGAGCTTCAGGCAGAAGGAACAAAATCCGTCTTTTGAGTACCTGGGGCTCGGGGTCTGTCCACCCGTCCGGCGTGACCACCCAAAGGCAGACCTGACTAACCACCCATAGTCGAGAGATTTATAGTCTTATACCCTCGGACCAGAAATCTCTTCCTAAAACCACCCCCTCCCATACCGGATTCGGGGTCTCAAAAGTCCTTCTCGACCGATTGACAAGATCTTTGGGTGAAAACTCAAATAGACCCTCTCTGGAGCACAAGTTTAGGCGACGGGTGAACTTGTCGAACCCATTCAGGGAGCAGAAAGATTCGGAGACAAAAGGGTAGACACTCTACCTCTTCTAAGATCGACGACTCACCAACTCGGGTGGGGAGACCGGAAACTCCGCAGTGTCCTGGGGTGCGACACGACACGGGACAAGTAGGCTGGTGGATTCAATTCCCCTCCATGTCGTCCTGACGTCCCGTCGGGTCCGGTCGCGCTCCGAGAGTGTGTTGCGGTTCCAGAAGGAGAGAGACGAAACGAGAAACAGACCCCCGCGTTCGAGGGAGGGTCTGCAGGAGCGGGAGGGGTGGGCGGTCGGTGCTGAAAGAGTTCCTGTCTGGCCGTGCACCAAGGAGGATTAACGTTAGATGGAGTAAACGTACACCCAGAAAGTAATCGTAAGGGACTTGGATTCGTGGGCGCAACGGTCCCGTTGACTCTTGGTCGACCGAGGCGAGCGAGCGAGGGAGTGCTCCACAGCCCCTCTGGGACCGTAAAGAGCCGGGTCGAGGTCGACTGTTCCGTGGCAGACGTCAGGGAGGACGAACAAAATAGACAAGGAGGTACTCCAGAACCGTCGGAACTGGCCACGGGGGCCGAGGGAGGTAGAGACGACCGCTGGAGTCCCTACACGTGGGGAGGGGTTGGAGGGGTCGTGTCACTTGTTGAAGGAATGATTAGGGACAGGGACGTCGAGACGACCGGAGACCCAAGAACACTACGATTTACTCTACGACACATCCTTCACGACTCGTCCGTATTAGGGGTCCTGGTCCATGTAGGCAGTGGACAGTAATACGAGACCCCCGGGGACGAGTTGTGAGCTGAGAGTCGTACGTAGACAACTTAGTCCTCGGGACACCGGAGACGGAGGACGCACCCAGAGTCCGGTCCCGATGAGTCTAGTCGAGAGGAAGTGCGAGGGTGGTCGGAGGACACGGAGAGCACGGTTGGGGGACGAAGGAGAGAAATTTTGTCGAAAATTCACCCTTGAAGGCCACTTAGAGTGCCTTGACGCGACGACGCGTCAGCGACAGTGCAGGCTGAGAGAACGCTGACGCACCTGACATCGGTGCCGGAGGAGACAGGTAACCCAAAGGGTCCGTTCTTATGACCTCTCCCATCGGTAAGGGAGGAGGTCCCCTAGAAGTGCTGGGTCCCTAGCTTGGGTGTAGAGGACGTCACCGTCCACCTAAGAAATGGTGACTCGGTGGACCCTTAGGAGTCTGTCCCACTCATGCATCATTGCCTATTGTCGTCGCCACTAACGAGTAGTTCCGTCCGTTGAGTGCCATTCCTTCGGGACTGAGTCACGGTCCGACCCGTGACAGGCGTCACGGTCCGTCCGAAGGTGGGACAGTAATAAGGGTGAAATAGGTGGTCCTTTACCTGAATCCCTCAACTTAACTGAACAGGTCTGAGTGTCTCGACGGTTCAGTCACCAACGTAATGAAACCATCGAATGCACGAACCTTGGTAAAAATAAATAAAAAGTTCGACGGAACCGACTCGGAGAACTCTACTTAAGAATAAATGACTAAATCCGACGTGTGTCTCGAACACCCTAGAATCAGGGAACTGGTCCCTAACTTGGACATGGGACTCGTCACTTTCGAGTCTCAGGATTGGTGACCTACCGGTCCCTAAGGGGAACCTCGACAAAAATTTACTGTCCCCGAGCTAGAGGGATTTCTCTAATCGCTTACGAAAAGAGTCAACGGAGATTATCGACATGAACACACGGGTCAACGAGTCAGTACAGCCTGAACAACTTTGGGGTACCTGACATCGGGAGGTCCGAGGAGACAGGTACTCTAAAGGGTCCGTTCTTGTGACCTCACCCAACGGTAAAGGAGGAGGTCCCCTAGAAGGACTGAGTCCCTAGTTTGGGTGTAGAGGGCGTAGAGGACGTAACCGTCCACCCAAGAAATGGTGACTCGGTGGACCCTTCGGGTTATCGATTTGAATCGTAGTGGCTTTTCTCTTTTCTTTTGTCTTTTCTTTCCCGTTTTAGAAAATTCCTTCGTTTTCCAGGGGTAGTCCCACACGACTCACCTCTGCCTTGCGACAACGACGTCTCGACTGCGGTGATGTCCAAGACAAAGAGAACGGCAAAAAACGAATCCGTCAATGACGGATCATTTCCTACTAACGGCTGAGCCTCATCGGTGTTGAAGTAGCGGTGCTTAGACAAAGCGACTGCGCTCAAGTATGGGGGAACGTAGAAGACTCACACAAAGACCCAGCAAAGGCTCGACCAAGATCGTTCCTCTGTTTAGCTATCACAGGGGAGTACGTCGCGTGACTCGTAAGTCTAGTCCTTGACAGACCCAAAGACCTTTATAAAATGTCTTCGTTTGTACGGACTGACGTCAGAGAGGTAACTAAACAATATAGGGTAAAGTGAACTCTAAACCCCGTAACAAAACAGAATGAGCCAGGGACCTTTCCTTAAGTTCCCGCTCTGAGTGGGTCTATTGGGTTCGGACCTGTGGGGGCAGGGAGGAGTACTTTAATCGTGACCACTACTTGGGCCTCTATTCACTCCCCGGGACTGAAGACCCGGCCCACCAGGTGTGACCCCTTTTGTGCCGCGTTTGAGTCGGTGGCGAGTAGGATGTCGGTTGGACCCTGAAACGTTCCTTCCCATATCTTAAAAATGTCAAGTGTAAAGACATGGAAGTAATTAGCAAAAGTTGTGGTAATTTCCAAGAACGAAATTTTGTAAAAAACAAAAAGGGGCTAGCACACGCGTGCACGTGAGTTAACACAGGCCGAGAAACGCTGGGGTGCCTGACATCGGGTGGTCCGAGGAGACAGGTACCTCCAGAGGTCCGTCTTTGTGACGTCGCCCGACGGTAAAGGAAGAGGCCCCGCAGAAGGACTGGGTCCCCAACTTGGACGAAAAGAACGTAGAGGCCGTGACCGTCCGCTCAAGAAGTGGTGACATGGTGGACCCTTCGGAAGGGGATAAATATGGAGGTGTGTTCAGTTTTCCAGCCAGTTGTTGACCTTAGGAGAAGAATAATTTACGTCCTCCCTGACCCGGAACCACAAGAGTAAACAGTCTCTCTTTGACTCTTTCTTCCGAGGCAACACTCTCTAGTGCATGCACTGTGACCCTTACGGACCGAGTTTCACCGACGACAACGAGGACGGTAGCCGGAGTGACCTCGTGAGCCCTAGACTATTTCCGGACTGACGACCCAAGTAAGAGCGGACCGTGACCCGACCCCAAAAACACCCTCTGTTTTCTTTTTCCATTCTCCCAGGGACGAGGCTCCTCGACTTAGGTCAGTACTACTCCACCGAAGTATGTTCATTTTACCCAGGTGACACCGATTCCATAAGACTGGACTTACCCCGTAAGTGGGGTCGAAGAACTTTTACTTTGGGTAAGTAATACTCCGCGTGTTTAAGGAGTCGGGATCATTGGAGCTCTAAAGAAAAGGACCACTGGTGTGGGCGGGAACAGACTTCTCCCCACCCGGGGGGCGGTGTCTCCGCAAAGAGTGTGTGAACAAGGTAGGACCTCGGTCGTTCGAAACGGTTGCTACTGAGTCCCTTTGTGCGGGTGTCCGGCGGTCGGCCGTCGGTCATGTCAGTGCGGTCGCCAGTGGAGACGAGTGGACGGGTCGCGGGTCGTTTCGGGGACCGAACAGAGGTGATCTTAGCCCTGGGTTCTCTTCCTCCCTTTACTCACCCTCCTCTTTCTCCTTTCAGCACCTCTCCTGCCTCCACCACCTTCTCCCCTCGTTTGGGGTTGGCACGGCTCACGAGTCGGCCCCCGACCCTCCTGTAGGTCGTGGGTCTTACTCCCCGAGGAGACGGGTACCCTAAGAGGTCCGTTCTTACGACCTCTCCCATCGGTACGGGAAGAGGTCCCCTAGAAGGCGACGAAAGGGCCTCGAAGTCTAGATTTCCTCCATTGTAGGTTTTCACTGTACTAATGTATTTATCGTTCTTCTGAGTAAGGTACTAGTCCTTCGTGCCGTTCAAGGTCCTTCTTTTGGGCTTTCTCCCACTACTTGCCAATGTTTTCCCGGCACTACATTTAGTCCTCTCCCCAGTTTTACCTGTTGAAATAATAAAATCAAAAAAGAAAAAGAGAAAAACCGGCACGACGACCCGGACAACCTAGGATCAAGGGACTAATCTCCAGTTTGGGTCGGGGCCGTCACTTTCGTGACACAGGGTTGGTGACCCGTCAGTCCCTTAAGGGTTTGACGTGTTGAAATTTTCCTTGTAAATCCCTTAAGGGCCGACCGGTCACCAATGCTAAGACCCGCAGGTTACGTCTCCCACACCCAGGTTAGGGACCAGTCCCTTGGTGGTGTACGATGAGTCGTACCGGTTTTTTTTTTTTTTTCTACATAATTTTATTATTATTATTTTATTTCCTTGTAAATTTACTTCTGGACGTCCTCACCCTGAATCGGTCCACTTCTCCCGGTACTATTCGTGCAATTGGCTCCCTTGTCGTACGTCCTGACGTTCCGCCCTTTCTCAAACCTCTCAAACTCCTTGACTCTTTCCGGTTCCGTCGGTCTCACGACACTCGTTCCCCCGCCCACCAAACTACGGTAGCGAAGTACCTGTTTACAGAGGATGAGACGAATTATTTGGGCCCGGAGGTCTACCATTTCTGAGGAGGACGTTACGTCCCCTGGGTCCAAGCTAAGGACCGAACCTTTCTAGGGGACCTCTTCCTTTACCGTTGGGGTGAGGTCATAAGAACGGACCCTCTTAGGGTACCTGTCTCCTTGGATCACCCGATGTCAGATACCCCAGCCTGTACTGACTCACTGATTGTGAACCTTGTATGGGGGGTTTTGTGTGGGTTTCGCCCACCCCCTGAGATAGACGAAGAGTGACCCTCCTCCCTTTATCGTCTCTTCGGCTTTCCCTTCTAAAAAAAAAATTTCTGTTCGTATTTACAAACTTTTCCATACAGTACACGAACAAGACCGTGACTAAGGTGACTAAAACCTGTCTGAGTCCCTTCTACCGTGTCGGGGGTTCCCACTGTACGTCTAAGCACTTTGTAAAGTACAAAAACCTTAGGTCCTCTGTTACCTTATTGTAGAAATTTAACGACTTTCTTTTTCTTCGGGTTTCGGACGGTTGGAAAAACTTCTTCTATAAGACGTCTCTACGTCCGGTTCGTTTTTACGGAAGATTGTTTTTGGCTCTCTTCATCAATGGTCGTGCAACTTCCTGAGGGTGGCTTCAGGAAGTCCACTTCCTTTCCCTGGGGTCCATCCGTGTGCTTTGAAGTCCTTCCTTACTCTTTGTGATCCTTCCCACTTCTAATCTTTTTGTAATAAATGTCGTTATTATTTAATAATTTACGACTTTCTGTATTACACTTGACGTGGTCCCGCCCCTTCCCTATTTACGTCGGTACCTTGTAAATGGTTTTATCTGGTATACGTCCCGGGATCTCGTTCAGAGTTGTCTAAAGTTTCTCGACCTTAGTGTCTCTCACACAAGAGACTGGTGTCACGTTAATTTGTTCTTTAATTATTGTCTTTCTATTAACCTCTTAGGGGTTCACAAACCTTTAATTCGTTACGTGAAGACTTATTGAGTACCCAGTCTCTTCTTTAGTGTTACCTTTAATCTTTTTATGAAAATTGATTTACTGTTACTCTTGCTTGTATAACTTTGAACACTCTGTTTCGATTTTTCTTCATGGACTCGCCTTTAAAAAAATCAAAATTTACGTAGTTAATCTTTTATTCTTCCAACTTTTAGTTACTAAATTCGAAGACAGAATACTTTGACCCTTCTGACATTTGTTCTATTCTCATCCTTAGCTACTTGACCCCTTGTTTCCGCGTTTTCCTTTCTCCTTTCTTGTTTCGGTCCAATCCACAAGCTGTCACATTTGTGGCGAACTGTCAGGGGAGTTTTGACTAGTTCCCTTTGTTGTCTTTCTTTGTCGAGGGTGTAAAAGTTTTTTAAGGTCATTGTCTTTAATCTTCCCCGAGAGTGATGTCTAGGGTCACACTATAATTTACATTATTGTCCTATAACACTTGTCGATACCGAGTCACCATTTCTTAGACGGACGGTTATACCCTCTACGCCCTCTGTGCCCAAACTAGGGACCCACCCCTTCGAGGGGACCTCATCCTTTACCGTTGGGTGAGATCATAAGAACAGACCTTTTAAGATGCCCGTCTCCTCGGAACACCCGACGTCTGGTACCCCAGTGTTTCTCAGTCTGTACTGACTCGCTGATCCGCGTGCCCGAAGTCACCCGAAGGGACCATCGAGACTGTCAACTCTCTGACGGACGTCACGCCCTCTGGACCCAAAGGTAGGGACCCAGCCCTTATAGGGGACCTCTTCCTTTACCGTTGGGTGAGGTCATAAGAACGGACCTCTTAGGGTCTCCTCGGACCCCCCAATGTCAGGTACCTCACGTTTCCAGTCTGTACAGACTCGTTGCTTATGAAAGTGAAAGTGAGTCCGAAGTTATCATGAGCTTGGTTCTTGAAGGTCTACAAGTTCGACCTAAAACTTTTCCGTCTCCTTGGTCTCTAGTTTAACGGTTGTAGGTAGCCTAGTGTCTTTTTGGTTCTCTCTAGGTCTTTTCGTAGATGAAGACGAAATAACTGATACGATTTCGGAAACTGACACATCTAGTGTTGTGTGACACCTTTTAAGACTTTCTCTACTCTTATGGTCTGGTGGAATGGACGGAGGACTCTTTGGACATACGTCTAGTTCTTCGTTGTCAATCTTGACCTGTACCTTGTTGTCTGACCAAGGTTTACCCCTTTCCTCATGTAGTTCCGACATATAACAATGGAGCAAATAAATTCAAGATACGTCTTATGTAGTACACTTTACAGTCCGAACTACTTAGTGTCGACCTTAGTTCTAACGGTCCTCTTTATAGTTGTTGGAGTCTATACGTCTACTATGGTGAGATTACCGTCTTTCACTACTCCCTGATGTCTCGGAGAACTACCTCTACTTTCTCCTGTCACTTTTCCGACCGAATTTTGAGTGGTGAGGTCTTTATTTCTAGTACCGAAGGTCAGTGTAGTGAAGTACCGTTTATCTTCACCTTTTTCATCTTTATCCTAAAGGTCTAAAAGAAAAGAGTCCGAGATTTTAGTGACGTCTACCACTGATGTAGGTACTTTAATGTTCTGTGAGGAACCTTTCTTTCGATACCGTTTGGATCTGTCACATAATTTTTCCTCTCTGCAGTAAAACGACTGTTTTCAGGTATATCAGTTTCTATACCAAAAAGGTCATCAGTACATGTCTACACTATCAACCTGGTATTTCTTCCGACTTACGGTTTCTTGACTACCAAAACTTGACACCACCACCTATTCTGAGAACTCTCAGGGAATTTATCGTTCTAGTTTGGTCAGTTAGGATTTAGTTGGGACTTGTAAGTGCCCTTCCTGACTACGACTTCGACTTCGAGATTATGACTCCGGTGAACTACGTTTCTCGGTTAAGTAACTTTTTCTAGGAGTACGATCCTTTCTGTCTTCCGCCCTCTTCCCCCACTGTCTTCTACTCTACCAACCTACCGTAGTGGCTGAGTTACCTGTACTTAAACTCGTTTGAGGTCCTCTATCACTTCCTGTCCCTTCGGATCACACAATGTCGGGTACCCCAGTGTCTCAGCCTGTACTGACTCGTTGACCTTTTGTTAGAAAACTTTTTACACGTTCTGGATGGACTTTTGATATTTTGTAAAAATTCTCTCTAATTTCTTCTGGATTTATTTATCTTTCTCTACGATGTAGTGCTCGATATTTCAAGTTATAATAAAATCACCGTTCAGAGTTTAACTAGGTGTCTAAGTTGCATTAGAGTCAGTTTCAAAGTCGTCATTAAAACATTACCTATAATTAGACTAAATTTAATTTAAAGTTTCTTACATCTTATTGGTCCTTTTAAAACCTCTTCTTCTTGTTTTAACCCTCTGAATGAGATCATTTATAACTCTGGACAATATTTCATTCTCATTAAGTCAAGTCAAGTCAGCGAGTCAGCACAGGCTGAAAAACGCTGGGGTACTTAGCGTCGTGCGGTCCGGAGGGACAGGTAGTGGTTGAGACCCTCAGTGAGTTTGAGTACAGGTAACTCAGACACTACGGTAGGTCGGTGGAGTAGGAGACAACAGGGGAAGAGGAGGACGGGGGTTAGGGAGGGTCGTAGTTTCAGAGAAGATTACTCAGTTGAGAAGCGTACTCCACCGGTTTCATAACCTCAAAGTCGAAGTCGTAGTCAGGAAGGTTTCTTGTGGGTCCTGACCAGAGGAAATCCTACCTGACCAAT
Source organism: Capra ibex (assembly GCA_006410555.1). Classification (NCBI taxonomy): domain Eukaryota; kingdom Metazoa; phylum Chordata; class Mammalia; order Artiodactyla; family Bovidae; genus Capra; species Capra ibex. Next base: position 2,895,826 of record SJYO01013451.1, on the reverse strand, counting down.
CTAGAGGAACGTCAGGTTCCCTGAAAGTTCTCAGAAGAGGTTATGGCGTCAAGTTTTCGTAGTTAAGAAGTCGCGAGTCGAAAGAAGTGTCAGGTTGAGAGTGTAGGTATGTACTGGTGTCCTTTTTGGTATCGGAACTGATCTGTCTGGAAACAACCGTTTCATTACAGACACGAAAAATTATACGATAGATCCAACGAGTATTGAAAGGAAGGTTTCTCATTCGCAGAAAATTAAAGTACCGACGTCAGTGATAGATGTCACTAAAACCTCGGGGGGTTTTATTTCAGACTATGACAAAGGTAACAAAAGGGTAGACTAAGGGTACTTCGTTACCCTGGTCTACGGTACTAGAAGCAAAAGACTCACAACTCGAAATCCGGTTGAAAAAGTGAGAGGAGAAAGTGAAAGTAGTTCTCCGAAAAATCGAGGAGAAGTGAAAGACGGTATTCCCATCACAGTAGACGTATAGACTCCACTAACTATAAAGAGGACCATTAGAACTAAGGTCGAACACGAAGAAGGTCGGGTCGCAAAGAGTACTACATGAGACGTATATTCAATTTATTCATCCCACTGTTATGTGTCGGAACTGCATGAGGAAAGGGGTAAACGTTGGTCAGACAACAAGGTACAGGTCAAGATTGACTTCGAAGGACTGGACGTATATCCAAAGAGTTCTCCGTCCAGTCCACCAGACCGTAAGAGTAGAAAAATTCTTAAAAGGTGTCAACTAACACTAGGTGTGTCAGTTTCCGAAACCGTATCAGTTATTTCGTCTTTATCTACAAAAAGACCTTGAGAGAACGAAAAAGGTACTAGGTCGCCTACAACCGTTAAACTAGAGACCAAGAAGACGGAAAAGATTTTGGTCGAACTTGTAGTCCTTCAAGTGTCAAGTACATAACGACTTCGGACCAACCTCTTAAAACTCGTAATGAAATGATCGGACACTCTACTCACGTTAACACGCCATCAAACTTGTAAGAAACCCTAACCTTACTTTTGACTGGAAAAGGTCAAGACACCGGTGACGACTCAAAAGGTTTAAACGACCGTATAACTCACGTCGTGAAAGTGTCGTAGTAGGAAGTCCTAAACTTTCTCGAGTTGACCTTAAGGTAGTGGAGGTGATCGAAACAAACATCACTACGAAAGATTTCGGGTGAACTGAAGTGTAAGGTCTTATAGACCGAGATCTACTCACTAGTGTGGTAACACTAATAGACCCAGTACTTCTAGAAAAAACATGTCAAGAAGACACATAAAAACGGTGGAGAAGAATTATAGAAGACAAAGACAATCCAGGTATGGTAAAGACAGGAAATAACTCGGGTAGAAACGTACTTTAATTCGTTACGATTAATTTGTTACACTATAACGACAATCTTTACCGTATTGTTACCTTATCTTTATCTGGGTGTGTATATACCGATGAATGTTATTTCGAGAATTCGTCTTGTTATCTCCTGTTACAAGAGTAGTTATTTTACGGTTTAACCTATAAGTACACCTTTTTTCACTTAGAACTATCGTACGGGTTTATAATTAAGTTCTAATTGACATAAGGATTACTCTTTTCATTTTGTTATTTCGAAGGTTTTCTTTTGTCCTCTTATAGACGTACTAAAAGTCTACTCGTTTCTAGAGAATTTATCTCGTGTTTCGGTAATAGACATCTACTCACCCAACTATTTAACCCTAAATGGTTTTGGTTCTTTAAGATAAATGGTTGTCTTTACTTATTTACTCATTTTTATATTTAGGTCTGACCCTCTTCCACAAATATAATAAACATAGGTTATTTCCCGAGTATAGATCTTATACATTTCTTTGAAATGTTTAGTTAAATTTTTCTGTTCACTGACGTAGTGACGGTGTTGCCTGTACTCAAACTCGTTTAAGGCCCTCTATCACTTCCTGATCCTTCGGACCACACGACGTCAGGGACCCCAACGTTTCTCAGTCTGTGCTGAATCGCTGACTTGTTGTTCGGTGTAATTTTCACTCGTCTACTCAATTTCTCCGTCGAGTACTTCCTCTTATAGGTTTATGGGTCTTTCGTTTTATTTTTCTCGAGTCGTAGCAATCTGTAGGAGTTTTTAAGTTTAATTCTGGTGTCACTATGTGTTGAGTATTTCAATCCATTCATGAGTTTTAGATTCATCCTACCGATTTTACTTTTACTGGGGTTATGGTCACGGCCATTCCCACATCTTATTTACCTTGCAAGTACGTAACGACACTTAACCATGTTCATAAAACCGGAAGTGATACTTGGTTATTAAGGCGAGGATTTAAATATGGGTTGTCTTTACTCGTGTGTACAGGTGAGTTTCTATATGTGTCCCTTCGTCCGTCGACAAATCTTGAACGCCAAATAAGTATGTTACCTTGTGTTGTGATATAAAAAATTTTTTACTTAAGGACTATATGGCCATAATACCTACTTAGTTTCCTACCTACTAGTTCCTTTAGTTTGAACAGTTAGGATTTCCTTTAGTTGGGACTTACAAGTAACGTTCCTGACCACGATTTCGACTTCGAGGTTAGGAAACCGGTGGACTACACTTCTTGACTAAGTGACCTTTTCTGGGTCTACGACTCTTTCTAACTCCTGTCCTCCTCTTCTCCCGTCGTCTCCAACTCCACCAACCTACCGTAGTGACTGAGTTACCTGTACTCAAACTCGTTCGAGGCCCTCTAGCACTTCCTGTCCCTTCGGACCGTACGACGTCAGGTACCCCAGTACCTCTCAGCCTGTGCTGACTCACTTGTCAGTGTTGCTGCCGGCTTAGAGCGTCTGAATAATGACATATGTCCCTCGGCCCGTGTCTTCTCACGCACGTTGTCTTCAGGTCAGTGTACTTCGAGCTCTTACTCGTCTTAATACTGTCCCGAGTTCTCTCGCCCCTGAAGACCGTCCGATTAGCGACTGTCCTTGTCCGACACCTCCCCAGTCCTCCCCCAGACCTACGACCTTTATAAGATATAGACCCACCACTAATGAACTCACATATTTTCATGTTTCAAAGAAAGTCGACACACGAATTATTGATGTGTGGAGTGACATACTTACAATGTGGAGTGAAGTTTTTTATTGTTTGATTGCGGATTCCTCTCTTTATTGGTAAATTTCTGTTAATAACACCAGCTTTTTTTGTAAGAAATTAGACATGTGAAGTTTAGATACGTAAGGTGACATAAGTACAATTCACTTTCACTTCAGCGAGTCAGCACAGGTCTGAGAAACGCTAGGGTACCTGACATCAGATGGTCCGAAGAGACAGGTACCCTAAGAGGTCCGTTCTCATGACCTCACCCAACGGTAAAGGAAGAGGTCCCCTAGAAGGACCGGGTCCCTAGCTTGGGTCCAGAGGACGTAACGTCCGTCTGCGAAATGGGAGACTCGGTGGTCCCTTCATAAATACAATTTGGACTGTAATTTTTTGCTGGGTGCATATCTTCACTGGAAAAATCCCTTAATAACACCGACTTTTTGTCCGGAAGATACTCGGAGTGACCCGAAGGGACCACTGAGTCACCATTTCGTAGACGGACATCACGTCATCAACGCCCAAGCTAGGGACCTAGCCCTTCTAGGGGACCTCCTCTTTTACCATTGGGTGAGGTCATAACAACGGGTCTCTTAGGGTTCCTGTCTCCTCGGACCACCCAATGTCAGGGACCCAGCGTTTCTCAACCGGTACTGCATCGCCGATTTGTTGTCGTTTTTGTTACTCGGATTGACTCAGAAAATAACCGTTATAACGAATATAAGAACGTCCCCTTGTCGAAGTAAGCCAGGGGACACGCAGGGGTTGTCTCCAGAGTGCCCGTCCCGAACTGCGCGTCACCCAGATCAGAACCCGAACACCAAGAGGACCTGGCGTCCTCGGACCCGTCGACCAGTCCGGGGCAACGTTCAAGTAAAGAGTAACAGAAGGCACTGGCGACCGATTCGTCCGACAGCCCTACGACAACCATTTCCCTGACCTAGAGATCAAAGGGTGGTGGCGGACCCAAAACTCTGAAAGGTAGAGCGGGGGCACCCTATATCGACGTCTGGTAGGCTCAGTTCGGGAATCTCAGTCGGGAAGACTGAGGCGTCCTACGGCCGGTCTCCCCGAGAGTCTTCCCCTGCCACCGGTCATAAGGAGTCTCCGACGGGAGAGACACCTACCTCCCTTCACTGGTGACTCGCGTGTCCCTCCCCGCCCCACCAGAGACTTCAGAGAAAGGTTTTACAAAAAAAAGTGACTTCCTATCAACGAAAGGTTGTAACGCAACCAGAGCCGGTGTGTAGTCGCACTCAGTCGGTGTCCGCACGTGCACAGGGAAGGGATAACTTGGAGGGAGGACAGAGGCGTGGCGGGGCTGGTGTGGTGGAAGATCCAACAGGGTCTTTGGTCACGAGACCCCGACGTCTGAACAATCGTTCTGGTGGTCCTACCATAAAGAGGGACACCCGACTGCCCCTCCATCCTTCCTCCTACCCCCTTCCCTGGATCCACCGCCCCTGGTGTGATCCTCGAAAGTGTCCATCGTAGCACCAGGGGAGTAGTCGGAGTCTCTCCAAATCGTTGAACGGGTCTAGTGTGTCGAGGCGACGCCGTCTCGGTCCTGAGTCCCGACCCGGTCGACCCAAATATAAAGGCTCGAGGAGGAGCGACGTGAAGCCGGTAGCAATCGCAGCCAACGGTCCCTTGGATACAGGTAAGGGACGGAGGACGTCCAGGGACTGGGAGACTAAGTCCTGGGTTGCTTAGTCTGTGTAGTGGTGGGCGGAGGTTCCCGCGGTCGACTGTCCCACCGGGTCGGAAACAGGTGGAGATCATTTTGGCCGGAACCCCCGAGGGTTCCTGCTGTCTCTCCCGGGTCCTTCGGGGAAGGGGACAGACAGTTGTCGGGGGCGTCCTCGTCGTCCGAGTGCCAGTGGGGCGGGCGGAGGGAGGGCGGGGTCCCTCTGTGCCGCAGAAAAAGAAACGAGCCGCGGGGGGCCAACATTGCCATGGAGGGAGGGAGTTGACCGACTGTTCGTTTTAACGCCTACTACTATATTATCCTGATTATTGCCCCTTCGACACACTCAGGGGCCTCCGGTCTCTATTTTATTTCGCCACTACTGTAAGCGTCGCCGACGACTTTCCGGCGTAAATGGTCCAAGGAAGGGGTGCTCCGGACACCCGACCCTCCACCCCCGTCGGAACCAGGACGACGAATTGTCTGCGGGTGGACGAGACCCCCGCCCCCCACCGTAGTTCAATGTCCCCTCCCTCCCGACACAATCGACACGACCACCGGTCCGCCGTCGCAAGTGTGGTGCCTACGGAGGAACCTCTCCGGGTCGACTAGTTGAAACCATCGACGACGACGATGACGATTCAACGAAGTCAGCACAGGCTGAGACACGCTGGGGTATCTGCCGTCGGGTGGTCCGAGGGGGCAGGGACCCTAAGAGGTCCGTTCTTATGACCTCACCCACCCCTACCTATTTAGGTGTACCTTCGGTGACATAACAGGAAGAAGATTCTTTTTTTGATCGTCTTTGACCGGATCCCGTAAAAGATATCCTGTTTGTAAAATGTGCCAAGTGAAAGCCCACTAAAAAAATTTGACCAGAGAAAAAAAAACCATCATTTTATGTATGTTTTCTTTTAAATGGTAAAATCAGTAAAAATTCACAAGCTAAGTGACCGTAATTCAGGTACCTGTAACAATATGCTGGTAGTGGTGGTAGGTGGAGGTCTTGAGCAAACAGAATGTGTTGACTTCGCGACACGGGTAGCTTGGGGTTGAGACGGTTGGGGGTCGGGGACCGGGGGTGGTGGAATGGGAGACGTAGATTCCTAAACTGAGGAGGCCGATGAAGTCTTTTCCCTTGAGTGTATCGTAGACAGAAAGACACTGATAAAGTGCGTCGTTTTACAGGAGTTCCGAGTAAACATATCATCGGACACAGCCTTCGCGGGGGGTCCATGGGGTCACCATTTCCTGGGTGGACGGTTACCTCCCCCGCGTTCTCTAGGACCACCTAGGGACCGAGCCCTAGAGGACCTCCTCCTCTACCGTGGGGTGAGGTGATAAGAACGGACCTCTTAGGGCACCTGTCTCCTCGGACCTCCCGACGTCAGGTGCCCCAGTGTTTTTCACCCTGTGTTGACTCGTGTGGGGTGATAGAGTCTTAGGGAAGAAAGATTCCGACTCCTTAGAAGCTCACACGTGTATCCGGTGCAAGACAGACAGGTAGGTATCAACCTGTGAACCGAAAAAAGGTGGAAAACCAATAACCCAGTCCACTAAAGATAAATTATGAGTAAAAATTTATTTTAATAAAGATTAAATACGGAGTAAAATTTTTATGCTCCACTGAACGACATTTTTAGTACGAGAGCGTATCTTGTCTCATTTTTTTTTCCTCTAGTCTTTGTTTTCCCTTCCCATTTGATTTGAAATTTACAGTCTACCCCGTAATAAGTTAACCTGTAATTTAAATCTAAACTCAAAGGGTCAACGGTTTCATTGATAACCGAGAGTCTTGAGATTTTCGTATACCACGAAAATTTCTATGTGTGAATAGCGAAAATAGAAGAAGTCAAATTAAAACCGCGCCGACTCGTGCGCGCCGACGTGCGTCCGAAAGAGACCGACGCCGCTCGTCCCGAAGAGAGTGCCTCGAGCCCCCGAGTCATAAACACCACGTACTCGAGAGGACGGGACGTCGTACACCCTAGAAGACCCCGGTCCTTAACTTGGACACAGGGGAGGGAACCGTCTGCCTAAGAATTGGTGACCTGGTGGTCCCTTCGGGGAGGGTACCATGAAAATAATCGTTTTAATTAATAATTAAATACTGGTTGAGTAACCGAGAAAGAAACTCTTAAAAAAGATTTATACACACTTTCACTTTACTTAGACCAGAATTTGCAGAACAACGTGTCGCACTTGTGATTGTTTTATTTTCACTACTTTTGTTTTGAATCAGGTCGTTCAAACGTCCTCTGTTAATTTCTTTGGTCCGGACTGTCTAAAGGGAGGTGGGTAAGGGACACAAGGGGTGACCGGAAAGAGGTATAGACACTACACCTTCTACACGTTATTTTTACAAATTTTAATTTTCTTCTTTTGAATGGTATACATTTTACCTATCCGTCACCCTTAAATGACATACTGCGTCCCTCGAGTTTAGCCCTCGAGACACTGTTGGATCTCCCCATCCTACCCCAGCGTGATTCAGTGTGTTGAATCAACTGATTTGGCCGGGTCCTGTCTCCCAAGAGGACACTGGGGTCTTGGTGGATGTACGTCAGGTCCCTACGGCTTGTGAAAGAGACGATTCTAAACCCAAACCTCGGTCTGCGAGAGTGCAAAGGTCCCGTTGGTCGACCTTCCCAAGACAATCAAGAACGGGTATTCACGAGCGTCTTAGCTAAAATTGGACACATACACAACCAAGGAGTCAGCACAGACTGTGAAACGCTAGGACGGTCCAGGGGACAGGTACCCTAAAGGGTCTGTTCTTATGACCTCACCCAACGGTAAGAGGAGAGGTCCCGTAGAAGGTCTGGGTCCTTAGCTTGGACCTAAAGGACGTAACGTCCACCTAAGAAATGATAGACTCGGTGGTCCCTTCGGGCTAAAATTAGTCCTCTGACGATTAGATTCGTCTGTTGCCCCTTTACCAAGGAAACACGTTTGGGTGTGAGAAGTACGACCCCGTCCGTCCGAGACGACAGATCTCGTTCTTCATTCGTGGACGACACGCGTGTCCTCGGATGATGAGTCTCTCCTTTCAACAGACCCTCCCACAAAAGAACCGTTAGACTTCTTAGGAGGACCTTCGGGGGACTAGCACTGGTACTCTTTACGTCTTTAAACGACAAGATCATAGAGTGTGCCTCAGTACGTCATAACACAGAAAGAAGAGACGGAATAAAGAGAATCGGATTACAAATTCAAAGTAGGTACACCATCGTACCTAATCGGCCTTATTGCAAGGTACCATACCTAACACGTCAACGATTCAGCACACACTGAGACGCTGGGGCACCTGACGTCGTACGGTTCGAAGGGACAGGAAGTGGCAGAGGGTGTCAAACGAGTCTAAGTACACGTAGCTTAACCACTACGACGTCATACTTATGTTCTGCGAAACAGGTAAACAAGTAGTCACCTGTAAACTCAACAAAGGTGGAAAACCGATAACACTGATAACGATACTTGTAAACCACATATTGATAAACTCAGGTTAATATTAAAAAACTAGGATAAAACAAATATTTACAAACGGATCGTGTTACGACTCAAGTCATTAATGATTTATTTACTTCCCTACTAAATAACCCCTTTTTTTCTTTACGTCTTTATTCGCAAGCGGAGAATCCTTACTAGGGTCAGTGACCGGTGAGGTGTCTGGTTGACGTTATTAAAGGGGCAGTTCCACGTCCCTGGTGTCGATCCTCGACTCACTCCCAGAGCACGTCCTTGTAGTAGTTGTTGTAGTCCCAGTTTCAACAACGAACTACAACGGTAGCACCGACCGAGGCCATTGATGAATCTAAAAGGTGCCTCCTAGGACCTTGAACCGGTGAGGGGATTCTCCAGGCGTTCCCCCCCCGAAGCTACCGGCGGGGACGAGAAACAGTAAAGTTTTCGAAGAGGGAGAGTGGGGGTCCACTGGGAGGGAAAGAGTCGAGGTGTTCCCCGTGGGTGGAGAGGGGACGGAGGGTGGGGCAGACAGGGAGAAGAATTAACAGAACGGGTTTCGGTCCCAACGTCCAGACGTGTCTCCAGACGTCTCCCTTCTTCCCCACGACCTTCCCCCGAGGCCCGAGGGGGCGTGGAACCCGAAGACGTCAATAGGGTCCGAGTACCCATTCACCAGTGTTCAACTGGACTGTGTCTTCGGTGCACGAACCACGGGTCCAAAAGACGTCCCCCTCTGTCTCCTCACACGTCCGACGACCGTACTACGCCAATAAGGTGGTCGGGGAGTTGTTGGGACCCGGCTGGGGGGTCGGGCAGGGGAGGGTGGCAGGGAGGTCCGACACTTGGTCATCTGACCCCTCTCCGGGAACCTTTAGACATGGACCGTTTACTCCGGTGTCTCCGGTTCTTACGGACCGCACTCCCCAAGTAAATTTCTTAGGTCAGACAGATCCCTGGTAAAGAGACGGGGGTCGTGGGTTTCGTAAACCAGGTCGTCACGGTCCCGTGTGAGCGGTCCACTGACTCACTACCGACTCTAGGAGGTCCACCCCGACGTCACCAAAGGGTCGTAGTGTTGAGCCGACCCTGAGTCCCTCGGTCGGTCCCTTGCCCACGTAGTCTGGGACCCGTTTACGTGCCGGAACACCTGGTACTACCCCCTCCCCTCCCCCTTCCTTCATCTCCGACCGAAAGATCTTCGGAGGGTCTCTTGGGGTTCCCCCTTATCGATTTCGGGGGTCCCTTTGAGGACTGAAAGGTCGGAGTTCTACCCCTCTGTCGTCGTGGAGTAGGTGGGACCATCCCAGACCCAAGGTCTTGGTGGAGGCTGAACTGGGTTGTCTCGGTGTCCCTCACCGTTCCGGGAGACCAAGAGTCCGGCTTGACGGGGACAATAGTCTACACTTGGGTCCTCGGGACGTGTGCCCGGCCGTCGAGAGGGTGGGGCCCTAGACTGGGTCTCCGCACGGACCGGAGAAAGGTCCCCTCACCCGCGACCCGAGGGGTGAGGATTATTGGTGGAAGAGACCCACTCAATGGATGTACGTTAATTAATACGTTGATAGATACGACCCGACTCTTCTCGTTGGTAGTTCAACAGTTCGATCCGTCCCCCACTCTTAAGAAGGGAGACACCCCATCTTTTGTAAGGAAAGACTAAAGACTCAGGGTCCTCCGGCTAACGTCACTTTCGTTGTGGGTCGTGAAACCCGTATCGGGTCGAAAGTGTCCACACATACTAAGAATTTTGGATTTGAAATCCAACTTTACGGTCCGACCTACTTCGTGTTCGACCTTAGTTCTAACGACCCTCTTTATAGTTATTGGAGTCTATACGTCTACTGTGGTGGGAATACCGTCTTTCACTTCTCCTTGATTTTTCGGAAAACTACTTTCACTTTCTCCTCTCACTTTTTTGACCGAATTTTGAGTTGTAAGTCTTTTGATTTTAGTACCGTAGGTCAGGGTAGTGAAGTACCGTTTATCTACCCCTTTGTTACCTTTGTCACTCTCTGAAATAAAAGAACCCGAGGTTTTAGTGACGTCTACCACTGACATCGGTACTTTAATTTTCCGTGAACGAGGAACCTTCTTTTCGATACTGTTTGGATCTGTCGTATAATTTTTCGTCTCTGTAATGAAACGTCTGTTTCCAGACAGATCAGTTCCGATACCGAAAAGGTCATCAGTACATACCTACTCTCAACCTGATATTCCTTTCGACTCATGACTTCTTAACCACGAAACTTGACACCACAACCTCTTCTGAGAAAACTCTCAGGGAACCTGACGTTCCTCTAGGTTGGTCAGGTAGGATTTCCTTTAGTCAGGACCTACAAGTAACCTTCCTGACTACGACCTCGACTTTGAGGTTATTAAACCGGTGCACTACACTTCTCGACTGAGTAAACTTTTCTGGGACTACGACCCTTTCCAACTCCCGTCCTCCTCTTCCCCTACTGTCTCCTACTCTACCAACTTACAGAAGTGGCTGAGTTACCTGTACTCAAACTCATTTGAGGTCCTCAACTACTATCTGTCCCTCCGGACCGCACGACGTCAGGTCCCCTAACGTTTCTCAATCTGGGCTGACTCACTGACTTGACTTGACTTGACTTTGACATCCATGCCTTCATGGACAGTACGTCGGGAAAAAAAAAAAAAAAAAAAAAATTTAGTATTGATGACGAAGACGACGGTTCCAATCGTCCCTGAACGACCGTCACAGCACAAATTTCGAAGTGAGGGGTCACGTCCCCGACACCCAAGGTAAGGACCAGTTCTTCAATTCTAGGGTGTACGGAGTGTCGATTTTTTTGTGGGGTTTTGGCTTTGTATTCTGTCTTCGTTATAATATTGTTTAAGTTATTTCTGAAATTTTTACCAGGTGTCATTTTTTTTTTTTTAGAAATTGTCTGAAATGGGTCTCTCCTGCTCACAAATCCTATATTCTTGGGACCCCTGACTTCTACTCCTGCTCCTGCCGTGTCAATCCAATCTCGAGTCTTCCCTGGGTAGTACGGTCCTCTGGGACCTTATAGACGTAGGAACTCTAGTGTTTCGGGGGACCGTGGAGTAGGGAGAAGTCGAGGGAAGTCACGGTCGACGAGTGTGGCCGAGGTGTGACTACAACGTACACACACGAGTCAGCACAGGTTGAGAAACACTGGGGGACCTGTCATGGGTGGTCCGAGGAGGCAGGTACCCTAAGAGGTCCGTTCTTACGACCCCACCCAACGGTAAAGGAGGGGGTCCCCTAGAAGGGTTGGGTCCCTAGCTTTGACTCAGAGGACCAAGAAATGATGCCTCCGTGGACACCCGTTAGGGGATGTAACTGTAATTAACCAGTAGTTTACCGCACTGCCAGACGCAGACACTCGTGATGTGGACAGACAAACGGTATAATCAGTCGAAACCGGTGGCAGTGTTCTATGGTTTCTGGCACCCCGAATTTGTTGTCTACAGACGAAGAGTGTCGAGACCTCAGACCCGTCAGATTCCAGTTCCACGACCTTCTAAGTCAAGGACCCCTCCCGTGAGAAGGACGGTGGAAGACCGATCGCAGGAATGGACCACCTGTCTCTGTCTCGAGACCCAGAAGGACAAGGAAGAAGGTTCCTGTGACTGTGATAGTCTGGTCCCGGGGTGGGAATCCTGGAGGAAGTCAGAGGTAGTGAAGGAGTTTCCTGGGTAGAAGTTTGTGTCAGTGGGACCTCCGATCCCGAAGTTGTATACCTAAACCCTCCTGTGTTAAGTCAAGTCTTGTGTTACAAAAATATAAAAGGTAGGATATTTGTGAAGGACTCTCGGACAAGACACGGGTTGTACCAGGACCCCCTCCGAGTCTCGATGGGCGATCCACGAGGTGGTAAACATTTCAGAAGTAACTTAAACAATGTTATAATGAAGACGAAATATATGATCTAGGGTGTACTGGATGTCGGTTTTTATATATTATTAATTATATATTATATATTATATAATATATTACATATATATTATATATTAATTATATATAAACGATTAATATAATATATATTTATATACATTATATTAGATATATTAATTATATAATATATGATATATGTATATATATAAAACCGACATCCAGTACACCCTAGATCAAGGGACCGGGACCTAATTTGGGCTTGGGGGACGTAACCTTCCACTTTAGAATTGGTGACCTGTTGGTCCCTTCACGGATCCCTGGAGAATAATTATCTTAGCATATTATAAACAGGGAACAGACCGAATAAAGTAATTCGTATGACAAAAATTCCAGATAGGTACAACGGCGTGTATAGTTTCAAAGTGAGAGACAATACCCATTACAAGGCAACACGCCCGTCTGGTGTAAACCAAATCGGCGAGTAGACGACTACCTGTGAACGCAACCGAGGTGGAAAACCGTCTAATACTCGTCACGACGAGACTTGTGGATACAAGTTTATAGACAAGGCAGGGACGAAAACTGAGGAGACTTACATATGGATCTCGTCAACCACAGGGTACGACCCAGCACACCCCAGTCCTCTTCCAGTGGAGCGTCTCGTCCCAGCCCCTCCAGTAAGGTCCACTTACCTAGGGGCACACGTCTCCGAGTCTCGGACGCACAGACCTGGGACACACCTCACCTACCCCCCTCACCACCCGTCATTCTCACACCGGGTTTCCACTTCCCAGGGCATCGGTATGTTCCAACTACAGTCTCCGGGACTCCTGACCTCTGGTCCTCCGCGAGGGTAGGTTCGACCAAAGAGACTTTCTACTGAACCGTCGACACACCTCCGAATCTGTCGCCCCCCTCCTCTGAGCCCATTTTACTCAGTGGCTACGCTCCCCTCACTTTTCTCCATGGACCTACTTAGCTAACTATTTTAATTCTCTCATCTACCTTCCTTACCCTGGTCCCCCAAGTCCCGGAGCGGTTCCTCCACCTCCTCAACCCCAGTTCACATAAAATGAGACTTCTTTGTTTAAAGGTCCTTCTTCGTCCTGACCTCCAGTCCCGCCAACCTCTTTATCCTCAATCCTACTAGATAACTGGTCGAGATTGATCCTTCTCGGGACGTAAGTAAAGTGCACCGTGGTGGTGGGTCTTCCACCGAGTGTCTCAGTATCGAGACCTAAGAACTCAAAGACGTCTTTTAGTCGTCCCTTGTTCGGTCTCCCTGTAAGTAGACGTCCCTCTGGTTCAGGTCCTCCGAAATTAGTAGTTACATTAGTAAAGTCAGACTGAACAGGGTAACTGGAAGGATACGTATTAAAGTACCCACTAATATTGCGGTAACGGATCAATTTACTGTGACTAAGTACGTCCTCGACGGTGTGTATAATTATTCCGCCGACACAATTTCTGCCTAACGAATGGTGACACGCAGTTTCGGAGGTTTGCGGGGCAGTACAAATTATTAACTTGTCACTGTGGAACTTGAACGTCACCTGTGGCACTTAGTGTCGCCTTTACAGGTTTCCCTTGCGTCTCCGTGAAACCAGAAGTCACGGTGGACGACAGTGAGTCCTACGGCCTGAAACCACCTGGTAATACAGCTCGACTACTAAGGACCCGAGGCACAGCGGGAAGACCGGGGTTAAGGGTCCCTTTGTCCGGCAGGACTACCCCGACCACACGAACTCTGGTTCTCTCGTGCGTAGAGGTAAGGTCACCCGGCATTAAACTTTTTACGTTCTTTGCGACATATCGACTTTGAGTGTGTCGTAACGTTTAGTTGATATGGTCATAAGTAAGTGATAGACGCAAGAGGTTCTTTCGTTATTTGGCATATATGACGTACGATTCAGCGAGTCAACACAGGTCGAGAAACACTGGGGTACCTGACATCGGGTGGTCCGAGGAGACAGGTACCTTAAGAGGTCCGTTCTTATAACCTCACCCATCGGTAAGAGAAGAGGTCCCCTAGAAGGGGTGGGTCCTTAGCTTGGACCCAGAGAATGTGGACCCTTCTGTATTCAATGATTCGTCCTTAATTTTTATATATATAACCCCAAGGGACCACTGAGTCTACCATTTCTTAGACGGACGTTATACCCTCTGTACCCAAACTAGGGACCCAGCCCTTCTAGGGGACCTCTTCCCTTACCGTTGAGTGAGTCCATAAGAACGCACCTCTTAAAGTACCCGTCCTGTCTCCTCTGACCGCCCGATGTCAGGTACCCCGGCGTTTCTCAGCCTGTGCTGACTCACTTATTGTGAAAGTGAAAGTATGTATGTGGACCCGAAGGCTCCACCGTGATGACCATTTCTTGGGAGGACGTTTCGATCCTCTGTATTTCTGCACCCAAGGTAGGGACCCATCCTTTCTAGGGGACCTCCTCCCACACCATGGGGTGAGGTCATGAGAACGGACCTCTTAGGGTACCTGTCTCCTCGGACCCCCCGATGTCAGGTCCCCCAACATTTCTCGGCGTGTACTGACTTCACTGAATCGCCCGTATGTGCGTACATGTATATACATACACATGTGTGTGTTCGTATGTGTGTCCCGGGGTCAAAAGATCCCTACTCCATTCTTTAATTGTGTTTGAATCACTGAGTTTTACTGCTTACAGACAATAGAGTGTCACCTCCGACCACCAGTCTTTAGTCCCACACCCACCCCGACCGAGGCAAACCTCAGAGGCCCCCGGAGGAGAAGGGGCGAAACCAGCGGTAGTCGTTAGAGACCGGACCCCTGTAGAGGGAGGTCAGAGGAGGGGGTGAAAGTGGTCCGGAAGAGGACAGAAGACACACAGCTCAAAGGGAAAGAATAGAAATATTCTGTGGTCAGTGACCCAAAAAATTTTTAGAAAACTGGTACGGAGGTCGTCCGTCCTAGAATCAAGGTCTGGTCCTTAACGTGGGTGTGGGGACGTCACCCGCACCTCGGAATTGGTGACCCGGTGTTTCCTTCAGGGGTCAGTAACCTAAGTCTAGGGTGGGGTTTAGGGGCTACGCGAGTAGGACTCTAAGAGTTGAACTAGTGTGGACGGTTCTAAGGCAAAGGTTTCCCCTGTAAAGGTCCCTGAACCACAATCCTGAACCTGTGTAGAAAACCCCCTACGACAAGTTAACGGACGTGTATGTATTTATCATGGAGGATTGAAATTTGCACTAAAGTAAGTGGTCTCAACCCCATCCCCACCCCTCAACAGGAAGGGAGGCCGACCGGAAACGGGTCGGAGGATGGACGGGAGGTCGGAGGGGGGACGGGAGGTCGGAGGGATAAGGTAGGTCGGAACCCCCGTCACGTATCCCCAAGGGTTAGTACGATAAGACGAATGGGGAGAACGGACCCGATAACAAAGACCGAGACTGGTGGACCGGGTCTCGGGACGAACCTTGGTCCACCGGTGTAGACCTCGGGGTCCAGTCCGTCAGAACCCTGGTAAACCCCACACGCAAACTTTATACACAATATCCCTGAAGGGATCACCAGGTTAACCTCTTCCTTTACCGTTGGGTCAGGATATAAGAACGGACCTCTTAGGATACCTGTCTCCTCGGACAGTCCGGTACCAGGTACCCCAGTATCTCTCAACCTGTACTAACTTCATTGATTTGTGTGATCACCAGGTCACCGATTCTGAGACTCGAGGGTTACGTCCCGCGACCCCAAGTTAGGGACCAGTCCCTGATCCAGGGTGTTCAGTGTTGATTCTTAAGTGTACGACGCTAATTTCTAGGGTACACGACGTGGATTCTGGACCACGTCGGTTTTTGTATTTATTAAACAACTAAACATTTTTTAATTATTTTACAATTTTCTTTCTTAGGGCACAACATCCTCCCTCAGACCCGGGACCCACCAACCTCAGGTTCTCTTCGGAGTTGAGACCCTCCACGCAAACCCGACTCTGAACTTCCTAGTTTTCCCTGTTCAGATGAACACCCAGTTGGTCCGCGTGTTTCCCCTCCGACCAAAACACTTTGTCGGTGTTTCACTTACGAAGCCATTTGTTTTTCAAGAAGGACGATTCCTTTACACTCCACTTTCCGCGAGTCAGCACACGCTGAGAAACGTTGGGGTACCTGATATGGCAAGTACCTTAAGAGGTCCGGTCTTATAACCTCACCGATCGGTAAGGGAAGAGGGCCCCTAGAAGGGCTGGGTCCCTAGCTTGGGTCCAGAGGGCGTAACGTGCGTCTAAGAAATGGACGACTCGGTGTGCACAATTCCTGTATTGACGGAAGATAAAACGGGGGCAAGGGTCCCTCGTCCCCAACGTAGAAGGAATAGAAACATAGGGAGGACCCCAGGAATATGGCTAGAATGATTTACGAACAACTCGACTTAATCTTTATATTCGATGAATAACCTTTTGTAATTCCTGAGTGACACTTACACCACTCCATATTGGCCACACCACCGTTTTTCAGGAAGAGAAATCTCTACGTATAAAACTTTCGTAGCTGCTAAAACTTTGTACTTCACTGCACCATAGATCCTAAACGAACTTCCAGAAGGACGTGAGTCGGGAGTTCTACGACCTCTCATTCAGGGAGTCCGACGGAACACGCATCACTCGAACAGGGTCTCAGGTCCCGACTACTCCCCTCCCCTGAAGTGCCACTCCTTTGGACTCTCCGTGTGGAGACGGTCCGTCGGTTCCCGTCGCAGTGTCCCCGGCCCGTACGGTGTGCACGGTTGTGCACTACCGTACCCCACCCGTGACGTGGGGACACCAGCAGGGGAGTTGTGGGTACTTGGGTCAGATTAGGGCTCTTTTTGTAGTCGACTTTGGACTGTTGGGGGGCTGGGGACGAGTCAGGAGGCGTTGTGACGGGTCCAGTAGCCTTTGTTCCGTTCAGACTCTTTGGCAGTGTCGGGTCTCCGCGATTCCTCCGTCCTTCTGACGTATACCTAAGACCCACCCCAGGACCCTGTCGGTTGCCCACAATCCGTGCTTGATTCGGTTTCTACCTCTTCGAGATATGTCGGTTGCTTTTGTTCTGGTCCTCGACTGACACCGAGTCTAGTCCTTGAGGAGTAATGGTTTAAGTCCGAATTTAACTTCTTTCATCCCTTTTGGCGATCTGGTAAGTCCATACTGGAGTTAGTTTAGGGAATACTAATATGTCACCTTCACTCTTTATCTAAATTCCCTGATCTAGACTATCTGTCTCACGGACTACTTGATACCTTACTCCAAGCACTGTAGCATATCCTCTGTCTCTAGTTTTGGTAGGGGTACCTTTTCTTTACGTTTTTTCGTTTTACCGACAGACCCCTCCGGAATGTTTATCGACACTTTTCTTCTCTCCACTTTTCGTTTCCTCTTTTCCTTTCTATATTCGTAGACTTACGTCTCAAGGTTTCTTATCGTNACCTTACTCCAAGCACTGTAGTATATCCTCTGTCTCTAGTTTTGGTAGGGGTACCTTTTCTTTACGTTTTTTCGTTTTACCGACAGACCCCTCCGGAATGTTTATCGACACTTTTCTTCTCTCCACTTTTCGTTTCCTCTTTTCCTTTCTATATTCGTAGACTTACGTCTCAAGGTTTCTTATCGTTCTTCTCTATTCTTTCGGAAGAAGTCGCTAGTTACGTTTCTTTATCTCCTTTTGTTGTCTTACCCTTTCTGATCTCTAGAGAAGTTCTTTTAATCTCTGTGGTTCCCTTGTAAAGTACGTTTCTACACGAGTTGTTTCCTGTCTTTACCATACCTGGATTGTCTTCGTCTTCTATAATTCTTCTCCACCATTCTTATGTGTCTTCTTGACATGTTTTTTCTAGAAGTACTGGGCCTATTAGTACTACCACACTAGTGATTAGATCTCGGTCTATAAGACCTTACACTTCAGTTCACTCGGAATCTTTCGTAGTGATGCTTGTTTCGATCACCTCCACTACCTTAAGGTCACCTCGATAAAGTTTAGGACCTTTTACTACGACACTTTCACGATGTGAGGTATACGGTCGTTTAAACCTTTTGAGCCGTCACCGGTGTCTTGACCTTTTCCAGTCAAAAGTAAGGTTACGGTTTCTTTCCGTTACGGTTTCTTACAGGTTTGATGACGTGTTAACGTGAGTAGAGTGTACGATCATTTCATTACGAGTTTTAAGAGGTTGGTCCGAAGTCGTCATGTACTTGGCACTTGAGGGACTACAAGTTCGACCAAAATCTTTTCCGTCTCCTTGGTCTCTAGTTTAACGGTTGTAGGCGACCTAGTACCTTTTTCGTTCTCTCAAGGTCTTTTTGTAGATAAAGACGAAATAACTGATACGGTTTCGGAAACTGACACACCTAGTGTTAGTTGACACCTTTTAAGACTCTCTCTACCATTATGGTCTGATGGATTGGACGGAGAACTCTTTAGACATACGTCCACTCCTTCGTCGTCAATCTTGACCTGTACCTTGTTGTCTGACCAAGGTTTATCCTTTTCCTCACAGAGTTCCGACATATAACAGTGGGACGAATAAATTGAAGATACGTCTCATGTAGTACTCTTTGCGACCCGACCTTCTTCGTGTTCGACCTTAGTTCTAACGGCCCTCTTTATAGTTAGTGGAGTCTATACGTCTACTGTGGTGGGAATACCGTCTTTCACTTCTCCTTGATTTTTCGGAGAACTACTTTCACTTTCTCCCTTTTTTGTTTTTTTTTTCTTTCACTTTCTCCTCTCGCTTTTTCAACCGACTTTGAGTTGTAAGTTTTTTGCTTCTAGTACCGTAGACCAGGGTAGTGAAGTACCCTTTATCTACCCCTTTGTCACCTTTGTCACAGTCTGAAATAAAGACCCCCGAGGTTTTAGTGACGTCTACCACTGACGTCGGTACTTTAATTTTCTGCGAATGAGAAACCTTCTTTTCAATACTGGTTGGATCTATTGTATAACTTTTCGTCTCTGTAATGAAACGGCTGATTCCAGGCAGATCAGTTCCGATACCAAAAAGGACACCAGTACATACCTACACTCTCAACCTGACACTTCTTCCGACTCGCGGCTTCTTAACTACGAAAACTTGACACCACAACCTCTTCTGAGAACTCTCAGGGAACCTGACGTTCCTCTAGGTTGGTCAGGTAAGACTTCCTCTAGTCGGGACCCTAAAGAAACCTTCCTTACTACGACTTCGACTTTGAGGTCATGAAACCGGTGGAGTACGCTTCTCACCTGAGTAACCTTTTCTGAGACTACGACCCTCCCTAACCCCCGTCCTCCTTTTCCCCTGCTGGTTCCTACTCTACCGACCTACCGTAGTGACTGAACTCCTGCACTCAGACTCACTTGAGGTCCTCAATCACCACCTGTCCCTCCGGACCGCACGACGCTAAGTACCCCAGCATCTTTCAGCCTGTGCTGACTCGCTGACTTGACTTGACTTCCTTTGGTCTTTTTTCCTACATAAAATCACTTATTATTACTTGTACCCAAGTAATAGAAAGGGACTACGACCCTTTCTAGCTCCCGTCTTCCTCTTCTCCCACAGTCTCCTACTCTACCGACCTGCCGTAGTGGCTACGTTGCTTGTACTTACAGCCGTTTGAGACCCTCTACCACACCCTGCCCGTCCGGACCTCACGACGTCAGGGACCCCAGTGTTCCTCGGCCTTTGTTGACTCGCTGACTTGTTGTTGTGCCCAAGTAATTAACACTGTTTGTATGGTATACTTTCATCTTATAATTGTACCTCCTTGACCCCCCACCCACATGTCGCCGATGGAAGTAAAAGGACAGTTAGATTTTCACGAGATTTTCATTCCAAACGAGATTTTTTATGAGGACGTTTTATTCTCCTCAACCGTCCACGCCCGCTCCCCGCGTCCCCGTCTTCCTTCTACCCGTCTCTCAGTCATTGACAACTTCGACTCACTACCCCCGCTCTCCAAAACATATGAGAGGAGACATGAGACCCAAGGGGACACCGAGTCGACCATTTCTTAGGCGGACGTCACGCCCTCTGGACCCGAGCTAGGGACCCGACCCTTCTAGGGGACCTCTTCTCTTACCGATGGGTGAGGTCATAAGACCGGACCTCTTAAGGTACCTATCAGGTACCCCAACGTCTCTCAGCCTGTGCTGACTCGCGGAACGTGAAGTGAAGTGAAGAGACATGAGATCACGTAAATTTTTTAATATATCATTCACGCACACACACACACAGACGCACACACACACGCACACACACACACCCAGACACACACGCACACACGCACGCACACACGTACACACACGCACACGCACACACGCACACATAGCCCCCTGGTAAATGTCTCCATAAGGACCGGGTATTGTCTAGAGGTTGTCTCGTTCCGTTAATGTTCTTCGGTGCCGCTGACAGTGGTCTGGGGGGATCCGGTATAACATTTTCGAGACGTTACCAGGATAAAGAGAGAATGCTGAAGTCTGTAGTTAGTCCTCAGACGAAGGTAGAGTACGGTGAAGGCCCTACTTCTCCAAGTCGGAATTGTGACCAGGGAGGTCCTGCGGTCCCCTGGGTCCGTGAGGACGGTACACGGCGCCGCGACGAGACTTGCAACTCATCAAAGGGAAATAAGTTTCGTCTGGGTCGGAAGACCCTCTTATAACACTATTCTCTGGAAGACCTTGGACTGGGTCGACTATGGCCCACGACTGTCAGTAACGAAACGTTCTTATTACCCTCCGAAAAGACAGGTAGTCCCGGACAGGTACGGGTCGGACCTCGTGTCGTACTTTACACTTTTTAGTCCGAGCACACATTATATCTCTTACAGAGCGTTTCCTCATTCTTTGCCTTTACGTCTTGGTCTTTCTACGGACCGAAGTCCGGTAAGGACACCGACCTGTCACCGTTATCAATAGTGATAGTGGTAGCAATGGAGATTCCTGCAAACTACTATTCCAGAGGATGTCCATGTGTCTTCAAGTGCCAACGTTTCGGGAAGACGGGGGTAGTGGAGGTCCGAGGAGTGACGGTAACCCTTCGGTCCGTCGACTCGTCCCAAAGGACCGAGGTGAAACGTCTACGTCTTTGAACTCCGAAGCGTCCACCATCACTGAGTCCGTCGACCGAGGGCGGTTCCACTTCAAGTCTGGGCCGGGGAGACCGAGAGACTTAGTCTGTCCTGGGTCTGAGGGGAGGGAAAGGGGGAGACGAAAAGATGGGGTGTCGACCCCTGGAGTGGTGGAGAGGAGACGGGAAAGGGCACGGGGAGACGGGAGGTAGTCCTTCTAGACTAACCGGCGGAACCCAGTGCACGAGTAGACTCTCGGTTAGCTGTCCTCCTCCGAACCAAGACAAGTGGTTACCGTGGAGAGTGGGATTGAGATAGTCCTCGTACGCCTTCCGGGAAAGGGTCTTACTGGGTCTTGATGCAGAAGGGTCGGGTGAGGTGGGTCAGGAGTCTTCCTTCTCCGAGGACCTTTGGGCGGAGAGGGTCCCGGACTCGAGTCTTGAAGAGCCGAAGACGTCGGAACGGGACTTTCGACGTCTACCCTTGGTCTTGGGTACAGCGGGAACGGAAGGGGGGTGGAGCAAGGACACTAGTCTGAGGTCCGTGGCAAGGGAAGGGACGGGTCTGGGGTCAAGTGTCCGTGGCTCTCGACGAGTCTACAGGGGAGTGGGAGGAGTAGGGACCTGGACTGAGGTCCTGTCGGGTCGGGATGTGACCAAGAAGGGGAAGGGCGGTTCTACACTACCCGACCAGGTCCGGACCGCCCGAAATCACCTGCTCACGGGGTTTACTCACCGGAGTGTTTGCGACCCTCAAGGGCTTCAAAACTCTCAACCTGTACGAGCTCAAGAGTCTATAGCCGGCACGACGTTAGGGTGACCCCCCGACTCACACCAGTCACCGTCCCAAGGCCGACGACTCTGCTGGACTCCGTACTTACTCTGCGGATTCTTCTACCCCACTTCGGACCCGTCCTGAACCTCCTTTACATGCACCTCTGGTTCCCACACCTACGACCGAGGGCGTCGACGATCGTCCCCGGACCCCCGCACGAGACGGGAACCAGGTGACAGGTGCGGCTTCCACCGCGGTCCTAGGGGTGTTTAGGTCAGACAGGTGCAGAGAAGCCTGTGTCCGAAACTCTCTCCTTACCTCAAACCTTAGACTACTTGACTCAGACTTAGGGAAGAAACCGAGATGTTTCGGCACACTGAAACCCACCAACTAAGGAGAGACTCGGGTTAAGGGTGCAGAGAAGCCTGTGTCCGAAACTCTCTCCTTACCTCAAACCTTAGACTACTTGACTCAGACTTAGGGAAGAAACCGAGACTTTTCGGCACACTGAAACCCACCAACTGAGGAGAGACTCGGGTTAAGACAACAACGAATCAACAACAAGAACAAGGCAACGATTCAGCACAGGGTGAGAAAACGCTGGGGCACTTAACATCGGGTGGTCAGAGGAGACAGGTGCCCTAAAAGGTCCGTTCTCATGACCTCACCATCGGTGAGGAAAGAGATCCCCTAGAAGGGCTGGGTCCCTAGCTCGGGTCCAGAGGACGTGACCGTCCGCCCAAGAAATGACGACTCGGTGGTCTGTTCGGGACTCGGACCAAACGAACAGAGATTTAGCCCGTGTTGACGTGGGTGCACCCACCCAAAGGTCCTCCTTGTTTACTTCGTGTCCGACGACTCACGTCCCCCTAAGTGACGTACACCACCAGAGAGGAAGGGTGCCTTCTCTTCGGAGTGGAGGGGGACCGTCGAAGATCTCCCCTAGTCTTTCGGGTGCTCTCTGTGGTGGTCGTCTCGAGGCACTACGCGGACGACCCCGCTCGGACCCCGTGCCTCACACGAACTCGGTGCGAAGGACCCCTACCCCCCCACCCCACCCCCCACCGTTCGACAGTCTTTACTACACCCAACCTCCGAAAGGGTTATGTGTCCGACTCGGGGTGGGGTCTCGGAACGCTCCGTCCTCCCAAAACTCTTCCAGAACCCCTTAAACGTTTGGGAACCGATCTGTCCTGACGGAGAGAATTTTCTAAGGGTACGTGTGTCGTAGTCCTCCGAGTGTTTCGACAAATAAAAGGGTGGATACTATGTCCTACCTCCGTCCCACGTCTTTTGGGTCCCTGACGAACACGCTTTAAGACCTCGACGTGCGTTTGGATTGTCCGACACCGAGACGGTCCCCTAGAAGACAAAGGTGTGTTAAATTAACTGGAAACTTCCCGAGGGGTCCCCGTGACGTCGCACGACGAAGACCTATCTTAAATAGTATGGACGAGACAAAACCATTGGCACAGAAATCTTAAAGTATAAGTTTTGAACTGACCGTTTTTTTTTTTCATGGTTTACAGTTTTAAAGTATTTTAGGCCCGTTCTTGACCAGAAGAGAACGGTAAACCTGAATCCACGGGGAACTTTCTACAAAAGAAGGGGGTGGAACCAGCAAATCGTTGCGGGTCGGGTCTCTGTCCTTTTCCCTCGTTTTGGAAACTCAATTTTCTCTTCGTTCCAAAAGTTGGTTTGTCAATTCAGTAACCTGAGTAGTAAATTTGTGGTTTTCTGTTGTCTACCTGAATTAAGTAGACCGGGTCGAATTATGTACAGCCGGATTGTGATGTTTGTTTATGTATTTTGGCTCTATGCAGACCCACCACGTTTGTCCCTGTCCCGCAGCAGTGTCTCGTTACTGAGCCGGCCTCCGTGTCTGAACCCACGCGACGCTTGGCCGGGGAGTCTTGGTCATGAGTCTCTGCTTCTACACCTGCAACTGCTGTAAGGCCACGCTGTGGTGTGGGGGCTGGTGCATCAAGTAGAGGTCGAAGTCCTGTCGTACCTTACCCGGGTGCTACCCGGCGTGGACCGCGTGTTGCGGACCCCTCTCTCGTCTTCAACAAACCCCTCAATCGTCCCTGGCTTCGTTGCACCTCTGGCCCCTGTGTTAAAGGGAGGCCCTTAAAGTCTCGACGTCCACGCGGGCCTGGAGTAGTTCAGGGCGGACTCGGTCCACGAACGTAGAGGGAGGTTCACTAGTGGGGGTCCGAGACGGTGGTAAGGATCCCTGCTCACTGTCGCCCGAGTGACGTCGGACAGGCGGCACACGTCGAGCGTGGCACTTACTCAGACACTCGTGCCCGAAACCTCGGGAACGGAATCCGAGGCACGGTCGAGGAAAAGACACTCGGACCGAAGGAGGAGATGGTGGCAGATGGATTGGTTTTTGAATTCTCAGATCTATTTCTCGGACCGTACCTCGTCTACGGGTCTTCTGTGGGTAGGGGGAGAGAGGATTGGGTGACACGGGTGAACACTGGGTACCCTTCTTTGTTTCGTACACACTCGGAGAAGGGGGTCAGAGAGTGCAACTCCTGACAGGGCCGCCGGACCTTTGGGAAATAGGCTCGTCTCTTCAGGGCCAAGGGATACCCTGTGTGAGGACCCAGGAAGAAAGAGGTGTGGAGAAAAAACTTCCCACTGTGGACTTGGGAACGGGTCACAAGAACCACTCGTTCTCCGTCGAGCTCAGGTCGAACTCGTCGTCTCTACCCAGTCCCGTTAACCTTCCTGTCTGTCGTGCCCCCTCTGTCCACAGACAGGCCCCTTCGTCTTCGGACGGCACATTTCGATGACCCCCCACCGTCCCCCCAGACGGACCTGGTCGAATCCCTGGGCCGTTTCCGGTACTACCACCGGAGGGGTCTGCCCCAAGTCTCCCTTCCCGCCCATGTAAGTCGAGTCAGCGTCACCTCCTCCTTGTTGGGGTTCACAGGACAGGGACTTTCAAGGTACAGAGGTCCGGCCTGGGACTGCAGCGGCGGACGGGTGCGTCCCGTGGGTCGTAGAGTGCCTCTCTTGTCGGGACGCGAGCCCCTGGTCTGCGAGAGGAGGACCGACCTACACCTCTCGGGTGGTGGGAGAGTCCCGGAGTCTAAGGAGTCGTTCGTCTACTACAGTGCACTCGGACACGAAACGTGACTGACCAGGGTGGGGTGGGGTGGGGGTCGAGCCACAGGTGGTTACACACTCGGGGTCCCCACGTCCCGGTGGAGGGACGCCTGTCCGCCCGAGTGACGGAGTGAAGACGTGCGCGAGCGTGTAAGGAGTTGCCCATGGTCCACGACAAGTACCACCACGGTTCTTTTGTTTGTCTTGGGACCAAAGTTTCAACCACCACCTGGATCCACTCACGGTGTGAGACTGTCTTCAGACGTACGACAGGTCGCCCCCACTCCTACCTGCACTCCTTCCACCCCCTCAGCCGTTTCCGAAGGACCTCCTTCATCGAGAGAGGGACGTCTAGGGGCACGGACCGTGTCTCGTCCACGGTGGGGATGTCGATAACTGTAAATCCTCCCTGGGAGAAGGCAGTGGGGCCGAGACTATAATCCTGAAAGGGCTTCGACACACCGTGTCCTGATACGACCTCGTCGACCAACAGACCAACACGGTATACTGTTAAAGGTTCGGGTTGTACTGCAGTGACTTCCGCCCGAGTTCTTGGTGGGTAGTGACGTCCCGACAGACGTTTGTTGTGGGACCTCGGACTCTTGGTCGGTCCTGCGTCTGACAAACGACACAGGTTGAC
Source organism: Capra ibex (assembly GCA_006410555.1). Classification (NCBI taxonomy): domain Eukaryota; kingdom Metazoa; phylum Chordata; class Mammalia; order Artiodactyla; family Bovidae; genus Capra; species Capra ibex. The sequence goes on along the minus strand of SJYO01013451.1, from coordinate 2,870,142 downwards.
GACTGACGTCCGACCAAACATGTTTGTCGGGACGGCGACGGAATCCTTTACACGTGGGTCGCACCGGGAAGTGTGGGTGCGACTCTAGTCACTCCCGAGACCACCCAGATTTCCCCGGGTTCCGGAAAACGTGGGCACCGGCCAAGAGCCAGTTCTGGTGGTTCAAGTACCAGTCCTTCCCCTAAACCCGTCCGGTAGGGGGGAAAGTGAGGGACCCGAACACAAAGTTTCCAGGGGTCGTCACCCCACCTTAAGGTCCGATAAGATTCGTTTGTTCCCGAGATTGAGACTACCTTTCTATTCGTCTTCGAAGCCACCCGACAGTCGTGGGAAAGAGACGGGGACGGACCGCTACTGTAGGGTCGAGACAGGACAGACTTGCGGGTGCTTGTAGCAGTCGAGGGCCGATTTCTGTCCCCGAACAGTGGTGGGAACCAAACGGGTACCGGGGACACCGCTCGTGCCGGGGTCTGAGAGGACAGGGAGTGGTCGCACTGGCAGAGGAGAGGCGCCCGGCCTCTGGCGGTGACCACGGGTGGTCGGAGTCACCGGACCCAATGGACGTGGGTAGGGACCCCGCCACGAGTCTCCCCGAGTCCCCCGAACTTCCTTTCTCCACTCTCCGAGTCACTCGGACTCTCGATCGAATCCTGTCTCTCGTTGCTCCACCTCCCTTGTGAAGACGTTCGATACTAGTCTGTGCATAAATAAAGATATAGAATAGTAATATGACACACACACACACACACACACGTGCGTGCGATTCAACGAAGTCAGCACAGACTGAGAAACGCTGAGATACCTGACATCGGGAAAGTTATAGTATATTAATTATATACTATATATTTGTATATCCAAGGGTCCACCCTGTTCGTGTTCTCAGTCTGTACTGACTTCACCGAATCGTGTGTGCGTCCCGTGTGTGTATATTTAATATATATCAAATTAATAATATTTGTCTTTCATATATAACAACAACAATCAACGAGTTAGCACAGACTGAGAAACGCTGGGGTACCTGATATCGGGTGGTCCGAGGAGACAGGTACCTAAAGAGGTCCGTTCTTATGACGTCACTCATCGGTAAGGGAAGAGGTGGCCTAGAAGGGCCGGGTCCCTAACTTGGACTTAGAGGGCGTGACGTCCGTCTAAGAAATGACAGATTCGGTGTTCCCTTCGGGAAAGTCCTATGTTCCAAACTCAGGTCGACTGGAGTCAGTCGTCGTACTAGGGTCCAACCAATGACTTTAAGACTCAGGGGTGAAGGAGGAGACACTTTGTCCCTAATTTGTCGGTAGAAGTCTCAGTCTTTGTTTTGGTAGTGTTCCGGGAGACGACGAAGGGGGAGTCTTGATTCGTGACCGATGATATTTCGAGGTGTCGTAAGGTCACATTATACTTAAAGTCAAGTTCATCTTGGCTTAAGGAGGTACTAACTTTTTATCTCGTTTGCGACTTATAAAAATAATCTAACGGAATTTGTCCTACTCTTTCCTCTCGAGACCTACATATCTTTTATATAAATTTAGAGTTATACATGACAATCCCGTGAAGTACTTACTACGGATTTCTGGTCTTACACAGTGCGGCAACCGATTCACAAGGGTGACACTTGTCGATTCTCCGGTTTGTCTGGTGATTTCCTTCGATTCGCGACGAAATCTCTTCTTCCCGCAACTCTTCCCCTTCTCCCTCGTCTTCCGACTTGAAGTCTACGTCCAGTGCGAGCCCCGGACCTAACAGAGTCCTAGAAACGTAGATTGCCCTCTTGCTGGCCCCGCCTTCTGTACCCGTAGACGTTCCCAATTCGTTCCGTAAAACCCTCACTGTGTCGTACCACGAGTCTCCCAGTCGGCGGGACAGGAAGAGGACACTGGACCCCAGGTGTAGGGCCCGGTGTGGGTGAGACACCTAGACTGGTGGAGATGAAGTCGGATCGGTGTGAAGGACCCCCGAGACTAAAGTCACTTGTACGAGGGAAGTAAGGGTCCAATTAAGTTCGAACTGTTGGTGGAGGACCAGGAGTGGAAGTGACTTGGATCTGAAAGACGACTATAGTGAAGAAAGAAGTGTCGAAAGGGTGGGTAGGTAGGTGGGTGGGTACGTTAGTAGGTAGGTAGGTGGGTGGGTACGTTAGTGGGTAGGTAGGTGGGTGGGTACGTTAGTGGGTAGGTAGGTGGGTGGGTACGTTAGTGGGTAGGCAAGTAGTAGGTAGATACGTGGGTAAGTAGGCAGTTGGTAGGTAGGTAGGTACGTTATCTCCGGTAAGACGGGTTCCCTTCAAATTCCTTCTGAGATGTCTCCTCGACTGAAGTTGACCTAAAATTTATGATTCAGCCCCCGAAGGGACCATCAGGTCACAATCCTTAGACGGAGTGTTATGGCCTCTGCGACCAAACTAGGGACCAGCCCTGGGGTGTGCGGTGCCTCGTTTACCCGGCGTTTGTGACCTCGGGCTCGTGGACGTCGGACACGAGGTGTTGTTCTCTTCGGTGTCGTCGCTCTTCGGGGTGCGTCGGTTTTTTATTTATGCAGATTTATTTTTTCTGACTCCTCTTCGGTCGCTCGATTCACTTCACTTCCACAGTCGTCGAGTCAGCACAGGCTGAGAAACGCTGGGTGCCTGACGTCGGTCAGAGGAGACAGGCACCTTAGGAGCGGTTCCTATGACCTCTCCCAACGGTAAAGGAAGGGGTCCCCTAGAAGGGTTGGGTCCCTATCTTGGGTCCATAAGGTGTGACGTCCGTCTAAGAAATAGTTGACTCGGTGGTCCCTCCGGGTTCCATCCAGCGTGGACACGTTTCCGGGGTTCACACTTCCGAAGTCAGTCAAGACCCTTGTCTCAATTAGAACTCCTTTCTGTCTGTCTCCTCCGATTCCTCCACCATTTCCCGAAGGAGTCCCTGAAGCGTGGAACAGTCCGAGTGTCTTGACCCTTGGGTCTCGTCACCAGAGGACCGAAGGAGTGGTGGTGGCTGAGATCTGGCGACAAGAAAGCCTTGGTGGTGGTTGGAAGGCCCCCGTACCTTTGTTCTCCCTTGATCTCTTTGGGAACGACGGGTTTACACCGTAGTGTCTGAAATCTTCGACTTGGAAGTGGTCCCCAGGTTGACGTAGGCAGTGAACGAAGATGTCTACACACCGACCGTAGGCGAGACGCGGTCCGTGACCCCTGGTCGATCGGGCGGACACAGGAGAAAGTACTTCGGGGCGGTCGGAGTGAGGCGCAGTGGACCATGGACCAGAGGGAGCTCCCTTGGAAGTGTCGACTGAGGGGGAAGCCTGCGTCCCAGATGTAGTGCAAGTAGAGACAGGTGACAGGGGTCGGGTCCCGGCCCCCGTCCTGTGTCCCCTCCGTGGCAATGGTAATAGGTCACCCTACTTTCGTCTCCCTCTCTCTCTTTTCTCTTCTTCCCCTCTCCCCTCCTTTCTTCCCTGGGATGAGGAACTCCCGGGGAGTTTGGAAACAGAACTACCCTTCCCCGGTGACTTCCGAGACTCGTCCTCGTCGAAATACACCTTTCTGGTAAGGACGTCGTTTTACGTCCTCTCTCCCTTTCCGAGAAAGGTCGTACGGACGGAACAGGTAGAAGGGACGACCCCACAAATGGAGGGATTGAAAGTTCTCGGGGTCTTTTTTTTCCGGTGTTACGGCTCAAGTTGACACAATTAGAAGGTATAGGAGTAGAAACCGTAAAGACGAAGTCCAGGGTCTGTGACGACCATAAGGAGTCGCACAGACACGGAGACTTTCTATATTAATTCAGAAAAAAGAGAGGAAACTTTTTACATCCAGGGGAGCCCGTGAAGTGGAAGTACAGAGCAGAGACGAAACATTTAACGTCGGCTACACGGTCCTCGGGCTTGTGTCTCGGGTCCGCAGGTCGCCCTCTGGAGGTAGCGGAGGACCCCCGACACCAGACCTAAGGTCCCGGGACGTCGGTAGAGGTCCGAAGACGGCGAACTGACCCCAGTGTTGACTAGCACGGGTGTAACAGACTTGCCTCCTCTTAGTAAGCGTTCCCGTAGACGTGTTCTGTGGTCAGACACCTCTGGACCTTGGTGTCGGACCGAAAGGAGAGGAAGGAGTGGCTCGTCGGGACACTGGAGTGTGCTCGGTGGCAGAAAGACTTCAAGTCGGTGGCTGAGTCTTCAGGACGCTAAGATTGACTGGTTCACATTACCGCACTTGTCCCGACAGCTTCCCGTAGAATCGTTTTTGCTACTAGGTAGGTCTCTGCCGTACCATGGAGTGCGGTCACCTTTACTTGACACGAAAAGTTTTCTGTCTCGAAGTTCAATTTTTTTTTTTTTTTCCGTCTCCCTTCGTTCAGTCGTGGTCTACTCTTATTCTGCGCCAGCGGTGGACTTTAGTCCAATACCTCTGTGACCAAGAAGAGGCAACAGTGCCAGAGGGGTGGCGGCACGCTCCGTGTCTGAAAGAAAAGGCCAGTTAGAAAAATTTTACACTAATTAATTACAAAGCAACGTGACCCGGAAACAACGGCGTTCGTCTAACGAGATCAACACCGCTCGTCCCCGACGAGAAGTAACGACGCCGAAGAGAACGACGCTTCGCGTTCCAGACCGACGCTCCCGAAGTCATCAACACCCGTGTATCCGAATCGGAAGGTCCTGGCCCTGGCACAGGGGACGTGACCGTCCACCTGAGAATGGGTGACACGGTGACCAGTGAGAGGATAGAGACCGAGAACCTTGTACCATCCAGGAGCCAGGGTGATGGCCGGACTGTGTATCCTTCCGGCCGTTATTCACTTAACGATTTACTTGCGTGCTTGATCTCTGGCTCCGTGATTCGTGTCAAATATTTCAACTTTCAATGGCGGGCCTCTTCGTCTTCGCCGCCCTTCCTTACCCACTGTCGGTGCCCAGCGACCCAAAAGTCCACGCCGGGTGCGCGTTCGTCTTTCCGCTGTCCAACCTTGGTCCGAAGGGACAGGCCGGGACGCCGGCGGTGTGTTTCGGTGCTCGGTCCCCCTCCACGGCTCAGCCGGACCAGCCTGTTCCGCGGTCCGGCCTCTTGGGACCTCGAGTCTCCTCTGGGTGCACCAAAGTGGTTTGTGATTGTGGCACCCGCTGCCCCTTTTTTCGTTTGGTAGTGGGCCTAGAGTCCTGTAAAAGGAGCTGTCCCTATTGAGGTCCGGTCCCACTCGTCGTCTGTCTTCCGTTTCTCCTTTTGCGTTCTTGTCCTTCTTCATGCCAGGCCTGCAGATTGCGGGTTTCGATATCACCTCTACCCGGTCCTTCCTCCAGGTGTCGCCGCCTCCTCTGCCCTTGCCTGCCCGGGGCGCAGGTGACAAGGAAGGGCACGAGGGGTGTGAGGAGCCCCCCGTCCTGGCAGCGGAGGGAGGGTGGCCCCTCCTCGAGCCCCGAGACCTCCGACTGCAGGGTCTAGTGTCCCGTTAGTATAGCCAGTACCCGTCCCTTCCTTACCTCGAGAGGTTAGGGACAGAAGACAAGAAGAACGGACTTTTTGTGGGTCATTCTCGAACCTTCCACCTCCTGTCCCCAGAGCCAGCGTCTAAATTTCAGACGGAGTCGTCTTGGTAGGAGGGCTGAAGAGCCGAGAGTATTTGTGTGAAGGAGGGCCCAGAGAGTGCTGGTTTGGTCTCCCAGACGCACCCCGTCGTCGTCCCTTGGTCTCAGTTGCGGGGGCTCCGGGTGGCGAGGGAACCCATCTTTCTCCTTTTCTTTGCAGTCGAGACGTGTTTCCGAAGGTCCGAGGAAGGACCTACGTCCTTGGTCGTAAAGGTCCCCGTGTACCACCCATACTTCTGTGGGGGTAGGCGGTAGAGGAGGGGGCTGTAGAGTCGGTGTACGCGACCCCGGAGTGCCAAGGTCCTCCTCGTTGCCCTCGAGACCCCCACTTTACTCAAGACTTGGTCTTTGTCGTTCGGACGGACACTTCGGTCTGGGACCCGGCGACGGGAAGCCGGTTCGGCGGGTCGGAACGGCCGCCCTCTCTGCCGGACCCGCCAAAAGGCCTTCCCGAAACGGTAGACTACATGGACGAAAATGTCCAACCGGGTCCTACGCTGTCCCCACCCTTCACACTCTTAGGATGGGAGGAAGAGACACTCAGGAGGCCGGACCTAGTCGAGGGTGGGTGGATGGACGACCCCTGGGAAGGGGTAACGATCTGGGTTTGAGTAGTCGGGGGAACGTACAGAGGTCCACGGGGATCTACTCTTTAGAGTCCCGACCCTGTCTGGAGTTTCTCCTCCTGAGACGGACCAAGTTCCAGTGTGTCCTGCCAGCACCGTCGACTTTGGGGTGTAGGTCGGGGTGGTCCAACGCACGTCCGGAGTCAGTACGGGGGACTCGGACCTTCGGGGAGGCTCGGAGTTCACAGGAGTGGACCTCTTGCCCCGGTAGAGGGTGTCCCTATTCACTGTGTCGACAACGAGTCAGCGAGTCAGTACAGGTTGCGACACGTTGGGGTACTTGACGTCGGGCGGTCTGAGGAGACAGGTACCCCTAAGAGGTCCGTTCTTATGACCTTACCCAACGGTACGGGAGGAGGTCCCTTAGAAGGGATGGGTGCCTAACTTGGGACAGAGGACGTAACCGTCCCCCTAAGAACTGATGACTCGGCAGACCCTTTGGGTTCACTGTGTCCTACACACCGGATGCACGGCCCTCACAAGTCGTGTGTCGTCACGGGAACGACAACTCTACTGACTGGCAGCTCCTGGGCTGTGCGACTCAAGAGTCGGTATTCGTGTCTAGCTTACTAGGTGGACCCTTGTGGGCTGAGACTCCGACACCCTTCACGAGAACCACTGTCACCGACTGCCACTCACAGACCCAGGAGACACATCGATGCCAACAGTCCACTCCGGCAGCCTTCTAGGCACAGTAGTAGTCTGAGAAAAAAAGGGGGGATTAAAGTGTGTTCTACGGAGACGACGACAAACCGATTTTTGTAAAGTAAAAGAATTTTTTTTTTTTTCTTCTTAAATACTTGAGCGGCCACTAGAGTTTCCGAAAAGTCTTCCACGTATTGTCGTCGCCATTCTCGTAGTGTTTAGTAAGACCTGCGTCGGCTAGGCGTCCTCTTGAGCCCTCTGCGACTCTCCGGTGAGACCCGAGTAAATTGGGGGACCACTGAGACATACACTCGTCCGTTCACACTAGGACGTCGGACGACCCGTGGTCCGGACCCCTTGGAGGATCACTCGTACGACACACACGTGTGCACGCACACGTACGTTCCCACACGTTCTTTCTTTCTGTTTATCCCACTACCCCCGCCATACCGTGTTTACTTGGGGAACATCCGAGAACGGAGGTCTTTAAATGTTGGCCACCTTCTCCTTCAGTTCGTTTTTTGAGTGTTACCCCTGAAGGGACCACCAGGTCACCGATTCTAAGACACGAGGGTTACGTCCCCCGGGTCCAAGCTAGGAACCAGTCCCTCGATCTAGGGTGTACGAGTGATCACGAGTGTACTACGTTAATTCTGGGTCACGTCGGTTTATTTATTTATAATTTTTTTTTTGTTGAGTGTTACGGCACTGGTGTGTGGGAGGGGTGACCGTGAAGTAAAGAGGCGAGCGTTCGTGTCGTCTGGAAGACCTTCCTCAGGGGGTCGCCGCGGAGGTCCCGGGGATGGGACCACACAGAGGGGAGCTGGGGTGAGGTGACTCTTACCGGACCAGTTCCAGCGGTAGTCGACCCCGTTAGGACTTAGGTCACCGCTTAGGAAACAGGAGTGGACTGGTCTCAGTGGTAGTAACTGTGTCGCGTACGGGGAGGAGGACCCTTCCGGAGGAGAAGGGGGCCCGACCGGAGGCGAGTAGAGAGGCTGGAGACTCGTGTTCTCCGGCGTCACGAGGCTGGAGGAGAGAGACAGATGTGAGTCAAGGAGGCACTCGTACAGACCAGAGCCCCGAGGTCGACGGTAGGTGGGTGCTAGTGAAGGGTCTGAGTGAGATGGGTACTCCGGGTGTCAGAATTCGGTTTCCCGCGCACGCCGGAGGGGTCGCGACGGCACAGTCAAAAGGGGTCGAGTGGACGACTGTCGGGGTCAGACGAACGAGAAATCCAGTTCTGTACGTCAGTAGAGACAGAGTGTGGGTTGAGTAGTCGTTTTGGACCGTGATGGGGGCCTACATAGGCCTTAGACAGACGACGGGTGGGAAGGACGACCCCGGTGTGCCAGTGGAGGTCGGACGTGTCCAAAAAACTTTCCAAAACGCACTTTCACTTTCAGTGAGTCAGTACAGACTGAGAAACGCTGGGGTACCTGATATGTCAGGTACCTGAAAAGGTCCGGTCTTATGACCTCACCCATCGGAGAGGGAAGAGGTCCCCTAGAAGGGTTGGGTCCCTAGTTTGGGTCCAAAGGACGTAACGCCCGTCTAAGAAATGGTCGACTCGGTGTTCCCTTCGGGTTCTTATGACCTCACCCATCGGAGAGGGAAGAGGTCACCTAGACGAGCTGGGTCCTTAGTTTGGCCCCAGAGGACGTGACGTCCGCCTAAGAAATGGTCGACTCGATACTTCCTTCGGGTGTCTCGCTCGGTGTTACAGGTCTCCGATTCTGAGACGTGAGGGTTTCGTCCCCCGGGCCCAAGCTAGGGACCAGTATCTTGATCTAGGGGTCCGAGTGGGTCCGTGGGTCTCCCTCACAGAGGGCGGAGTTGGGTTTTGGAAGGGCACCGAGGGTGGAGTGAACCGTCATTTCGGGTTCGGTAACACCACCGGAGTTCTGGGACGGAGTAAGTCAAGTCAAGTCAAGTCAAGTCAAGTCAGCGAGTCAGCACAGGCTGAGAAACGCTGGGGTACTTAGCGTCGTGCGGTCCGGAGGGACAGGTAGTGGTTGAGGGTCTCAAGTGAGTCTGAGTGCAGGTAGCTCAGTCACTACGGTAGGTCGGTAGAGTAGGAGCCAGCAGGGGAAGAGGAGGACGGGGGTTAGGGAGGGTCATAGTCTCGGAAAAGGTTACTCAGTTGAGAAGAGTACTCCACCGGTTTCATGACCTCAAAGTCGAAGTCGTAGTAAGGAAGGTTTCTTTAGGGTCCCAACTAGAGGAAGTCTTACCTGACCAACCTAGAGGAACGTCAGGTTCCCTGAGAGTTGTCAGAAGAGGTTGTGGTGTCAAGTTTTCGTAGTTAAGAAATCGCAAATCGAAAGAAGTGTCAGGTTGAGAGTGTAGGTATGTACTGGTGTCCTTTTTGGTATCGGAACTGATCTGCCTGGAATCAGCCGTTTCATTACAGAGACGAAAAGTTATACGATAGATCCAACGAGTATTGAAAAGAAGGTTCCTCAAATTCGCAGAAAATTAAAGTACCGACGTCAGTGGTAGACGTCGCTAAAACCTCGGGTCTTCTTATTTCAGACTGTGACAAAGGTGACAAAGGGGTAGATAAAGGGTACTTCACTGCCCTGACCTACGGTACTAGAAGCAAAAGACTTACAACTCGAAATCCGGTTGAAAAAGTGAGAGGAGAAAGTGAAAGTAGTTCTCCGAAAAATCGAGGAGAAGTGGAAGACGGTATTCCCACCACAGTAGACGTATAGACTCCACTAACTATAAAGAGGGCCGTTAGAACTAAGGTCGAACACGAAGAAGGTCGGGTCGCAAAGAGTACTACATGAGACGTATCTTCAATTTATTCGTCCCACTGTTATGTGTTGGAACTGCGTGAGGAAAACCGGTGACGTTAAGTTTGTACAGGCCGAGCGGAGACCGAGTCCCGGAAACGTGGACGGCAGGGGTGACGGACCTCGAGGGGGAGGTCTAGAGACGTGCCGAGTAAAGGAGTCGAGGGGCCCAGGAGTCTGTTTACAGAGGGTGGTGGTCTGTGTGTCGCCGACGGGCGGGGGGAGAGGAGGGGGCGGGAGACGTATCGTGAGTGTGACGGACTGTCACACCTACAATATCAACAGGGGACGGACGAGGATGGGGGCCTTCCTTTGCACATGTGCGGATCCTAAGGGCAGACAGAGAGAACCGGCTACGTAGGGATCTCGTGTCGGACGAGGGAACCCTGTGTGTAATAAACGATCTTCTTACTTCTGGTCTCAGATATTCTTCGAGCCGGGACCCCGAGACCCTCGCGTTTCGTCGTTCGGTGTGTGGGACGGACACCCCCCACCCCGTACCTCCCACACGCTCTCCTCCACTGCCGGCTGAACCCGAGACTCCCTACCTATCCTCGAATTGGTTCCCCTCGTCGTCCACTTACGGTGTCGAGTTCAGGTCCCCTGTCCTCTCCGGTACTTCGCCGACGCCAGAGACCGTGCCCGACCACACAGACCTCGTTTCGCCTCCCTTCTCCTTCCCTTCCTAGGACCTGCGACCCCTCGTCTAGTCGTTCGACTCCGACTTATGTAGGGGTCGGTCCGCCGTCCTGACCTGCACTTTCCACCCCCAATTTTGGGCCCTGGGTAATTCGTTGGTCGACGCTTCCCCGCCCTCCTCCCCTCGTCTCCCAGGGCCGAAGTCCTCGGAGCACCGACCCCGTGGAAAGCGGTGGTACACCTTTGTGGGGCGACTCTTTCCTCCCTCCGAGGCCGGTCCGACCACCTGGAGTACCGGCCCTCGGCTGCAGCCCCCAACCCCCGTCCCCCGGTCGTCCACACTCTTCGTCGGGTGCACTACGCGCCCAGGTGCCCGTCCTCGTCTCTCTCTCCACAGGTCACTCCGGGTGCTTTCGTTTCCTGGGGTGACTCGGGATTCTCAGGGCACGGTCGGACCCCCACCGGAGACTCTCAAAGACGAAGACACTTTGACCCACAACCCGCGGGAGGAGTGTCCCGAAACGTTGTCCTTATAGACGAAAGGATACTCAGTGCTACCGAGGCCCGGGTTACGGATACCGGGTAGCGACGAGGCACTCCGGGGTCGTGTCAGTCGTGTTTTCCACGACCACAGGCAGGGCGAGAGTGCGGGGCAGAGTCCGGAGACTCTCCCGCGGCGGACGGGAGACGCAGGGGGACGGGAGGTTCCTGGCGGTTGGAGGTCCACTCCAGCCGGCTCCGGACGGGGAAACGTAGGGGCCCCTTTGCTGAACCGACGGCCGGTCCCACACCGGGGTCCCCCACCCCGCCCCCGACACGGAGGGACTCTTCTCTTTCGCGGATTAGGACCCTAAACGGCACTTTCGTCCTGTCCCGGCTAGTGAGTAGTGGTCGTCTCTGCCGGCGCGACAACAAAAATCCACCTTAAAGACTTAGAGTAGGCATTACACATGACTAAGACCCGGTTCGAAAGGCTTAATCCGAGGGCCTGCCCAGTCGTCACACACAAATTGGGGAATTCTCCATTTCTAAAGTTTCTCCACTAGACCCGGGACGTCCGACCTTACTGACTCTCACTGAACTTCCGTCTGCCGACCCGTCTGTTCGAGAAACGAAACGTACTCCGAAGGGGACCGGTCCCCGACTCCATGTCCGTCCATCGACAGAAATGCATATTCGAGGACGTGACCCCGACGACACATGTCGACTGGTTCAACGCTTCACGTCCATCTTCTCCGACACTTACCGTGGGGGATCCTAACACGCCACGCGTCTTTCAGTCGACATCTGACGTCGGAACGGTGTAATAACAGAGAGGGCGACTCTGTACTTGTCTCCGTTTTGGATGACGACTTTTTGTTTGACATCCTTGAGTCTACCGTCCTACGATCCCTTCGATCCTCCGTTGAAGCACTTTCGTCCTAGACACCGAACGTACATTTGAACAAGGGGTCGTGGGTCGTGCCCCAATCCGTACCCCATCCTTAGGTCCTCCAAGAACGACTTATTTATTAAGTTCCTACTGTCTTGAGCCCTCCGTACCGGAGGTGGTAAGACGAAGGCCGGACTGAGTAGTCGGGTCCGGTGCTCCCCACGGATACTGTGTCGAGGGTCCAGTGACCTCGGTGAAACCCCACTTGTCAGGGTCATCGTAGGGTACACGGACGAGAGGACAGGAAAGTCCCCCGAGGCTCTGGAGTGGTCGAGAGATCGGGGTTTGCCGGAGGAGTGTCACCGAGTAAATAGGGGATTGTTGGATGGGTCGATACAATGCCATGTATCCTGAGGAAGACCAGGAGTATGGGGCCGTTCCGTTCGTAATGATACCGTTAGAGTGACTCTTCTTTTGGCTCCGAGTCTCTCCAATACTCTGGACGGACTCCAGTGTGTCGATCTTTACCTGTTGGTTCGTTCTTGGCTACGGCCCCATAGACTGGGGTTTAGGTCGCGAGGTTGCCACCCTCGTCTCACAGGTCCCACAAAACAGGATTTTCCCGGTGGGGTCGGTAACTATAATAAGTTTTCACTTTATGTCATTGTCAGGAACATACGAGTGTTTATTTTGAATCTTACGAGAAAGTTTTACATTTTCGAAAACCAAGGGAACTCCTCCCCCCTCACTCCTATAACAATAAGCCCACCACTCTATACCCGGTTTAAATCTCCGAAACCGTGTCTGTTGCACCCGATACTCTTTTTCAAACCCAAGGTACTTATGACTGATGTGGATGATGTACGGTCCACGACGATCCTCGAGAGGAATAGTAAAGGAGATTACTATTCTTACCACAGACGTTAATCCCTGATAGGGAGGAGTTGGATTGGGTACAGGTACGCATACACGAATCAGTGAGTTAGCACAGGGTGAGAAAACACTGGGGTACCTGACATCGGGTGGTCTGAGGAGACAGGCACCCTAAGAGGTCCGTTCTTAGGACCTCACCCAACGGTAAAGGAGGAGGTCCCCCTAGAAGGGCTGGATCCTTAGCTTGGGTGCGGAAGACACAGAGGACGTAATCGTCCGCCTAAGAAATGGTGACCCTTCGGAATTTTCCACTCGACCTGGTAGAGGTAAGTAGGTCTGAAATAACCCTCGTACTGACCAACGGTACCATGGGCCCGTCCTCGACTTCTATCCTCGTGGAGACAAAGAGTCCCCTGGGTCCCCACCTCCTCCTCGGGTCCCTTGTTGGGTCTTGTCTGACCTGCACGTCGTGTGGACGAACGGTCGACTGTCACTACGAGAAACAAAAAAAGGATATCGTTGCCACTACGGGTGGTTCCTAGGTCTCCCGGTAAGTGTTTTAGTTGGTAACCCAGATTTTTCATCGAACTCGACTCACGACAGATCAAGGATAACCGAAACCCCTCCAAGATCATCTTTAAAACGGTTTCGTGTGGGAGATATATCTGTCTAAAAAAAAGGAGGGAGAGGAATCTTTTTGTCAATTTTTCCTCATCACTCGTTCCTCCCCAGTCCCTCCCGACTCTGAGTCTATGGTGGTTGGTAGGTCCCCGGACCCCTCAGGGTCCCCTCCCAGGGGGTAACGACCACCGACTACTATGTGTCTGACGTGGGTGGAGTGGTCCCGGGGGGAATCAGTAGAGGTCCTTGATAATGGACTTTCCGGGGAAGACTTCGTCGGGGACTAGTGTCGGTCACGACACGACCCGCCTCACTTCGGCCCCGACCTATTCCTTCCGAAACATCACCGGGCTCTTATGGAGTCCGTAATTATCTCGTAAAAAACGTGTCCAACTTTTACATAAGAAGTAAAAAGTAACTGTCGACCACTTTCTCCTTACATTGTCCCACCGACGTGGGCCGAAATTCCTCTCTCGTCGAGTCGGGACGAGTCTCGGTGGAAATAGGGACGCCTCTCGACCAAAAATTTCCTGCGTAATCCCCTTCCAGACCGGGAAAGTCCAAGAATTAGTTGAACCTCACGAAAGAGGAAGACACTAGACCCCCTCGTTGCTGGAAGTGGCACAGTGTCAGAGTCGCCGAACACGTGACCAATTAAAAGACCCTGTGTTTGAGAACCATTGAGACGGGCTCAGTTGTGGGTGGCAGGTTCTCGAGACCGAGACCCACAGACCCCTTCTAACCCGAGATCCGGGCGAGATGGAGGTCGTCGTCCCCACGGGTCGTGTTTGGTGTGGACGGAAGAGACCGGTAACCAGGGAGGAGGAAACGAAGGTCGTGACTCATAGTCGACGAGGAAGTGCACGTGGTGTTGGGTCGAGTCTGGAGTGGAGAAGGTCCTTCGGAAGGACTGGGCCACGGGTCACAGGTGAGTCCCACTTCGGATCTCGTCCGTCCCCAAGTCGGATACTCATCCACGCCGGGGAAGGGTCCACGACGTTCGTCACCCCCGACGGGTCCCCGCAGAGTTACCCGGGTCCTCGGGGGTGTGCCCTCCGGACTCACCGGGTGTTTTGTGAAAGAGGGAGAGGTGCCTGAATCTTCCAAAGATAGATTCTGTAACGAATTTTGCTCTTACGTGTCGACTTTTGCGGACGTTTGACCCGGGACGACAAAAGTATCGAGTCAGAGTTCCGCCAGTAAAGGAATCGAAGGAGGAGACGGTCTACCTCTGTTAGTGTCGGGGTCTCCACAGACGTTTCTGGTTCTGCCCTACGCCCCCACTCGTACGGGTCACTGTCGAGGGTGGGGCGAGTCTGACCCGATCTCAGGTCACCGTCTTGTTTGGTAGTGTCCACCTGTCCGGGTACGGGTCCGGACCGCACACGGTCCCACCGATGGGAGTCTCAGGTCTGCGAGGTCCCCAGTGACTTCAAGAAACCCCGTCCTCTCCACGACCTCCCTCACCGCCTATTCCTTCAGGTCCGTTTCCCCGAGGTTCCTCTCTTTGTTCTGTCGCGGGGTACCCACCGCTCTGTCCTCGGGTCGTGTCGGACTCAGTGTGGGGTCCCTCTGGGGGCAGGGGCGACCGGAAGTGGGAGGTGCACCCTCTCGAGTGACCGTTTGAGATCCCCGGGTTGGTCTACTCTACAGGCCGTTTGCCTGACTCTTCGATCTGTGGTCCGGGTGGGTCCTCCGGCCCGGCGTCCGTCCTGCTGAAGGGGTCCCGGTCGAACCCGGGAGGTGGCCGTGGCTTAGGCTTCTGGTCCCGGACACCCTGGTTTGCGCCGTTCCTCTCCTACGACACAAAGGTACCACCGTGGACACCAGCGGGGAGTGTGGTCCCAGATAGGGGAGGAGCGGGGGGGTGGGGCCGGACTCAGTGGGACCCTTCTGGCCGGTCGTGGGGGATCGACGAGCCCTCCGGCGGAGGTTCTTCCTCAACCTTCCCCATCGGAGGCCCTCGGAGGTCCGAGACTCCACGGTCCTAAAAGACAGGGTCACCTACCCTTGGGTTCTTTGTGTCCGAGGGTCCAACCAAGACAAACCTCAAAGTTCCGCCGTTCTTTTTGCACGACACTGGTGACCGAGACCCGGGTCGACACCGGACCGGGGACCGAGCCCAGTGAGGTCCTTCCCAAATCGACCCTTAGGTTCTGTGTTCGTGACAGGCCTCAGGGGTCGCTCCGGAGCGTCGACGAACAGTGACAGAGAGGTGGTGATGCAAGGGTACTGGACAGACGGAGGGGTGACGGTGGGCCACCTTACGTTTCGGGAGTCCCCGTCCCCGACATGCCCATGACTGGGTAGGGACATAGGTGTTACGGTCCGAGTCCCGGTCATGTCTCTCCTTTCTCGGGTCTTTGCGTTTCTTACTTGCTCACGAACCCTTCCTAGACTGAGGTAGAGGACACCAGATTCTCGACTCTTCACGGGGGTCCCACCCGGCACAACGTCGGTGTGGACGACCGGGTCGCAGTTCGTGTTTCCGCCAGGGTCCACCCGAAGACACACGTCCACGGGTGCTCGACGAGTGGTCGGGGGTGCGTGTCCCCAACCCCCCCCGCCCCTCCTGTGTATGGGAACCGGGGCGAAGGAGGACGGACGGGGGTAGGGGTCCGTGGATTCCAGGGCATTGCGTAGCGAGGTGGATTGTCACCCCCTTTGACTCCGGGTCCCGCCCGTCACTGAGTCCCCGTTCGTCGTTCAAAATACCGACGTGCGGGAGGGGACCCTTAGGTCTCTCCTGAGGACATGATAATTAACATTAATTGATTAATAAGACCGACGGTTGATCGCCTCCTCCTCCGGCCCCCGCCCTCCCGGGGGTCAGTACAAATGTTGTACGTTTGGGTAAATTCTCGAACATTTCAGCGATATTTACCGAGAAACCGTTGTCTCCTCAATTGCTAGGGCAGAGGTCGACGTCGAGGTGTTGCCAGTCAGCCAGCCCCGACCCCGGAGCCCCTGCCCCAAGACTCTCGGTTGTCACGGTGGATGTCTGGTGCAAGGTATTGCGAGGTGAGTCCGGTTGTTTTAGGTCCTGGATCCTCTGGACCTCCCCGAAGGGTCCTCCGAGTCACCATTCCTTAGGCGGACGTGACGTCCTCTACTCCCCATCTAGGGACCGAGTCCTTCTAGGGGACCTCTTCCTTTCCCGTTGGGTGAGGTCACAAGAACGGACCTCTTAGGGGACCGGTCTCCTCGACCCACCCGGTGTCAGGTGCCCCAGCGTTTACTGAGTGCGTGCTGAATCGTCGATTTGTTGTTTGTTGTAGACGTCCACCCCTCTGACTCCGAGGTCCCTAGAGGAGGGGCCAGCGAAAAGCGTGCCACTGACTGTCCACACCCAAAGGTCGACCCGGGACTTCCTGGTCCCCTGGGCCTACCCTTAGCCCGACCAGACGCTGTCCGGAGCCGACTCGGTACTGCCCGACCTCCGGGTCCCGCAGGCCCACTTGGACGAGAAAGGTCGGTGAGTGGGTGTCAGTACGGCAGGTACATCGCGAACTACTACAGCTTTCTCAGCGCGTCCAAGGGCAGGCAATACAGCTTCTACTACAGTCGTACCAACCGTCCTATGCGTCCGCACTACCGGGCCTCCTTCTACTAGAGATGGTCTCTCTTCGCTCCGTACCTCTCCCGCATCGCGACCCGGGGCGCTCGGGCCTGTCCGGACTGGGTCACGCCACTCTTGGGTTGTGCTCCCGGGGTACGTGCCTCTTCCACGTCCCCGGGGCTCCCTGGGGTCCGGTGTCAGACACGGGGGAAACGTGGTTGCCCCTTCGACTCCGGACCTCTCTGAAGTCTAGGAGGGCCTTCAGTACCTCGTGTAATCGACCATCCCGGTCCCGATCCTTCGTTGACCACTAACGAATCCTCAGAGGGACTTCGACCTTTCTACCCCTTCCTCCCGCCTGTTTCCTACACCGTCTCCAGTAGCGCTACCCCCAGCCCGTTCGGGGAGGAGCCTGGCCCGGGGTTCACCCACCCACCGACGCAGGTAGAGGGCCCGGTGGACTGCACTTTAGTCGTCTGGGACTACACTTTAGTCCCGACCCTCGTGTTCCCGGACTAAATGCGTTAGACCCCACCACCACCACCCCTAAGGAGAGACTCGGAGTCAGAGAGGTGGCACTTCACTTCGTCCACCGGGCGGTGACGGGTGGCTCCCAGGAGAGGTGCACTTGTCAGTTCCAGATCCACAGGACCGGGTTCTACGGCTGTCCGTGGAGATTTGTGCGGGTCGAGGGACATCGTGGTTTGACACCCAGTCGTGGCCGGCCCCCCGGTGCCGTGCCCCCTTTCCCTAAACCCTTCCTAGACTCACCAAACCGTCTTGGGCAGTACCACGTATCCCGTTTGACGTCAGTCACTACAAGAGACTCGGTTCAGGCACGACGGGAGGCTTCCAAGACACGGAGGGAAAAGATCTCCCTGCTCCTCCACCCCCCGAGTGGAGAGGACGTCCACTCGGGCAGGGACCCGTGGAGAGGACGGGAGGGTGGGGGTGCCGGTCCGACACGAGACCATGTGTGTGGGCTCAGTGAGGGGCCTGGGACCCCGGTACATATCTGTGCTCCGTTGGACAGATTGGAGGGACTCTGCCTGTCTCCCGAGAACAAGTGGTACCGCAGGGTCTCGGACTGTGAGTCCTCCGAGTCAACCGACTTAATTAAGAGTACCCCTCGAGAAGGCTTTCGGTGTCCCCTTCCCACTTCTAAGGTGTCTCCTTCCCCCACAACTCTGGTGCGACCGACCGGGACCGTACACCCGGCGTGTGGGGTTTCCTTCCGTGTGTCTCGTCGAAAGACGGGTGTCGGAAGACGGTCCGTGCCCCTCGGGCGACGGGACCGGGGTGCACACCTTTCCCCGACACTACCGTCCAGCTGTGACGGCACCCTCGACGGACACCGCCCGTGTGACTGGGGAAATGACACCCCAAGACACCTCAGCCAGATCGGTGTGGTTGGGTGGACGGGGAGCCAGAGGTCCTACGCCGAAGCGACACGTTTTTCATAGTCAGTGCTGGGAGATGACTGAGGGTTTTGGAACCTCAACTTCGGGGTTGAGGTTCACGTCCGAGGACGGATGGAAACGTCGGGTAGAGAACGGTTCCGAGGTGGTGAGGTCGGTCTTTTGGAACCGAAGGAAGAAGTTTCTTTGTATGAGGGGTGAGTGGAGGTCTAAAAGACCTCCATAAGACTAAACCGGGAGAGAGGGTGAGGGGTGAAAGGATGTAATTGGAGGATGACCGGGGAGTCCTGGGTCTCATCCCAGTGACGGAGGACCTTCGGGAGGGACTATTCGGGTGTGAACCGTTTCTTAGTTGTGCATTATCGATAAACGACTTACTGATAATAGGGGGTTTACTCTAGGTGTGGGGGAGGTGACTTGACTCCCGCCCCTTGTCCGTCCTTGGTCCAACGGAACATCAGACCCCTGTGCCTCCTCTACGTCTTCCCTCCCCAGTCGTAAGGTTTGGGTGTAGAGCGGTTCCTCGACGAGGACGTCCAGTTCGACAGTCGGAGTCGTTCCCGCGACGGGACCGTCCCTACCAGGGGGTCTGCGACCGGAGACGGCCCTGGGGGTACGGCCGAGGTCTGAACCCCCACCGGTGAGTGGAAGCCCCGCCCACTTGAGCGCCTTCCACCCTTCGCTCTGCTGCCACACCCTCTGCCACACGTGGCCCAGGTCGTGCGTCCGCTGTAGCAACCCCGCCGTCCTGAACTACGTCGCCTGGCACAGACAGAAGAGAACCGCCTCGGACTCCCCTCGGTGTCGTGTTCTGCCCCACCCTTTCCCCCCTGGGCCTGTGGGAGTCTCTGTCTCGGGTCCCGGGTCCTCTCTTCGTCCACCGGCCCGTCGTCGTGGGCGGGGTCCGACCGAGGCAGTAACTCTCTGGACGTGGCCGGAGGGTCGGGCCGACGAGGCTCCCCTACGAAGGCCCAAGAAGATGTTTGGCCTGACCCTCAGCTTGGGGGTTCTGTCTGGGGTCGAAGGTAGACGGGGTCGGCTCTATTCGTTTGAAAACGACAAATGGTCGATGTGCTTGACTCGAAGTCACAGATGTTGACGTTTAGTGTAAGTAAGTAAGTGAACGAGTTGTTCACACAAACCTCACAGACGACCCACAGTGTGTGGTCCCTGTGGTTTTCGTTCGTTCCCTCTGTTCCAGACCGGAAGGACCCTGAGGTCCAGTCTCCCCCGCCAGTGTCCATTTCGTGGGTCGAACCGTGGGGTGTGTTTCGTCAGTTTAGAGGTCACAGTGCATGCACTACCTGCCCCATTCTCCCCGGGCTCAAACGATGTCCAGGTCCGTATGAAAATTTTTGGAGAATTAGTATTTTATTTTGTTTTATGCTCTCGATGTGCTTTGTTCCAATGTCGAATTACTCATAATATTCCGTTTGGTGAAATGTTAGTCGTGGGTCCAGTTCTTTCTCTTGAAGTTGGACCGTGAACTCCGGGGAAGCACCCGGGTCTAGACAGAATTGGGAGAGTACGTGGGTGTTTCATTGGGGGCAGGACAGAGACGGTCGTTAGCGGATGGACCCAAGGAAATACAGACATGGTGTGTACACGTAGAACTCTTTTAGTGAATTTACACAGGTAATTTTTTTAAAAGACCTAGAAAGTAAATAAATAAATAAATAAACGGCACGGTACACCGTACGTTCTAGAATCGAGGGACTGGTCCCTAGCTTGTGTACAGGGACGTAAACCTCGTGTCTCAGAATTGGTGATCTGGTGGTAGCTTCAGGAACAACATAGAAATACATAAAAAAAATTTACTCTGTATAACAAAACCTCTGTCAAGAAATAAATAAATAAAAAAAACCGACGCGACCCAGAAGTAACGACACGTGTCCGAAAGAGATCAAAACCACTCGCCCCAATGAGAGGTCAACGCCAGTAAAGAAGACGACACCTCATGCCCCTCGGACCACCCGACGGCAGATACCCCAGCGTGTCTCAGTCTGTGCTGACTTCGCTGAATCGTCGTCGTCGTCGCACCCGAGATCTCGCGCGCCCGAGTCATCAACACCACGTACCTGAATCGACGGGGCTCCGTGCACCTTAGAAGGGCCTGGTCCCTAGCTTGACGCAACGGACGTAACCGTCCGTCTAAGAATTGGTGACCTGATGGTCCCTTCAGGAGAGGGGGTCCTTAGAGTGATAGACCGAATTGTTCCACAAGGTCGGAGTAGAATGTGCAAATGACAGGGTCGATAAAGGTTCGTCACAACCCAAGCAAAAAACAAAAAATCACCTTTTACTATAAAGTTCTGGTATTAGACCTATGGTTCTTACGAGTCACGAAGACTCAACCAGTAACAAAGATCCGGAGAAGTCACCTTTAAAACTTTCTAGTATATGTCCTACTTAAGTATGACTATAAATGTTAGTTTTGTTCTCCGTGTATCAAAAAGTGAATTGGAGAGGATATATGGTTTCCTTAGAGGAAAAAAGGTATAGTTTTAAGACCGAGAATTCTTGTGTCCTATACCATCTTATGGGGTATTAATAAATAAAAACAAATAAGGTATAAAACTAGGTCATCAGAGTCTTATTGTTTAGATTTTAATGATGGTGATTGTATTAATGTATTGATGAATTTCATTATTAAACCCCCTATTCAAGAGGAATAAGATGGATGTTGAAATTACCTACACGACGATCTGGATGTATCGGACTCGGATGTCACTAAGCATGATATGAAAAAAGAATATTCTGAGTAAATTGACATCAAGATACTCATTAATACAAATTACGAAAGTCCGACTGTTAAAACGTACCACGATTGTCAGACACGGGAAACATGTATTTCCGTGTTTCTGAAGGGACCATCGAGTCTACCATTTCTCAGACGGACGTTAAACTCTCCGGACCCAAACTAAGGACCCAGTCCTTCTAGGGGACCTCTTCCTTTACCGTTGGGTGAGGTCATAAGAACAGACCTTTTAGGGTACCTACCTCCTCGGACCAATGTCAGGTACCCGAGTGTTTCTCAACATGTGCTGACTTGCTGAAAGTGAAAACATGTATTTTCAGACAAAACAACCCATGTTCTAGGAACTGAATGTAAAAGAACTCATAAGATTCATAATTAAAAGAAGACCGCATTCACAGCAAACCTATTTAAACTACTATTGTTATTGTATCATAAAAGGGAATATTCAGAGAAAGACAAAAATGGCTTTCCGTGTCTATAAAAACAAAAGAGAAATATAGAACCACAACCAACGAGACTCAGTTATACAAGTTTATATAACCCACAAGAAAGTTATGCCTTAAATTTTACAAAAGGGATTTTATAGACATTTCAGAGAACTTAATGGTCAACATCATTAATAACGGCGGGAGGAAGCAAGACCTAATTAAGAAGCCTCTAAAGATAATGGACATTCAACCTAGAAGAAAGAGAAGTTGTAGACAGTGAAAGAGAAGCTCAGAAAAGTAGGGAAAACAATAAATAAAAAGTTAAATACTCTAAAAAAAAGTCGAAAAGGAATTTATAAATAAAGACTTTGACCGAAAACGAGATTAAATTTTATTAAAGAACTCAGAGTAGTGAAGTAAAGAGTCAAAAAGGATTAGGACCGAATGTAAAAAGGAAGTAAAAACCAACATAAAAGTTAGGAAAATCAAACAAACTATGTCCGAGGTCGAAACTAGAGCAGACGTTCGTACCGAAGGACCTCATGAAAGTAAGAGGTCTCCTTACAGTAAGACAAGAAATAAGAGGAAAAAGGATGTCATTGAAACACACTCTGCATCGGACCTATGAAAAGCCGATGGGTAGAAATACACTTTAGTCACAGTGCACTCCTCACCAGGTGTGAGAAGGACTAAGGTGTCCCGGGGACGTAGACGACAGAAACCGTCGGACGAGAAACTGTCCGGAGATGTAAATGGACCTCAAAGTAAAAGGTGTTGTCAGAGAAAGGATGAGTCAAAAGGTAAAGTAAAGGTCGTCAAAGAAGTGTCATACTCTGGGACTGAAAAGTTCCGTCAGAATTACCGGGTCAAAATTTTCAAATTACCCCGAAGAGACCACCAGGTCACCAATTCTTAGACGGAACGGTTTTGATCCTTATTTTGATGGGTATACTGGGTTGTTAGGGTGAAGACCCGTATATAGGACTCCTTTGGTATTAACTTTTTCTGTATACATAGGGTTACAACTGGCGTCGTGATAACTGTTGTCGATCTTGTACCTTCGTTGGATCTGCGGGTAGTTCTCTCCTTTCCTCTCTCCGCGACGCCACGCGTATGCGTCACCCCGTAAGGAGTCGGTATCCTTCCCTACGTGAACTCAGTCAAGATCACTCTACCTACTCAGATCTCGGATAATATGTCTCACTTCATGCAGTCTTTCTCCTTTTGTTTAAGACGTATAATTGTGTCTGTATACCTGAGATCTTTCTACCATGACTACTTGGATAGACGTCCCGTCGTCACCTCTGCGACTGTTGTCTGGACACCTGCACCCGGCCCCCTTCCTCTCCCACACCACTCGAGTCTCTCCTCGTGACTTTACGTATGTACTAGTATACATTTTGTCGACCGCCCTTAAGCGACATACTACGTTCCTCGAGTTTGAGCCATGAGACACTGTTGTCTCCCGCCGCGCCCCACCGTCCCTCCGAGTGCCTCCCCTGTATACATATGGATACCGACTGAGTACCACTACATGCCGTCTTCGGTCGTGTTATAACATTTCGTTAATGGGAGGGTAATTTTTTTTTTTTTAGGTAAAATGTCACGTTCCCTGAGTCCAAGATAGGGACCAGACCCTTTGATTCTAGGGTGTGCGACTCCCCGTTGATTATGACGTGTGGCGTCGTTCTCTAGGACGCATTGTGTTGCTTATGGGACGGACGGTGTTGATTCTGTACTACCCGGATTTCTTTATAAAATTTTTTCTTTTTTTTTTTTTCTTTGGAAAGGACCATCGAGTCGACCATTTCTGAGGCGGACGTTAAGTCCTCTAAGGCCAAACTAAGGACCCAACCCTTCTAGGGGACCTCTTCCCTCTCTGATGAGTGAGGTTATAAGAACCCGAAGGGACTACCGAGTCGACCATTTCTTAGACGGACGATACACCCTCTGGACCCAAGAGAAGGACCCAACCCTTCTAGGGGACCTCCTCCCGTACCGTTGGGTGAGGTCATAAGTGCGGGTACCTGCACCTCTTAGGGTACCTGTCTCCTCTGACCGACCGATGTCAGGTACCCCAGCGTTTCTCAGCCTGCCCTGACTCGCTGATTCGTGTCGTGCCGGACAAGGTGGGGAAGAAGTTAGGAACGTGTGTGAGCGGTGACGTCGCTCGTTTCCCCGAGGGTCGGAGTCGGTGACAAGAGTCTAACGCGAAAGATGTCCTGTGACGACTGATGAACCCCAAGAAAGTGACGGAGGAGGACGTGCCTACGGTTATGGTACACCCACCTAAAGTAAACTTGATATACACCCCGAACGGAAACAAATCGACTTTCGCAAAGGGTTCCTACTTTTTGAAAGAATAGACCAGTAGCACCAAAACGAATCCTAGGTCTCTTGAAGGTTTTGATACGACGTCGCAGTGGGGTCTGCAGACACGTCCTGTCGGACGTGTGTAGTGAAGGAAATGAGAAGTGTCGAGAAGGGAGCAGCGGTGCGACAGAGGAAGGAGTCGATCACTTTGTGGGACAAAAAGTGAACTCTTAAAGTCTTGACCCGACCATACTCCCGAAAGACTCTCCTTCGGTCTCATTGTGCGACTACTCGTGACTCACTAGGGTCGTTAGGACGGGGGAAGTCGTAGCCCGACCCACAGACTCTTGTCTGAGGTCTCGGTCCGACGGACCCGGCCTTAGGGCGGGGTGGAATATAGTCGCGACCCTGAAGCCCACCCAATGAATTGGAGAGAGGGAGGTACAAAAGTAACACTTTACTCCCAGTATTGTCGTGAAAGGAGTTTCCGAGGTACTCCCAAATCAATAACGAACCGGGTGTCTTCCGTGACGGATCCACAATCGACACTATCAACAATTGATAAAATAGTAATATACTATTAGTATTAATAGTAGGAAGTGGAAACCCGAAGGACCACCGAGTCAACCATTTCTTAGACGGACGTTACGTCCTCTGGACCCAAACTAGGGACTCAGTCCTTCTAGGGGACCTCTTCCTTTACCGACGCGTGAGGTTATAAGAACGGTCCCTTCAGGGTATCTGTCTCTTCGGACCGTCCGATGTCAGGTACCACAGCGTTTTCAGTCTGTACTGGATCCCTGACTTGTGGTGGTGGTGGTGGAAACCCTCGAACCAAATTTTCACGTGTGTGCACCCTGAAAGGACCTACGGGTCACCAATCTTACGACACGAAAATGACGGTTCCCGAGTCCAAATCAGAAACCACCTTCGTTCATGGACACCTTGCTTCTAGGGTGTTCGGTCCACCATGACAGTTTTTTTGGGGTTTTGACGTGTGTGTCCAGGTTCTCGACCTTCACTACCGTCGAGATGTTTGGGAGACTTGAAAGTAAAAGGTAAATTTATTTTTAGCTTTACTTGTGAACTCATGGAAGGTCACTTACCTCTGTGGTTATGAGTAATTGACGGATGGTGTGGGTCTACGACGGAACACATATTCATTGAAGTACAATAAAGGTTTTATCAAGTCCTTTACCCGGAGCTTCGAGACTTTCCGTTCACTGAATAGACTCCAGTGTCTTGGTCATTTACCGTTGCTCCTGTGACCTTGAGTTCAAAGCAAGCCAACCAACCCACCCAGCCAAACAAAAGAGACGTGACATACTAGAGACGACTATGTCGTCCGACTATGTCCTTATGACGATACATCGGAGGTCCCTGACGTCTCTCCGCTCGTCGGTCCATTAGGTCTATGGCGGTAGGGGTACACGCGTACGTCCATGTGCGTACCTGTGTAGTCTCCACAAGAGCCTACCTTGTCCCGTGGACTTCTCCGTCCTTCAGGACGTTTGTTCCGTTTCACGTTCTTTTCGACTTGTCGGTCACCCTTACATCTCCCTAAGACCGTTCGGAACATTCCGGTGACTTTCCGAAGGTTTCGGGGGGTTTTAGGGGGGTGTAGAATTGTGAGGATCCCCGTTTCTCGAGGGGGGTCGGAGTTATTCGTCCTGGTACTACTTTCTTATCTCGTTCAGTGAGTCAGTACAGTCTGAGAAACGTTGGGGTACCCGATGTGTCAGGTACCTTGACAGGTCCGGTCTTATGACCTCACCCTTCGGAAAGGGAAGAGGTCGGTTAGAAGGGTTGGATCCTTAGTTTGACCCCAGAGGACGTAACGCCCACCTAAGAAATGGTGACTCGCTGGTCCCTTCGGGTTCTTAGGACCTCACCCATCGGATAGAGAGGAGGTTGCCTAGAAGGACTGGGTCCTTAGCTTGCCCCGAGAGGACGTAACGTCCACCTAAGAAGTGGTTGACTCGGTGGTCCCTTCGGGGGTCTATCCTTATTGACCTATGTTACTGTTTAGGGACGACACAGAACAACTAAAGTGTCTTCTCCACCATAGACTTGATTCGGAACTTTTATGACAGGTAGGTAAGAAGATAGGTAGTAGGTAGGTAGGTACAAATAAGTCTACAAATGACTCGAGGAAGATGTCCGGTCTGTAAGACTTTTCACATCTCTTATGTCTGTGTTAGGGACAGAAATTTTTCCACCACTATTTTTCATTGTTTTTGTTCCTGAAGGGACCACCAGGTCACCACTTCTGAGCGTGAAAGATACGAAGGTGACGTCCCCCGTACCCGCTAGGATGTACGACACACCGCACCGGTTTTTATTTCCTTAACTCTCGTGGTAAATTTTCATAATCTTTTTCTTGTTCTACGGTCCCATTGACGAGACTACCTCCTATGGACCGAGACCTTTTCGAGTCTAATTCCTTTCGGAAGTGGTTACTCCGCTGAAATCGATGTAGAAGTCTCTCTTACCGGTAAACGCCCTCCTTCCCTACCGCGCACGATATCGGATCTCTTTCACTCACATCTTTTCCCATTCTCAAGACGCATTGATCTTGTGACCAGTGATCGTCCCCCACTCGGTCTCACCCCTTGTTCCCCCTCTGCACCGACTTTTCCGCCCGTCTCCGACCTCGTCCGTGCCAGAGTCTGCGGTAAGGTTCCCTCAACCCGAAGCAGACGATCAGTATCTTCCAAGATTTCTCCCCTCCCTGTGTTGTTCTGACCAGGAAGACTCTCCAGGAGACCGAAGTCGAACCCTCTGACGTTCGACCTGGTCTGGTCTCCACGAGTCTCTCCCCAGACCCTCTGTCGTCCCCAAACCTCCGTTCACCGATCCTCGTACACATAAGAGGACACCGTTCAATGGACGACGGAGACAGTGTCCCGTGTCCCGTGCCACAGTTGACATGTGGACAGGAGAGGTGATGTATCGTTTCACCTGGGGAAGGGGTAGAAGAAGGTCCGGGAACATCCTTCCTGGAATCCGGGGAGGTCATAGGAAATGAACTAAGGAGAGCTGTAAGACGGAGGGAAAGTACAAGGATGAACTTTTGTCGTAGTCGTCGGTGTCTTTACGATCTGTACGTTTCGCTACAACCGTCCTTCAGTAGGTAGGGGAGTCGTCTGTCTTCGTTTCGTGGATGACGTACGATCCGGAGCGGTCCTCGAATCCCTGTGCCGGGACTTGTTCTGTCTGAACCAGGGACTGAGGGGTCTCGGAAGACCCACCACCCCCTTGTTTTCCCTTTGTGTCTTTCACCCTGGACGTTTGATACTCCTCGTAGTGTTTCCGCCTCAACCCTCTTTCTGACTGTCTCCTTTGTCTTGGGTTCCCACAGGTCACTCCGGGTCACCGCTGTCCTCGTGTCACTGACTCCAAGTTGGTTGTAAGTCCGGTTCCCACGTTTTCGTACACGTTTCCCGGACACCGTCGTCTCTTGAGTTGTCACACCAAGTTCCCTTCGTTCCGTTCCCTCTTGTTAGACTCCAGTCCGACCTCCACCTGCGGTCCCTATTTACTACGGCACGGAACTCTCCGTGTGACCCCCGAACCGATCCTAGTACCACCTTCTCCAGAAGTTTCTCTCCGTCCGACTAGTTCCAAGTACGACCGCCACGACACCGTCCTGTCCTGTCAGTCTCGACACGGCAGTCGTTTGGTTCCAAACTTCCAGTCGACACACTGGGACGCGTGTAGCGAGTGGGCGGGGCGGGGTTCGGAGAGACCCCTACTGTGCGGACGGGGTGTCCTACCCTTCGTCGCGTGCACTTCCGGGCCCCGAAGGACTCCCCCCGGGCACTCGCTGTGTAAGTAGTCCGGGGGAAACGGAGGAGGACCATGTTTCGCCCCCACCTCCCTTAGCCGGAGGGAATCCATTCCCGACGTAGCTTCTACGACACTAGCGCAAGCCACAAGAAGGTGTTCAAACCCGAAGAGTAGTTCTGTCTTACCCTCCAAACTCAGAGTTCTACCTCGAAAGTACCAGAGTCAATTTCCGAGTCGAGGACCGTTATGTCGTTCCTTTGGTCCGACCCTGGCCTTCTAGACCGAGGATCTGACGGAAGATGGTGTGTGTCGGGCACAGTGGAACCAGTTCGGGGAGGGGAAGAGACCCGGAGTCAAAGGTGTAGACACTTCACTCTCCCCTACCTCGAGTCGGTAGGGATCTCCGGAGACAGTGGAGCAAGAGCCCCGAGTCGTGTTCATCCCCTGTCTCTTAGTAGAGTCTACTTTGTAGGTTGGAGCGAGACGGGACCGGACCCGTGGACCCGCCATACCTGACACTGAGGGTGAGTGTCCCCGAGGACCTGCGTCTGGGGAGTGCCTTTTGTGAGGAACCGGTGGGAACCCCCGTGGTCCGTCCCGACCCGAGGGGGAAGGGGTGGTCCTTGTTCGTCGTGTCTACGAGGGCTGGCGCGGTTTATTTTGGTTCCGTGCGGTCGGTACGACACACCCTAACGGGCGACTCGGAAATAACCGTAAGGCCTCGCCTCCCACCCCTTTCGTTGTTCCCCCGGGGGAGTCGCCGGGCTTCGCGCACGAGTCTCGAGACGCCTATGTTTCTACATTTCGAACCGGTGTTTCCTCGACTGCCACGGCACCGCCCTCTCCAGGTAGGACTGCCAGTCCTCGTACAGGGACCCGAGCCCCTGCCCGAACCACTCCCGGTGGTGGGGCGACACCACCAAGTGGAAGGCCCACCACTTTTTCGGGAGGAGCAACGGCGGCCACTACCGGTCGACGTACGACAGGGGCCCCTGCTGTGACCTCCCCGGGTACGCCTTCTGGTGCCGCCCGTGAACCTACAACCACCCCTTTCTCTCCACCATCACCCAATAAGAGTCTCCGTCGAACCCCGTGAGGACTAAGAGTACCGTTCCGTTCGCGAGCGTCGCCGACGTTCTTTTCACCTGTCTCTCTGTTCCTCTCCCAATCCCGGGTAAGTCGTTCGCCTCTTTGTTGTCTCGCACCCCGCCCCACTCGCCCCCCGGACGATCCGCCCCGGAGGGCGGCGGGAGACCGGTCAGTCGGTTGTTCTTCTCGTGGGGAGTGAGTGGACACCCTCCACGGCCCCTGGAGGTCGGCGACGGAGTCCGTGATCGGAGAAGGTTGTGGGAGCCCCCGCGACCCACCGACCCCGGTCCCAACACGGACCTCGTTCCACACAGGGAGAGAGTGGCCGTCTCGGGGTGGGGTCCGACAGGAGTGGTCCGTGTGGGACGGGAGACTCACAACAGGTCCGAGGGTCGAGGAGTGGGCCCGTCACCAGTCCCGCTGTGACCGGCCGAGAGGTCCGGTCGTTTGTACCGACGGCGGTAAATGTCTCGCAAACCGATAAGCAGCCGTACGGAAACGATCTCACTAGTATGGGTGTGACACTCCCCCGCAACTCCCGGTAAACAGTCTACTCCTTTGACTTCGACTTTCTTAGTCACCGAAAGAGTTCCAGTGTCTCATGCATTCCTTCGATCTAAACACGAGTCAGTTCATAAAAGGATAGAAAGGAGCGATTTCGAAACATGAGATCCGGGTCAAGGGACAGACATAAGTGTCCTGGTCGGTTCCAAACCCCGTCTCTGTCTCTGTCCAAGAGTGAAGGACCCAGTTCTACCTCTGTCCAGGATTGAAGGACACTGTTATACTCCTCGCCAAAATTGAAGGACACTGTCCTACCTCTGTACAGGATTGAAGGACACTGTGCTACCTTTGTGTAGGACTGAAGGACACTGTCCAGAATGGAAGGACACTGTCCTACGTCTGTCTAGGATTGAAGGACACTGTCCTACCTCTGTACAGGATTGAAGGACATGTCCTACCTCTGTGCAGGATTGAAGGACACTGTCCAGGATTGAAGGACACCGTGCTACCTCTGTCCAGGATTGAAGGACACTGTACTAGCTTTGTGTAGGACTGAAGGACACTGTCCAGAATGGAAGGACACTGTCCTACGTCTGTCTAGGATTGAAGGACACTGTGCTACCTCTGTACAGGATTGAAGGACCCTGTCCAGGATTGAAGGACACTGTGCTACCTCTGTCCAGGATGGAAGGACACTGTCCTACCTCTGTCCAGGATGGAAGGACACTGTGCTACCTCTGTCCAGGATGGAAGGACACTGTGCTACCTCTGTCCAGGATTGAAGGACACTGTCCTACCTCTGTACAGGATTGAAGGACCCTGTCCAGGATTGAAGGACACCGTGCTACCTCTGTCCAGGATTGAAGGACACTGTACTAGCTTTGTGTAGGACTGAAGGACACTGTCCAGAATGGAAGGACACTGTCCTACGTCTGTCTAGGATTGAAGGACACTGTGCTACCTCTGTACAGGATTGAAGGACACTGTCCTACCTCTGTACAGGATTGAAGGACCCTGTGTTACTTCTGTCCAGGATTGAAGGACACTGTCCTGTCTCTATACAGGATTGAAGGACACTGTGCTACCTCTGTCCAGGATTGAAGGATACTGTCCTACCTCTGTACAGGACTGAAGGACACTGTGCTACCTCTGTCCAGGACTGAAGGATACTGTCCTACCTCTGTACAGGACTGAAGGACACTGTGCTACCTCTGTCCAGGACTGAAGGATACTGTCCTACCTCTGTCCAGGATGGAAGGACACTGTGCTACCTCTGTCCAGGATTGAAGGACACTGTCCTACCTCTGTACAGGATTGAAGGACCCTGTGTTACTTCTGTCCAGGATTGAAGGACACTGTCCTGTCTCTATACAGGATTGAAGGACACTGTGTTACTTCTGTCCAGGATTGAAGGATACTGTGCTACCTCTGT
Source organism: Capra ibex (assembly GCA_006410555.1). NCBI lineage: Eukaryota > Metazoa > Chordata > Mammalia > Artiodactyla > Bovidae > Capra > Capra ibex. Next base: position 2,839,716 of record SJYO01013451.1, on the reverse strand, counting down.
CCAGGATTGAAGGACACTGTCCTACCTCTGTACAGGACTGAAGGACACTGTGCTACCTCTGTCCAGGACTGAAGGACACTGTCCTACCTTTGTACAGGACTGAAGGACACTGTCCAGGATGGAAGGACACTGTCCTACCTCTGTACAGGATGGAAGGACACTGTGCTACCTCTGTCCAGGATTGAAGGACACTGTCCTGTCTCTATACAGGATGGAAGGACACTGTACTACCTCTGTCCAGGATTGAAGGACACTCTCTTATAAATAACGAGGATTTAAGGACACTGTCCTAATATTCCTATCCAAAATTGAAGGAAACGTCTTATTTCTATCTAAGATTGAAGGACACTGTCCTACCCCTGTCCAAGATTGGAAGACACTCTACTATTCTTGTCCGGATAGAAGACGGAGAACTTGAGGTAGTGTTATACTTCCGTCGACGGAATCTTCGTCTCGGGACACGACTCGGGGTGTCCTGAACTGTCTCGTACAGGGTCCTTCAAAGCGGTAGAACTGACGAACCTAAGAGGTCAACCCTCGTAGATGATGACACGAACAGAAGGTAGTACGGAGGTAAAGTCGAAAAGTCAAAGGTACGGAGCACAACCCCCTGGTCTTGAATAAATTGCGAACCGTAAATAACAATCGTTCGTGACAGAGAAAAATGTAGGATACAGGTCCGAGAAATAGTCCTGAGTGAGTGTCCTTAGGAGAGTAAATGAACCGACAAATGGTAAAACTCGAGAACCTTTTCCGTCGGGATCCTTACTCGAGGTGCGATCATTTCCGTACACTTTTAGTCCTTGTGACTTCTACTTCCAAAACATTCCCTCCACCGGCTGTCCGTCTGCCTCTCGTCACCCTTTTCTGCGTCCGCACACGTGACGACCCCCGTCGGGTGGGGGTGTCTGTGGGACCAGGTCCGGTTTTCCCCCACGTGGTCCACTGACGCCTTTTTGGTTCCTTGCACGGACCGGAGCACGACCCATTCAGTCTCAAAGAGAAAGGGGTTCGAGGGGAGCGACAGGGTGTACTAAGGACAGAATGGTTGTCCTTCTGGTTCGAGTCACTCCTGTACCTTGGACAGGTACGGAGGTCAGACACGACTTGCCGTCTCCGTTTCCACCGGACACACACACGCACGAGTCAGCACGAGTTAGTACGGGCTGAGAAACACCGGGTACCTGACATCGGACGGTCTGAGGAGACAGGTACCCCAAAGGGTCTATTCTTGTGCCCTCGTCCAACGGTAAAGGATGTAATCCTCTAGAAGGACTGGGTCCCTAGTTTGGGTGTAAAGAACACAAAGGACGTAACCGTCGACCTAAGAAATAGTGACTCGGTAGACCCTTCGGGAGAGAAATCTCCGATAAACATGTGTGTTTGTGTGTGGGTCGACGAGACCCTTAGGGAGCGAAGTTTCGGATACACATGTGTGTGTGTGTGTGTGTGTGTGTGTGTGTGTCTCGGGTGTGAAGTTTCCGATACACATATGTGTGTGTGTGTGTGTGTGTGTCTCGACGAAGTCCTTCCCAGACCACCTAGACCGGTCGTCCACCACGATCTCAGAGGTAGTACACGTAATTTAAAAGGGTGCAGAGGGTCCCAAAAGTAAACGGTTTACTAATTGTACCGTACACACCTTCCGTCCCTTACGCTCCACACGCATTCAAGACCATAGCGGGGGTGTCGGTAGTGTGGTCTCTCGTCTTGTGACGAAGGAGAGACCACCAGAGGTGTGGGGGTTGGGGTGTCTCGTGGGTTCGGGAAGGAGGGAGACCCATAAAGACCCGGGTCGAGGAAGGTCCGGTAAGGTAAGGGTACCGAGAAACCGAAACAGAGGTTATAGGAGTACATGGGAGGTCATGGGAAGCAGAGGTACTGTGAGTGATGTACGAAATATAATTATGTACACGTGCTCATTTAAGCCGGGACTAAAAGGACCAGTCAACGTTAAAGTTACTAAGGTGAGACGAGACGGGGTATGAATGATGTTTGTAGGGTCTTTCTCATTGATGACGGAGACCGTTTGACGGACAGTCTGGCCGCCACGGTGACTCCAGAAATAAATCCTCACACAGAGCTACCTCCTCCCCGGCGGCGGTGGCGTAGATAATGTCTCGTCTCCTCCGGGTCTTGGGCCCCTGGTGGGTGGAGCCAAAGGTAGAGCTGGGCGTACTCTCTTGTTGCACGAGGTTCAAAAGTCAAGTTGTTGAACCAGTTCTGTGGGGTTCAAGGTGCTTTTACGTTAATAACCTTCAGTGGTGTACGGTCTCTTCTTTCCAGGAGTTCCGGTCTCGGAAGAGGACCCTCCATACCGACGACACCGGCGGACTTCGAGCGTCGGCAGGGGCGGCCGTCAAGGACAGCGAGACCTGTGTTCGGGGTCCTTGATCGGTCCCGTCCCAAGGTGGGTAAGGCAGGTGGCCTCAATGTGGGACCCCGGCCCTCGACACGGTTGATTCCGACGGTCGGAGGGAGACCGGGACCGAAGACTCTCGGGTCCAGAGCCCCAGACGGGGCAACTCCCCCATTTCTCCTACAAAAACCAGGGTAGGGCCCGAGTCCCTGTGAGACTTATAGGGACGACACTCCTCCTCCCTTAACGCACCCGTCCTAGAATTGTCGGACCAGTCAGGAACCCCGGGTCTGGACACCAAACACCGGGCCGGACGACCCAGTACGAGGTCAATGGCGGGAAACCGGTGACCCCTCTGACCGGTCTTCCTCCGACAAACACCTCTCTCTCTTCCGACTCCGGACCGCTATCTCTCTCTCTGAGTTTAGAACGACCAGTTCCGAGGGACTTACAATTTGGTGCCTTCACGGCCAAGGACCCAGGAAAGATTATATCGTGAAAATTGAACGTGTTTAACGAAAGACTTCCAGTCTATTTAAGAATTCTCCTAAAAATGTCTTTTCCTTTTTCTGGCACTTTGTCTTTTGAGGTCACACTCCTCAGGCGTCCCGACTCTCCGAGTCGAAGCGGAGTGGACCGCGAGACCGGACGCAGGACGGGTGTAGATGGGCCGCACAGTCACCAGGATTCGATAGTCCCGAGGACACCAGGGTCTCTTTGTTTGGGGGCGCATGCACGGTTCCGTTGGTTCTGTTCTGGGGATGGGGGGTTCCGGACAGTTGACTCCTAAGGTCCGGGCCGGGGGTGAAGGACGCGGCTCACGACCCGAGGACCGACCGGGTGCTAAGGAGTTGTCGGGAAGTCCTCGGCTCAGAGCAGAAGGGCAGACTCCTAACCCACTGGGATCTGGACCGACCAGTGTGTCAGTCGGGTGTCCGTGTGTCAGTCGGCGTCTACGTCAGCGAGACTCCTTGCAGACCTAAGACTCGTGCTCTTGCCCCACCGAGCACCGGTAGAAGGTATGGTGGTGAGACGCGGATTATGTCTGTCACTGCCACGAGGGAGAAATAGTAGGGGGACCCGGCCCGTGGGTCTCGTAATGGCAATTAGGAGTACCGCGACTGTTCGTCCATAACAGTCGTGTGCAATGTCTCCTTTTGCCCGGGGTCCCACTGGTTCTGGGGTCTAGTGTCGTGGTTCCTTGTCCTCTCGGTCCGGACCTTCCGTCCTACCCACAGGGTCCGGACCAAGGAAGGAGGAGGTCCGTCGGAGGGTCCGAAACAGGAGTTGACCTGTGGTCCCGGTGACAGACGGAAGGAAGGTAGGTATTTATAACCGTTATTTTACACGGACCCGCGCGGAATGGGTGTCGGGGGGGTCCGACTTGGGTCTCGCTTGGTATACCTTCGCCGAGACGGGGGTGTCAGTGTCCAGTGGGGTGTCCTTGGGTCTCCCGCTGTGGTGGCGGGGGAAATGTCGTTCTTCAAGTGTCCTGGACGACTGACATTTCCACTGGACCTTACCTGACTTAAACCCTCCGTTTGGATTCGCTCCGACTATAGTTTCGGTCTAGTAAGGTCTTGCGGTGTCGTAGAGGTACTCCGAACTCTTGTCACTCCCCTCGTGTCTGACCTGGGAGTCCCGTCCCCCGTGTGGAGAGGGTCAAGGTGGGCGGAGGGTCGGAGACGAGGCCGACGACCCACCGCGACCGTTCGTCGTACACGAGTTACCCCGGTGTCAGAAGGGACGTCCCCGACGAGTCTCGGAGTTGGTGGCGGGGCGTTGGAACTGGCACCTGCCTCAGGTGAAGGACGCGGATTATGTCTGTTACTGCTACGAGGGAGAAATAGTAGGGGGTCCCCCGTCCCGCTACTTGGGTTTCCTACCCCTGTCTGGTGTTGGACTTCATAGTTGGGGAGTCAGTCCTCCACACCAAGGAACGACCCGTGGGGTAAAGGACCGGCCTTGAGGAGACAACGGGAAAGTGTGTCCAGGTGTGGGGTGCGGGTAGGGTGGGAGGTGAGGGAGGGAGAGACGGGCTGAGGAGGGGGGAAGTAAGGCCGTAGTGGTTGAGATCCATGAGGACGGAAGACACGGGGCGTGGGGGCGACCCCCCTTCGGGAGGAACTACTCTCGTGAGGACGTGAGACGGGTGTCGATAAAGGTGTACCCGAGGAGGACCCGAGTCTCGTCCCGGGTCCCCGGAAACGCCCGGGTGACAGAGGGGTCCACGGACGTGTGTCATCCGAGTGCCACTTGTGAGGGGTTTGTTCATTTCCTGAAGGGGTCGGTGCCCCACCGCTTCCTAAGGTGTCGTGGGTAGTCACATTCCTGGCCCCTCCTCTCGGTTGGTGTCGGTCAGAGCCGTGTGCTATGGTCGGACGGGTGGGGGTCGTAGCCTCCGTACTTCTGGGGCGTGTCCCGTCGGAGGAGGAGGGGCAAACGGAAGTACTGGAGTGGGCTCGGACTCCAGTTGTCGTTGGTCGGGTAGAAGGTCTTAGGAGCTTGGGTCTGTGTCTGTTCCCGGACCCTCCCTCACTGCCTCATGCCTGTCTGTCTGTCCTCGTCGAGTCGGAGTTTAGTTCCTGTGTTAGTAAGAAGGGTCAAGTCCTCGTGAGCATGACGGACATTCGACAACATATTCGGGGGCCGAGAACCTTACGACTCACGACTGTTTGGGTCGGGACCCCACCGAAAAGGGATGGGTGTTCTTGCGGACGACACCTTTGTCTCTCCCACCCCTCTCCCAGCCCACCCCCGCTCCGGTCTCCTACTTGTACGGGCTACGACGCTTCTTGTGACCCCGGTAGACTCGCAGAGGACGAGATCGAAAACCGGTCTTGTTCATGTGCGGCCCCGGACCCTGGAAACGGGGTCTACCGAGAATGGGGGACCGTCCTCTTCGTCCCAGTTCCAGTTCTCCGGCTCAGAGGGTCCGTCGGACCGACCCACGACCGTGACGGGTCCCGTCCTCCCTTCCCTGGGTCGTAGGTACGAGGGTGACTCCTCGAAAGGGACTTTGCTAGAGACCCCGTTCTTTCCTCTGGGGGGGGTTGTCTTGTTCCCAACCCCAGCACACACCGTTCCGGTCTCCCAGGAGTGACGAAGGACTCCTTACCCCAAAGACCTGCGGGGTCGTTTGTGGGTCGTCGGACTCTCAGTTACTCGACTGTCACTGTGTGCCTGTGTGTCGAAATCCGACTCTTGGGTCTTGGAAGGTTCGACAAGGGTGTGGTAGCGACCCGCCTTGTCTTGGACCAGAAGTCCACGCCGGGTGGGCCTCAGTAACGATGGAGGTATCCTCAGTCGTGCGAGACGGAGGACGTAGGGTGTCTCCACCTGTGACTCCAGGTGTCTCGACAGGGAACGGGTTCCGAGGTGGGGTCCCTCCTCTCCGGTCCAAAGACGGACCGAGGTGCACGTCCGTCCAGTCGTTCCTCCGGGCGGCTGGAAATCGGGCAAACTCTGGTTAAAGGAAGCGAAAGACGCTGGTCAGAGCGACCGTAAATCCGCGGACTCTTGGTCCCTAGGAACTCAAAGGGTTCTGGGTGCACCCTCCTATGTCGAGTACTTGTGGGGGAGGACGGAGCACGTCCGGCCCTCGGGTCGGGGGTCCTTCCGGCTGTCTCTGTCTGCTGGCGCCCCGGGTTCCCTGAATGCACAGACACCTCGCCGCCATCAAGAGTCCTGTGAGCTTCCGGTCCGTCGCCTTCGGCGGGACCTACAACTTCGTCCAGAGCAACTACCTCGTCAACACCTACGGCCAGTGTGTGAGTAGTTACAGACGTCCTCTGGGGTTCCGTCGTGCCACTTCCGGTTCCGCGGGGGTTCGGTAGGGGCCGGGTCTACCCCCACGGGTCTCAAACCCCCTAGCCCGGTAGGAACGGGAGGCAACCGACGAGAGGCCTCGTGTCGGGACACGGTCGAGAAAACAAGTATCCTCTAAATATAAATTAAATGGATGATAAGTACTAGGGACCTCACTCGTATTATTGTAGTCGTTGGAGATTTACTACCGGGAACTTCACAAAACGTCCTTTGTGAAGAGTGATATTAATTTACTCCGTTCATGACCAATAATAGGAGTAAAATCCTCCTCGAGTACTCGAATTCACTGACCAAATTCCGGTGTGTAAAATATTCACCCCCTCGACTCGAAACTTGGGTCCGTCGGTCGTGGAGAGGTTCCGAGAGCTCAACGTAGTCAGAATGGAACGTACGGTGAAGATTGTAGACTCCTCCCTTACCCGTCTTCGGTGATCGGGGTGCAATGTGTACTCCTTTGACTCTGCCTTTCCCTCAGATGCAACACGGGTCAAAGGTTTCAGTCACTGACCCAACCTGGTCTTAGTCCGGACCCCGTGTAGTCCTCCAGTGGACCTGTACCCCTCAGCAGGGGTGGGGTGTTGCCAGGTCTCGTCGATTTACCGCCCAAGTCCCCTGTAGTGGTGCGGTCTCCGTAGCCCACGTACACACGTACGATTCAACAAAGTCGGTCCAGACTGAGAAACACTGGGGCACCTGATATCGGGTGGTTCGAGGAGACAGGTACCCCTAACAGGCCCGTTCTTATGACCTCATCCAACGGTACGGGAGGAGGTCCCCGAGAAGGGTGGGGTCCCTAGTTTGGGTGCAGAGAAAACAGAGAAGGTAACCGTCTGCCCAAGAAACGGTGATCGCGGTGGACCCTTCGGGACTCCGGAGACACTTCTCCACGGTTTAGGACTGGTAACCATCGTTTTTGTCGTCAGGGGTCAGAGTTTCGGGTCCTCTCCGAGTCCTTACACAAAAGCGACACAGACCGTCCTGGGGTCCGACGCCACTCCCGCGGACCGGTCCAGTAGACGAGGAAGTCTTTACACTTTTGTCTCGCTGAAGGTAGGCCTCGAGACCTGTCGACTTGTCAGGGAGGGTCCTTTGCGGCGTCGAGGACTGCGGAAACTAGTGTCAGACGTTTGGGGGAAGTACTGGTCTTTCGGGTAGACTTCTTGGGGCCGGGGGTCTCGAAGGTCCGGGGCATCCTCCGAGCGACGTCCCGGACCTCTCAGGGTCGGAGACTAAGCCGCCGACGTCGGTAACGGCTCCCATTCCGGTCGTTCGGGCAGGCCCCAACGAGTAAGTGTTTATAGAGGAATCGAGGGGAGAGTCATTGGGTTCTCTGCCACTGCGCTACGGAGGACCTCACAAGAATCTAGACCCTCGGCTCCTATCCTACGTCCGGTGAGTGGGAAGTAAATCGGCTAGGGACCCGGGGTTCCCTTGGAGTCGGTATTTCCGGAAGATATGTCTCTGGAGTCCCACCCCTGTGTGGGACTGGTCAGGTAGGGGGACTGTTCACCTCGGGTCGTGGGACCCTGTTTCGGGACGTGGTGGCCGAGTGACGCAACGGGAGTTGTGGACCGTCCCGGACCCACACAGCTCACTGACTTGCTCTCTGATTGTCGTCACGATTCGACATCTTAGAAGACCCATAACTGCCGGACGAAGGAACTGCCCCCGCAGAAGGAAAATTTCCGACAGTCGGGGTGAAAGCCGGGGGGTCCCCGACGGGCCCCGTCTTGTCCTCCTGAGTCTTGGGGGCCACCTATTCGTACGGGCTCGTACCCTCTGGTCCCACGGGCACCCCGCTCCTGTGTGGGTCCTATGTCAGCAGGGGGGGTTTGCGTGGGGTAGACACGACACCCCGGAGTCAGGGGGGTTGGGGCGTCTCGGGGCTCTGCCGGGGCCCTAGGGCGGGACGAGTGGAACCGTCAACGCCGGCAACCCCCGGTCGGCCATCGGCCAGCTCCCCGTCGACGTGACCTTCGAGGGCCCCTACAACTACGTCGCCATCCTCGTCTACACCGGGGGGCACCCGTTCCGCGTGAGTAGCTACAGACACTGCCGTTTTGGGTGGGAGTCGTAGACGCACCGGGAGAGTCGACCCGATGTAGGGGGTCACTCGACTCGACACTGGACCTTCAGTCGGGGCTCATACTCGCCCTGTGCCCCCCAAGAGTTTCAGGGTCCCGGTCCCGTCGGAGGCTCCGGTAGCCCGGTCTTCCCGCACGACTCAGGGTCTCTCCCTTTTCCGGATCGGACCCCGGTGTGTCGTTCAAGAACCACACTTCAAACGCCCCGTCCCTCTCCCTCTGACCCCTTGTTTCCCGGTTCCCGAAGTCTCACCGTACGTATCTCCATGCGACGACCGAGGTAGGACTACGGTTACTAATATTTAGACGATTGTTGTCTGTGTGAATTATATTATTTTTATCCTTATTGGAATGTTTGTCAACGGAAGACTCGTGGTTGTAACACGATCCGTACATGCTTCATGAGAACTTAGTAGTAAACCAAAGTAGGAGGTTGGTGGCCCATTCACGTCCCACTTGGGTCTACAATGTCTCCTCCCGCCGGGTCCGGGGCACTCCCCGAAGACTTTCCGGTCTCCGTCTCCCAGCTCGGTCCCACACTGAGGAGCCGGGCGGAGGGCGTGGGGGCGGGACGAACTCCAGGCCCGCCGTGGGTATCGGTGGTGGTGGCAAGGCAAAATACAGTGATTTCTTTCAGACCCTCACCCAAAGGAGGAAATGTTTAGAGTGAGAGTTGTTACCCGTTTCAGGTAGGTTTGTGTAGAGTCTCCCTTCTTTGGGTCCGGTGAGCGGTCGGTCCTCCTCGCCCCTCACCCCCTGTCCTCTCCCCGCCGGAGAGGGCGAGTGGAAGCGTCCACTGGGGCAGGTGCAGCGACTCGACCATCGGAGCGGCCGTCATTGTGACCATCCTCGGCATCTGCAACCGTGTGAGGACCGACGTCCCCGACGACAATGTGAGCAAGTGTAGACTTTCTCTGTCTCAGGGCTCCGGTGGCGAGTCTCGACTCAGGGGCCAGGGACCAACTCACCCAGTACTGGAGGGAGGGTGCAGGCACGCGGTACTGGAGGGAACTCAATTGTGTGTGTGTCTCCGTCTCCGATGGTGTACATCCCGGTCCCTGGACAAGCTCCAAAGGGGTTCCCTCTCTCCGAGGGTGAGGTCGGGGAGTTCCGACCCTCTAGACCGTAGAAGGGTGGGGACGGTGACGACCGAAGTTGGGACCCCGAGGACGAGAAGACAAGAGAAACGCATCTTGTCCCTAGTCGTTCGAAGGCCGGGTGGTGAACACAAGCGTTTATTTCAAAATGACCGTGTGTCGGTGCGAGTAACGAAATGGTGTCAGGTACCGACGGACGAGTGATATTGTCCTCTCCATTCCTCCGTGTTATCTCTGCTCCGACCGCTTCAGATTTTATAAATGACACACCGAAAATCCCCTTTTTCTTTCAAACGGTTGGAGACCGGGTCTTCAGGGAAGAGTAAAAACAAATGACGATTAAGAATCGTCCCGTCCTCCCCACTCGTCCCCTCCTACAGGAAATCACGGAGTCGGGGAGAGTGGGGACGTCGGGGGGGTGCGGACCGGACCGACAGTGGACTGGGGGACACGTGAACCAGTGGAGACGGGTCACACCACAGAGTAGTGTAGGGTCTCTGTGAGGGACTTCCGTCCTTGATACAAGAACGACGTGTGGACCTCGTCCCTCACGAAATATTGACGAGCCGTCTTATTGCGTCGTTTCGACCGGTCCGGGACCAAAACCCGTTTTAGTAGGTGATTGTCCATACTCACAGATGATAAGCCAGTAATTCCTCAGTAGTACCTGTCGTGTTCGGTGTTTACTACTATTGTGACTACGGTCGTCAGAGGTACAGAGTTCGCACAGGAGAGTGCACCCCGGGACCCTTTGCGACCTGTCCGAGGTAACCCAAAGTGGGAGTACTGGGGATGATCGCCATAATCCACCCAGAGTGATTGGAGTAAAACGTCTACTCCTGGGACTCCGGGTCTTTACGGCTCAATGAGAGTTCTGGTATTTGCACTGTGTCGGCCCTAGACTTGGGTCCGGGTTCCCTGGGGTGGCGGCGGGGGCGGGGTACGTACTCAGACCAAGGAACTGTAATGCACACACACAACCCAGACCAAGGACCCCTGCTTAGGGTCTTGGAGTCCCCTTCGGATCCTGGGTCCTCGGGGAGTATGACAGGTAGGAAGTCCCACTCTTAATGTGCGGTCCCACGTAGGACCGCATAGACACTAGTAGGCAGAATTAGGTCTTAATATTCTGGACGACACAGACCTCCGACCGAGATGTCCAGTGGGGACCCTTGACGTGACGTTTCTCCCCTCGACCACTCCCTGACGGTTCCCACCAGTCTTCGATAGTCAGAGACGACTGGATGAGTGGATTAAGGGCACTTCAACACTGTGGGTTCCTCGCGGACGATGTATGGTCCGACCCGAGAGTGGAGTAGAGTCAGGTAGGGTTGTCTCCCTCCGTCACAATAAGAACCGTGGTTTGTCTGAACCAGCTTAGGAGGGTGGTCTCTGGACTGGTTTATAGTCGTAGTCGGGTTCTGGTACTGGGAACTTTACGGACGGACCCTTTCGAGATGCGACGATTTCTTAAAGGACACATAAGGTCGGTTGCGGCCTGACGTCCGGGACTGGAGGGAAAAAGAATCTTCGTAAATGAAGTCTTTTGGACGTCTACATTTGGGAAGGTGACAGGGAAACTCTACGTAGAAAACGTTGGGTCCTCACAGGAAGATTCCTGTACCCTTGGTTCGGAAACTTTACGTCAATTCTCCCTCGAGGGGGTGATGGTTGAGGGTGTGAGACGTCCTCCCAGTCTCGGTCTCTCGTCTGTGTCGACCGAATTAACGTGACCGGTGACTGGAATCGTAGGAAGTCACGAGGAGGAATCGTCCGGAGTCGTAAATCTTTCGAACGTGGAAAACAGGACCACCTCAACTCTGGTCAAATATGGTTTGAGAGGAAGGAGATGACGGCCTCACATCTATTTTAGACAGAATGGTGAAAGTTGTTCATAGGTCGAAAACGAAGGGAGACCGCAACGACAACAAATCACCGATTCTGTACATACTGGCAGGGGTACCTGCCATCGGGAGGTCCGAGGAGACAGGTACCCGAAGAGGTCCGTTCTTGTGACCCCACCTATTGGTAAGGGAAGAGGTCCCCTAGAAGGACTGGGTCCCTAGCTTGGGTATAGAGGACTTAATCGTCCGTCTAAGAAATGGTGGTTTGGTGGTCCCTTCGGGGGGAGAAACCGTATTTGGTGGAGTAAAGGGGACACTCCTGTGACTCCGACCACTCCAGTCGGTGGGGGGTCCCAGTGCACTCCTGCCGCCACCCAGTCTGCGGGAGTCTAAGACGTGAGAGTCGGTGTAGGGTGAGCAGGTCGGAGTGCACGCGTGTCCGCAATAGACGTTGGGGGCTTGGTTCCCCTTTGGCCCTCCCGGTAGTAGAGACTGTTCATTCAAAAATCTCCGTAGCGGGGACGACTGTGCAGTAGACTATACACAATCCCGTGCTCACTCAGCAAGGGTTCGTCCGGACGACCCCCTCGTCGTCCCTCCGCCCGTCGAGTCCCTTCTCCCGCCTACGTCCGGATCGCCGGGGGCTGGGGACGGGTTTCGGTCCGGAGTGGAAGTGTCCTCGCCGGCAGCCTCCTCTCGGCCTTCGGATACCACGTCGACGTCATCATCCTCGGCCCGCACAAGAGTGTGAACACCGGCGTGTCCGCGGGGCCCATGGCGGCCGTGAGCAACTACAGACTTTGCCTTACCCGCCCGCCGAGTCCGTCGCAAGACGGACCTGCCACGACGGACAGGAGGGACCGTCGAGCGCTGGAGACAGGGGGTGGAGGAGGCGGGAGGAGAGGGCCTCATTCCACGTCTCTGACCAGGGTTTGCGTGTCGTTCAGTCGTCCCCACGACCCTGGTGGGACGGAGAGACGGGTGACCCCTTCGGAGCACGAGGAGGGTCCTGTCACTGAGAGACCCTTTAGTGTTTCTGAGACCCCGTAAACAGGTCCCCCGACCTCAGGGCCCCGATCGTCTCGTGGACAAGATGTCCACCCCTCGTGGGGGCTCCTCGACGTACTGACCTGGATCTTACCCCCAGAGGACTAGACCCAGAGAAGAGGTCGTGACAGACTTGAGTCCTAACAGTCTCCAGCCCTCGTCTGGTACCAGTGAGGTCCACGTGGGGTCCGACCAAGAGGAACCACAGTGGACCGGTCGTGGGCGGAGTCCCTATGGGTGTGTATGGGTGTGTACAGGACGACTACGGTAGCTTCATCATGGGCCGGAACGTGAGTGTCGCCTTTGAAGGTCCCCTCAAATGTGTGTCCACGGGGCCGGGTGTCCCGAGTCTTCCCCCTCTCGTGAGCAGGTGTAGAACGTCTTTTCTTTCCGTGTAACTTTTGGGAAATCACACCCTCCCCCGCACTAGTCTTCCCTTCCGTTCCTTCCTCGAGTGTTTTTGCATTGACTGTTGCACCGTGGCAGATTAAGAAGTTGAACTAAAGGGTCTAATGCAGTATACGTGACCTCTCTGTCGACTGGACTACATCGGAGATGGGAGCCCCCTAAGGACGATCACGCTCGGTCGTCACCGGGGTCAATTCATTCCGTCCTTCACGAGTCCCTGACCCCTTTCCGACTCCTTCCTTCTCTGAGGAGACGCACCGTGCCTAGACCCGTCCTACCCACGTTCTACGGAAACGGACTTGGGTGTCCTTCCAACCTCGTCCACCGTTTCCCTCGTTACATTCTCGTTCAGTGTGTCTGTCTCTGCCCGTCCCGAACAACCCCTCGTCGTTCTGGACGAGGTAGACCTAATATTTCAAACACTCCAACCCCAGTTGAGTCCTCCTGACTTAACATTCGCCCCGAAGGGACCACCGAGTCTACCATTGCTTAGGCGGTCGTTTCGTCCTCTACGCCCAAGTGAGGGACCCACAAGAGGGACCTCCTCTCGCACCGTTGGGTGAGGTGATAAGAACGGACCTCTTAGGGTGCCTGTCTCCTCGTACCGCCCGGAGACCCAGCGTTTCTCAGTCTGTACTGACTTCGCTGACTCATGGGAGCATGTACGTGCCTAACGTTCGTCCTCGTAAGTCGGGAGGCAGACGGGGTCACTCCTCGGTAGTGGTTTCCCTCGAGACTCGTCCTTCTCCACTCTCTCGAAAGTCGAGTCTTACTTACCCTGTCTGATCTTCCCCGTTTCGACCTCCGTCATCCACCCGACCGTAAGATGACATTACCAGGTCCGTTATCGGTCATTTCTGGATCCGAACCACTAGTCGGTACCCTATCTACCTGTCCACGTGTGGCGAAGGAAACCCCTAGAGGAGAGAGGAAGGTCTCTTCCCTCCCAACACGACCTCGTCTGTCTTTTCAAATAAAATTTGACCGAAAGAAAAAATTATGGTTGGTTGTGTCGCCCAAGGGAGGAGTAACTCTACCATCGGTGCCGGTGTCAACCCGTGCAAGAAGACCGTGCACATCCTCGGGAGGCACAACTACGTACAGACGGGTTGTCCCGTACCCCGTGACTATGAGTTTGTGAGTAACTATAGATACCCCCCTTTCTGTCTCTGCCGTCCCAATTAGGACCTCCCGAAAGGGTTTGGGTCGTGGACTAGAGGTTTTTTGAGGGTAGAGGGAGGAGAAATACTTTGGTGCCTACCTCAATTCTACTACACGAGCCGGACCTGGTGTGACGTCGGAGGGGTGACCGAGGGTCCAATGTCATCGTGTAGGGTGGAATTCGTGGGGGAGGGCCCAGGTAGAGGGACGGGGATTTGGGAGTTGTGGAGGTAGAAGGTGACGTGGTTTCGGTTCCGGTGGACGGGACACTCAGGGTGTGTCACTTGCACCGTTAAGTCCACGGTAGGACCCAAGTGTGTGAGGTGTGCCAGTCACTCATAGAAGGGACTTGACTCGTCCCCCCTCCTTGTCTGTGCCGTCGGGGAGGGACAGCCGTGAACACGAGACCCGCGGAGGTCACTGACCGCCCGGGGTGGTCGGAGGGTCGGTGTACCGGTCAGAGAGGACGTCGGGTCGGAGGTCGGAGGCGGAGGTCGTCGGTGCGTTTAGGGGGAGACCCGGACGGACCCCTCGGTAGTGGGGTCAGACCGGCCACCTGTGTGGAGAGCATACTCGTATCGGAGACCCCGTGTCGAGGGGACTGTAGGGGTAGGGATAAGGCCCCAGACCCCCCGGATACACTTGAGTCCGGGACCCCTTCCCGTCGAGACTCAAGCACCGGGTCACCCCAGGGAGGGGCTGACGTGTGGGGAGACTGCCCCCTGTAGAAACTACTTGTGTCCGGGTTGTGCATATTTGGTTGGTCTTCACCCAAATGTGCTGACGAGTACGAGTCGGGACCACGTTTCGACGTTTCTCACTTTAAGGATGGTCTTCATCGAAGACTTTCCTGGATTTCCAAAAGGTTTAGTGGATATTTGTAGATCCCCCGATTGTCTTCCCCCACTACCATCTCCTGGTCGACGCGAAGAGGGGAGCGTCGGGTCGGGGTAGGAGGGGTCTGTTCTCGGTCGGACTGAGGGAGGAGCGGGACAGTTGTTGTCGGAAACAGCCCTACCGGAGTGACCGCGTCATGAAGTGTCAAATGTTTTCAAAAACAGAGGTCAGGACGGGAACTGGTCGTGTAGTTTGGGTGTTCTGTCCGAACGTCCGTAACTTTAGACGTAAAATATTTGTCCTTTCAGGGGTTTGAGTCCGGTCTCAGGCCCGGGTCAGACACGTCTTGGTCCCAGAGGTCGAAGGGCCGACCCTGTTCCCGGGACTTTAGACCCCACCCGTGTCGGGCGGTCGGTGTACATCGGGTGAAGGACACAAACATTTAAGCCAAGAGAACCTCGTGTCGGTCCGGGCACGAAAATGTGTGGCAGATACCGGCGAAGGTACACCGACGCTGTCTCTGGGATCTAGTCACTCCAACATAAATACGAGGTCGCGAAGTCTCTTTTTTCCAGCTGGCACGCAGTTCTTGATTGCGTCGTAAGTCTCGGCAGTGGCGATAGACGGGGATCAGTCCAGATGTCGAGGGTTTGGGACACGGTGCCTTGTGGTCACGGGGAACTCTTTTGTGCTCGAGGTGTCTCCCCACTCGGGAGGTCGGACACTCGCGGTGTTCCATCCCTGGGCCGGTAGCCCCTCCCTCGGTCACTTACGCACCGGCCCTCTCCTTTGTTTGCCTCGTTTACTGTGTGTTCGAGACTCCTCCAACCCTTCCGGAGCATGTTCGGAGAATCCCGGGGTGCACCCCTTTCGGGCCTACTAGGGTCGACAAGATCCCCGGGGCGATCGCGGTAAATTGGGGTCCTGG
This sequence comes from Capra ibex, assembly GCA_006410555.1. Lineage (NCBI taxonomy): Eukaryota > Metazoa > Chordata > Mammalia > Artiodactyla > Bovidae > Capra > Capra ibex. The sequence continues at coordinate 2,824,123 of SJYO01013451.1, read as the reverse complement.
TGTCTTGGGTCGTGGAGACCTTACCTAGTCGGTACGCCCGTCGGGTCACGACCGGGGAAGAGAGCAGGAGTGGTTTCGTCTTTCCTTCCACCCGGCCGCCTCCCTTTGCCTTCTTCTCGCTCTCGGACCTCCTCTGCACTGACCGGTCCGGGAGCTACTGGTCTGGAGTTCCCGGATCTTGTGATACGAAACACGGGCCCTGCCTCCGGAGACTGGCGCTTCCGGGCGAGGGTAGGAGACGCGACCAGGGGGCGCACCCCGGGACGTCGATGCCCCGGCGGACCGGACACCGGTCTCCCCTTGACTGTCCGAGGGCCCCGGGTCCCGACCGAGGTCTTCGGGGTCCTTCTACCGAGACCGATGTGAGCTCCAGTGTCAAAGGGTCGTGTCCAGTGGCACAGGACGCCCTCCCTCCCACCGCAGGGCCGTCACACGCTCGTCCCTTGGGTCCTCGTGCCCGCCGTCTCGCCCCGACGGACCGGGGCTTAGTAGGACTGTGGAGGAAAAAGGAACTAAGTCAAAGAGGAACACTTCCAAACAACCCGTGCTATTTTTCCATGACTGTACTTTACTATAGTTTTGTGTAGTCATTCAGTTTTTTTTTTTTTTTTCGTTCGCCGTCTTGACAGACCGGGGTGAAATTTATTTTTGTTTTCGGATCCTGAGTGTCCGTGACGGTTCGTCCCCTCTTCGGCAGGGAAAGATGCAAACCCAAAGTGAGCGAAAAAATGTTTATTTCTTCCTGTTTTGAAAACTTTATTTAACCTTAAAAATTTTTCTTTTCGAGGACTTGAACCAACGTTCCTAGTACCCGTGTGCTTTTGTCTCTGGGGAGATCCTGGAGACTTCTGGGTTCAAGTCCCCCACCCCCCGCGACCCGACGTCAGTCAGGACCCAGGGGCCGAGGGTGAGACCGGGGAGGGGACCGTGTCTCGACGTGGGGGTTTGGTCCCGCGCCCACCCCTCACCCTTTGGCCCCGATTCAGCTCTGAACGTTTACGAGGAAGATACACCTCGAGCCCGACTAAAACGGTACCCAGTCCCAAAGGTTGGGGCTGTCTACGGGAGGAGGTGCCTCGGGGGACCCTCGGGGGCTTTCAGACCCGTCCGGGGAGGAGGAGAACCGGGCCCCTCTCGGTAGTCGGAGGACGAGGGACCGGAGGAAGAAACTCACTGCTGTCGAGGCACCCGACCCCCGACCACTCCCCGGTCACGTCGGTTCGACTCCGGGGGTGGTGCGTCTGCGGAGGGCACTTTTCCCCCGTTTAAACAAAGTCCTTGTTTCTGACCCCAACCGACGTCTATTTTAGTGGGGGTAGGATTCCCCGACGACGACAAACAGACATTTATAGGACCCTACCGTTATTTTCCCCCGTCCCGAAAGTTAGGTTTGGTGGTACGGTTTAGTTTCTAGCTACGTCTAAACAGACGCTCTCGCACTCTGTCTGTGTTCTATCTTTCAGGGCAGGGAACACCGCGACGGTCGGAAAGGTCCCCCACTGTCCCGTCGGGGTCGTCGCACCCAAGACCGACCACCGTGGACGTCGAGTGTAGGTCCCCCTGCAGACAGACTGGAGTCCCCTCCTGGGTCTTAGAAGATGACCCCGTCTCCCGTTCCTGTCAACCGTCTGGACCTGAGTTTACGGTTCTCGTACGTCACTAGACCGGTCCGCCGTTGACATCCTCTTTTGTCCGGGTGGAGGACAGAGGACCCGACCAGGGTCCCGTCGTCACAAATTTTGATGACTCCCGAAGGGACCCCGAGGGTCCACCGCGATTACCATTCCTTGGGCGGACGGTTAGGTCCTTTGTATTCTCTGCACCAAAGTTAGGGACGCAGCCCTTCTAGGAGATCTCTTCCTTTACCGTTGGGTGAGGTCATAAGAGCGGACCTCTTAAGGTACCTGTCTCCTCGGACCGTCCCAGGTACCCCAGCGTTTCTCAGTCTGTGTTGTCTTCACTGACTCGTGCGTGCGTGTGTGTGTGAGTCAAGTTGTGGTCACAAAGACTAAAGTTTTGAGTTCGAGAAAACAGACTTAACCTTTAACGATTTAATCTCGGGACCCCGGGTTGCGTCGGACAGCGGACACAAACATTTATTTCGAAATAACCCTGTGTCGGGACGGGTGAACAAATGTATTGGCACCGACGAAAGGTCGATGTTGGACGTCTCGTCTCCTCAACGCTGTCTCTGGTGTGCCGGACGTTACGTGTTAAATAACAGGTCGGAAAATATCTTCGTCGAACGGCTGGGGACAAGACAGATGGGACATGTCACGGGGCGGAAGATCTCCGTCCCGGGCACTGACCTGCCAAGGGGACGGACCGCCTGGGGCACTCGGGACCGTCGTCACAGAATGGTTATGTCAACGGATCTCGTAGAACATATTTCGGTGAGAACGTGACATCGAACCCAGACGTCGCCTTCCTAGGGTCTCATAAGACTGTCTATTTTAGCCCCTCCGTCAATACTTATGGTGAGAGTGTGAGCAGTTATAGACCATGTAGTATTTTTTTCCTTTAACAATCGTTGTCAGGACGGTCTTCGTAGAATGTTGTGAAATTTTAGTGTTCTTTCGAAAAAAAAAAAGAAATTTACGAGTAACGAGTCTGATATTGGGTTTTGTAAGGTTATTTCTCCAGTGTATGTTGTTCGCGGAATCGGTTTGTCCCGAGCCCAACGATTTCTGAATTTTGCGACTGATAGGGGGGTTCCGAGAATACTACGTTTAAAAGACAATATATTATTTATTGGGTCTGTAAAAGGACCGTTATCCACCAAACCAAACCAAACCAAAAGTAAAGTCCGATTCGTGTACAAATCAAAATCTAATATTTCGCTACTACTAGAATCACCGTTATTTGTGTCAGGGATATTTGAATAAGGAAGAAGTCGGGAACGTTATAGGGTTTATAATTGTTACCACTAACAGTACTGACTTGTACAACCGACGGGAAGGGAACTTCAAGTACCCGACAGTCTACAAGTTTTCACATATGAGTCGACCGCCCCTGGGACCCAAGAGCACCAGGTTCGGCGGGTCACTCAGACGTCCCCACCCCTCGTGGTTCGAGCGGGTTTCCGGGAGTCTGCAGTCCTCCCACACTGAACGAAAACTCAATGGGAGTATTAAGTTGGTTGTAAAAATGTGTTCACCAAAACAGCAAGACTTCCCAACCTTTGGGAGTCGTCTTTTCATACAAGATTGTCTAGGAGTAGTTTCCGAATAGACGGTTTATTGTAGATACCAAACCGCCCCTTTTCGGTCGTCGGTTTTTACAGTACGAAAAATACGTCGCCTTCCCTTATACGAAACTTGAAGTTCCCTCGGACCTTAGTCTACCTACCGTCGACAACACGTTTTTTTTTTTTTTTTTTTTTCCCTCCCTACCCTCGTCTTTCGTGTACACTCGTGGACTTTAAGTAGAACCCCGAACAATAAAAATTTAACAAAAATTCAGAAATGAGAATTTAACAATGTTATAACGAAGGGAAAGTACGCAAGACCATCAAACCGGTGTTCCGTACACTCTATACTCGAGAGACTGGTCCAAGTCTTGACCATGGAAGAACGTGACCCTCCGGTTCGGGGTTGGTGACCCTGCCGGGACCAGAACAAAGATTTACTAGCACGAAACTCGGAAAAGTCTTTGGGTTTGAGAGGTGACAGTAATTGAGTCGTGCTGCCATTTCGTCGATTTAGAAGTGCTCACTGTCCCAACCGGCCCCGGGGTCCGTCAGTGACCCCCTGGGTCGTGCACCTCGGGACCTGGGGGGGTTCGGAGAAGAGTAGTGTAGCGTAGATGAGGGCCCCCACTCCAAGACGCTGGGCCTCGGACAGCATGGAAACGTCAGTAATAGGAGACACTCGAGTATCGGTCAAGGCGTCGACGACAGTGCGACCGTCGCCTTTCTCGGGTGACATAACTACGTTCAAAGAGGCTCGGCCGTCAAAACCGACGGGGACTACGTGAGCAACTGCAGATCCTCTCTGTGTCCGTTGCGTCCTCATTAGCCGTTCATGCTGGCTAGGGCTACGAAGTAGTCATCCTTGCCTGGTCCTTCGTCTCACCCCAGTCAAGAGACGTAGGTAGTTCAGGGGGTCCGGACACTACCAGTGCAAGACATGGCCCCACCTCGGGACCCGCGAGGGGTGGTCCCGTTTCGTTTTCGTTACTAAAGAGAGGGGCCGACTAGATAAAGTCTAGATGACGAGGAAGACTCGTAGACGATTCGTTCGAGGTCCGGGACTTGACCTCAGCACACTGGGATCTCTAGAGGGATCATCCCGACAGGGGAGGGAGGTAGAGGGGGTAGAGTGTCTACTCCTCGGTTCTCTCCGACCCCTACGGGGATCCCGGTGAGTCGTCTAGGACCTGAGTCTCGGGTCAGTCTGGGGTTCGGACGGGGGAAAAGGGTCGGACCACAAGTGTAACAGGACTGACTCTCGGCACCGACGCCCTACGACCTTTCGACCAGGACCCGATATCAAGTGGATGCTTGTCCCCCGGGGTTCAACACGTGTCGCCCGGGACGGACCCACAGTTCGCCTCCGTCACCGAGAGCCTCGTCCTGCTGTAAATGGAAGTGTCCTCTGCGGTAGCCCCTCGTCGACCATGGGGTGTTTCGTCCTCGTCTGTTGAAGGAGGGGGCACAGGGCCGTGACGACGAACGTCCCGGGCGGCGGACCTTAGTCTCGTTTACACTCGTCTCCGAGCCGTGTGGGCCCCTGGAGGACTACGAAAGAGAAACAAACCTACCCCGGTCTCCTTCACAGGAGTTCCACCTGACTACGTCTTTCCGTCCGAGGGGTCCGACCTTGGGTGACGTCGCAAGTGTCGTCGGGGGAGGGTACCCTCTCGCGGTTCCAGACCGGGACTAGACTGTCTACCTCCCCGTGCGCCCCGGGGTTAGGGGGTAGAGGTGACGGTGACGAAGTCAGGGCCGGCGAGTGAGTGGACCGAGAGACTCGTAGGGACCATGGGTTGGGAGGTTGGTGTGAAGGGTGTCCCGCCGATCGCTCTACGAGTTTCTTGATTAGAGTACCCCTGTTTGGAGATGGTCTGTTTCTAAGGTGCTTTACTTCAAGCCTAACGACGGGTCCCGGACGTGCCGGACGGGTGGACAGGTCGGAGAAGGGGAGAGGGACAGGAACCAGGGAGGGGGCAGGGTGGCGGGTGGTCCCGGGTCGACGACGCCCAGAAGTTCAGAGACGAGTCGACGGCGTTGAGAGGGGTGGGGGCAGTGAAGAGACCGATCAGGTAACACCGGGTGACGTTTGGTCGATAGGCGGGGGAGGAGGTCCTTCTGGGGGTGTGTGCCGGGGGTCCCTCCTAATGCCCAGAAAGACCCCGAGAGAAGAGAGGGAAGGGGGTGGGCTCCGGAGCCACGGTTCATAGTAACATTGTCTGACGGAATAAAACACTAACTTGACCGAGGGATTAACTTCGGGTTGGCATTTCGTTCTGTGATTTACAGGAGCCCCTCGTCCGGACGGTGAGGTCTGCACATCCCTACAAGGCAGTACTCTTTACTTCAGAATAGAATACCTTTTCTTGTGACATTCCGGGGTGACTGAAATTTAAACTTTCGTAGCGAGAATACTCTGTTTACCTATAATGTCTACCATGTCGACCTCGCGGTTCGGTGTTTTACTTCATTGTGAGTGGGAGTAGGGAATTCCCCGGGGGTCGGAACCGCCAGGGACACGTCTCACTGGGGGGTATCTCAGTGGGTGTCTCAGACACTCGGCACTACTTTCCCGAAACTTGCGATCGAAGAAGCGATGTTCGGGTGGGAGAGGGAGGGAGCGGGTGGTTCAGGGTCACTCCTCCTCTCCTTCCCTTCCTCGGGTCCTCACGTCCACCGGCCCTGAACGTCGACTGAGGGTCGGTTTCCCGTGCAGAGCCCACTTGGGCTCACTTGGGCTCGTCTCGGACTCCAGTCGAGGGTCTCTCTAATCGTACTGGGAGGGGACCCGGAGCAATAGGTGGTCGGCCGGGGCCCCTCCGCGTCCCGAGTGGAGCCGTCGCCAGTAAGTCCATCCCCAGGAGAACAAGGAGGAGTTAGAGTCTTTGGAATCGATTCCCCTTTCTCCGTTTCTGTGCAAACACGTGTGCGACAGGTGCGTCACCAGGTGTGGGTGTACTCGTGTGTCCGGTGAGGTTTACAAAAGAGAAGAACATTTATAGTCCATCGATTACGGACAGACATCCAGAAGAATATTTGTCGAGTCACAAGTAAAGTAGGAAAACTTTTTGTCTCAGTGTGAACGTTTTGTTTTACAGCGATGTAGAGATTTTCTAGATAATATTGTCTTTGCCGTCGCCGTGCTCCCGGAATCAGTAGGTGCGTTACGGTTCACGCCAATGCAACAGGTGTGATGAACTTATTAAGGTGTTTACGTTGGTGTCGGGACGATATTTGAGTCAGTGTGGGAGGTTTGTTCCGTAACGCGGACCGCTTTCGAATGACAATGGCCAGCTTGACACCGAGGGTGGAGGAGGGGGCTGGGGGTGGGGTCTCTGCTACACTTCAGGATTGGGGGACACAGACCCTTGCCCTAGAATAAAATCTGTTCCCAGTGACGTCTACTAGTCCAATTCTACTCCAGCACTCTCCCCCGGGATTAGGTTTCTGCTCACAGGAATGTCTTTCCCCCATAAACCTGAGTCACCGTCTATGCGTCTCCTTTTCGCTCACCTCTTTGTCCCTCTTCCGTCCGTAGAGGTTCGGTTCCCTATGACCCCCTCTATGGGCCTTCCGGGTCGGGGTGGTTGTGGTACCAGAGCCTGAAGACCGGAGGTCCGACCCTCTGTTATAGAGACAACGAATTCGGGGGGTTCAGACGCTTCGGAATGATCCCGTCAGGGTCCTGCACTTCTGTGTCTAAAGTAGGTGAGCCGGACGTTTCGAGTCAAGTCACGGTCAGTGGGTATCAGCGAGCGAGCCGAACAAGTTGTTTCCGCAGACTCGTGGAAGAGAGTCCCACCCTGTGAACCGTGTCTGTTCCGGGGAGGGGGAATTATTTGTCTAAGTTGTCTCCCCCGCCAGGTCACCGATTCAGAGACGGGAGGGTCGCGTCCCCCGGGTTCAAACTAGGGACTAGTCCCTTGATCTAGGGTGTTCTACGTTGCTTCTCAAGTGTACAGTCTTGATTTTCTAGGACGTACGACTTTGATTCTGGGTGACTTCAGTTTATTTAATTTTTTTTACAAAAATTTTCTCTAAGTCGTACCGTCATCTTGTTTCTCACTGCGTCACCCCCCCGGTCCCGGGGTTAAATTTTCCCGCCATAACGAGACCGTCAAGGCTGTATTTCCTGTACGCAAGCGGGCAAATTGAACCCACCTATGTGGGTCCTTAGGGATCTGTTGAACTTTTGGCTCGGGGGACGACTACCTTCGGAGGTGTTCTTCCTTACTGTCACTGGTGGTGAGGTAGCGTTAAGTCGTCGGTAGTGTGATGTTCCGACCCACCCTTTCGTGTTCAGGTCCCAGAGGAGTCACGTCGGCGCGGATGTCCTCTCTTTGTTTCTTTCTGTCTTTTTTCCGCCTTTCCTTTGCGCTGGGTCACCCTTGTCGCAGGTAGAGACACAACTAAAGGAGAGGGAAGATGGAAGGGCACAGAAGATTTTGTGTATGTACACTGTCGTACTGTGTGGGTGTGACCTCTTTGTCTGGAGTCACTTTTGTGTGTGTAATCATTAAGACGTCATTTAAAGTTGTATTGTATTACATATCTGTGATTGATACGTTTTCTGTGTCCTTCCGAAGGGAACACCGAACAGACCCATTTCTTAGACGGACGTAACGCCCTCTGGACCTAAACTAGGGACCCAGCCTTTCTGTGGGACCTCTTTCTTTACCGTTAGGTGAGGTCATAAGAACGGACCTCTTAGGGTACCTGTCTCCTCGTGCCGCCCGATGTCAGGTACTACAGTGTTCTCAATCTATGAAAGTGAAAGTGTAATTTTATACCCTTCCCAGGGATTTATTAAGTTTGTGAAGAGTGGATCCTTCTTTGATTCGTTCTCTGGAAATCCCACACTCAGTAGAGGTCCAACCCTCCGACCCTCATGGAAACGAGTCTTACCAATTAAACCTACGTTGATCTCTACCGTTGGGTGAGGTCACAAGAACGGACCTCTTAGGGTCCCTGCCGCCTCGGACCACCCGACGGCAGATACCCCAGCGTGTCTCAGTCTGTACTGACTTCACTGAATCGTCGTCGTCGTCTCTACTAGTGATTACCGTCTTTCTTTTCTCCTTGATTTCTCGGAGAACTACTTCCACTTTCTCCTCTTACCTTTTCTACCGAATTTTGAGTTGTGAGTTTTTTGTTTCTAATACCGTAGACCAAAGTAGTGAAGTACTTTTTATCTACCCCTTTTGTACCTTTATCACAGTCTCTAGTAAAAAACCTCCCCGAGGTTTTAGTCACGTCTACCACTGACGAACGAGAAACCTTTTTATCAATACTTTTTGGATCTGTTTACATAATTTTTCGTTCTGTAGTGAAACGGTTGTTTCCAGGTATGTCAGTTTTAATAATAAAAAGGTCATCAGTACATACCTACACCTCAACCTCATGTTTCCGGTTTACGACTTCTTGACTACGAAAGGTTGAGACCACAACCTTTTCTGAGAACTCTCAGGGAGCCTGTCGTTCTAGTTTGGTCAGTTAGGCTTTCCTTTAGTTAGGAGTTATAAGTAACCTTCCTGAACCATTACTTCGACTTCAAAGTTATGAAACCGGTGGATTACGTTTCTTGACTGAGTGATCTTTTCTGGGGCTACGACCCTTTCTAACTTCCGTCCTCTTCTTCCCCTCCTGTCTCCTACTCTGCCAACCTACCGTAGTGGCTGAGTTACCTGTACTCAAACTCGTTAGAGACCTTCAACCACTACCTGTCCCTCCGGACCGCACGACGGCAGGTACCCCAACGTCTTTCAGTCTGTGTGGACTCACTGACTTGTTCTCTACTAGCGTCCCGAAGGGACCACCGAGTCACCATTTCTTAACCCTAGGGACCCAGTCCTTCTAGGGGACCTCTTCCTTTACCGTTGGGTGAAGTCATGAGAACGGACCTTTTGGGATACCTGTCTCCTCGGACCGTCCGATGTCATGTCTCAGCGTTTACTCAGCCTGTGCTGAAGTACTGATTTGTTGTTCTCTGCCAGTGTGGCTCACTTCACTCAGTCTTTCTCTTCCTGTTTATGGTATACGAGAGAGAATAGATACCCTAGATTTCGTACTGAGTTTACTCGGATACATACTTTGTCTGTCAGAGTGTTTGTCTTGTCTGGCTACCGACGGTGTCCTCTCCCAGAACCACTCCGTGCCCGACCTCCGACCCCAATCGTCTGCTTTCGCCAATGTCTATCTTGCTTGTTGTCCCAGGATGACACGTCGGGTCCCTTGTCGTAAGGTGTAGGGCGCTATTTGGCATTGCCTTCTCGTATACTTCTTCTTGCGGGCTTATGCGCATTGTCTTAGTGACACGACACGTCGTCTTTCCTCGTGTTGTGACATTTGGTTGGGATGGTCTTCGATTTTTCTCTCTCCTCTTTTTTCCAAACTAAACCCCTGGGAAGTAAGTGAACCGTAATATAGGACCGCTTCGGGTTCAGGGACGGTACAGGTCCGTGTCCGGTCCCACTACCCTTGGCAGGAGGTCTCCCAAGTGGCGTTGTGCCCGGGCCCCGTAAACACTCTTTGACGATGGACCCACTACTTCAATAGTTCTAAAGGTGTCGTAAGAAACCCCCGATCATACGACCCGTTTCTTACACTCTTCTCCTTAGACCTTAGGTTCGAAGAACGTCGAAGTCAGCGGGTTAGACATCTTACCCACATTGGTTCTATGTAAGGTCGTGTCGAGATGGGTTTTCTTGTCCCAGGAAACGGGGTAGAATCTGAAGCTATATTGTCATTGTTGTAACTTCTATTCTTGTGAAGCTATTGAGTATTATGTCGAATAATCTTTTTCTTCCAATTCTTTTGTCTGTGTTTAGGGTTAAAATATAAATCTAATTTGTCTAGACACATATACACGTACAGTCAGCGAGTCGACACAGGCTGAGACGTTGGGTGCCTGACATCAGACGAACCGAACAGACAGGTGCCCTAAAAGGTCCGTTCTTATGACCTCACCCAACGGTAAAGGAAGAGGTCCCCTAGAAGAGCTGGGTGTCTCTCTTGGACCTAGGGGACGTGACGTCCTGTTAAGAAATGGTGGACTCGGTGGACCCTCCTGTGGGCCTGTACTCAATGAGATATAGTTCACGAATCTCTTCAAATTTTTTCCGAATGACAGGTAAGGACGTGAATAAAATGGAGTCCGGCCAGGCCCTGACACCCGGGGGGTACACCGGGGCACCATCGTGTGTCATCCGGGTGTCATTTGCAGTCGTGTTCTGTCCTTCCGTCCAGACACAGACTCACCCCTCCCTTGTGTCCCTTCAGGAGTGTTTCTGCGGCTCCTTTCAGACCCCGTTCTTTACTTCGTCTTCTTTCCGTTCCCTCTTTATTCTGCAGACCTCGTTGTCTTTTCGAGTCTCTGGTAATTGCTTGGTTCTATATTTAGTTGTTTTCAGGAGGGACCTCTGTATCCTCTTTCAGAGGTGGTCCCACTTCTTTGACTCAAACAAATTTCACTTTTACAGTAGAGACTAAAGTTTTCAGTTCCTCCCTCGGTCTTGCACCAAGGTCAGGGTGAAATACTGATTCTATAGACTTCAGTCGACGTACTGCCTCAGGACCTGAACTCTTCAGTTTTGTTTCTTACTTTCTGCCCAGTGAACTGGGCCCTGGGGTTTCGGTGCCCTTGCCTGCCGGACCGAATCCCTCGTGACCGGACACTCGAGAAGGAGACTGGACGAGGGACGGGGAAGGGGTGCAACTCTACCTCGAGTCTGACTCTTCCGTTTCCGGGGTCCGTCCGTCGTTCGAACCCCGTCTCGTCTGCGGACTTTAAAAGGTCCCGACAAAGGTAATACCGTGTCCTTTGGTAACGTATCACCTTCTCTACTAATCTGCTGGCTCTTCAAAGGACTGGGCACATTGACTCGGCACGGGGTTCCGACGTCCTAACTGCACCGAAGTCTGTTTACCTCCCACCCCTCGGTTTGACTACCTTTATGTCGACCCTCAACAGAACTTCGACGAAACCCCCCAGTGAACGGGGATGTGACTTATTTATAGATACAAACTTACGAGTGTCGGACGATAATTACTCACCACGGGGGTCGGAGAACAGATGTACAGTGGTCGAGGTCTACCTCTCTCCCGTGACCGGGTCGTAGTCTTCCGGTCTCAAGACGGAGACGGTACACAACCGGTGCACTGGAACTTACGGTTCTGGAGTAGACACTTTGTGCCATTTGTTCTCGCGCCGGTCGGTGGAAGCGACGGGCTCCGCCGACCTCCCTACTCTGCTTGACAGTACCGTTTACGGTATGTGACGACGAGGGTAAAGTGGGGTCGTTGGACTCATTCGCCCTGACATCCGTAGGGGTAAAGTGTCTACTCCTTTGACTCTGGACCTGGGTAGTCAAGCGGGGTTTGTGTAGAGTCCTGTCCCTGTACTCGTGTCTAAGCAGTCTCGAGTCTGAGGTTCGGGAGCCAAAGGGAGGTCCTGTCACTCTTCGTGCTTGGACGAGACTGTCGGTCTTGGCCAGAGACGTCTCAATTCCGTTGTCGGTTGCGCGTTCGGCTGTGGTGGGCCCTGCCGGTCAAAATCCACAGGTGGACCACCCCGATGTCATGAGTCCATAAACTAGGTCGTGGTCAGGTCTGTGTCGACCCTACCATCATACAAAATCTACTCTAACTGGGAATTTAGTCGTCTGAAACTTATTTCGTCTGACGGGAGGTAGTTCACCCACCCGGAGTAGGCTAGTCCACTTCCGGAACTCTCCCCCTGACCGGAGGGGGTTCGTTCTTCCTTGAGACGATCGTCTGCCGGAAGGCTGAACTCGGTCTTCTAGTCACGAGAGGACCCGCAAACCGGACGTACGTGTCGGACGTCCAAAGTTTGGACGGTCGGGGGGATCAACACACTCGGTTGTAGAATTTAAGAGAGGGAGAGAGGGGTGGAATAACGAAGACGAAGAGATTTACTGGAGCTGACTGACGGGACGGGGTCTCCCTTCTTTTCCCCCTGAGTGGACAAAGAACCTCCAGGGGCGGCAGGGGACCCCGTTTGAGACGGCAGAGGACCGGGAACTGCGTCGTGCGGGCCTTCTGGTCGGGTGTGACCATCGGTTGGTACTCCGACATGAGTGTCGAGACCGGGACCCGGACCCGGCGGGCGGGGTCGTCCGTCGTTACCGTCGTGGAGACGTTTGTGTCCGTCTCTGAGAACCACCTCTTCGGTCTGGGCGCCGTGCCGTCTAGGGTGTCTGGGGAGTAGGGGCGGCACCATTAAGAGGGGTCTGCCCCTTCTGTGTACGGACTGAGCCGACGGAAAAGATTTGCGACGGTCCTTTATCGTTTCGGCCGACTCGGGTTCCGAACGACGGGGGGCTTGGAGTGTCCAGGACGGAATTTCCCCGACTAGGGTCGTGTACGAGGTGTTGTGGACTGACGGGGAGTTTAGGGTCGGCCGGGTCGTCCCGGGGACCCCGAGGACGTGCCCGAGGGATTCCCAGGTACGGAAGACGCGTGAGACTCTAAAGAGATGGTGTGGACCTTACTACTTATATGTGGACAGAGGAGGAGGAGAGGGGTCAGTCCCACCAAGTCTGGCGTCCTTCTCTTGGAGTTCTACCCAGTCGTCCCCTCTCTGTCTCAACGGTGACAATGGACAGGTGGGGTCCCCAGGGGTTTCAGTGTAGATTTCGGGTCTTTGTCATAGGTGGGGACCGTGTACTTTTCAAGGTAAAACCAGTAGTAAGATTCCTTCCGTGTCTTGCAAGGTTTCCAGACACCGTCCTCGCCCCCTCCACCAAAACGGCCTCGAAGTACCTCCGACTCCCAGAGTGTAAGAGGTCTTTTTCGTCCTCGGGGTCACTGGAGGAGGTGGAGTATGCAGGGCTCAATATGGACGGTCTTTGTGTTTGCCGAGTACCCGGTTCCGCTAGTCAAAGGTGTGGACAATCTTACAAGGTCCGGAAAGAGACTTCAGACTCCTGGGTCCGTCTCGGAGAAAAGACCCTCCGACCGAAATTCGTAGAGTCCAGGGTCGAGGGTCCTTGGGGGACTGGTCGAGAGTGAGGGGACGGGGGGTCGGAGGAGGGTACTTTTCGGGTGTTTCCGACTCCGACCCGTCTCCCTGTGACCTGAGGGTTGAGGAACTGTACCCTATAGGGAGGTGTAGGGTGAGACACACTTTTCTGCGCGGGGTCTTTCCTCGGGGTGAGGGGGAGGGCCTTAGGTCTGAAGTAAGGTCAAGAGCGAGGAACTTTAATGAAGTACCCAAGGATTTCCCCTTGTCCTTTAGAAAGAAGGTCCCTTAAGTCACAGCAGTGGACCGTGGAGGCGGTCTTTGGGGCTACTGGTCCAATTAATTGAAAGGTTTGAACTCGAGGAGGACCAGCCCGACAAAAAGAGGGAACCATTCACCATTCCCTCCCTGTCGGACCAAATAAACGTCAAAGGTCTGGAGCCTTGCGAGAGCCCTTGGAGAGGTGTAGACACGTTTCTACGTCCGGAAGGTGTACCTGCCTCCGGGGTCCCTGGACCGGACCCTACCTCAGTTCCCACGTACTGTAAGGGAGTAGCGACTGGAAGACCTGTCCCGAGGGAGACCCGGTCTACTGGGGTGAGGGTCGGGACGGAGTGACGACTAGAGCTTTCCTGGGAACGACTCTCCAGGAACCTCACACCCGGAGAGACTTGGAGTCAGAAAAGAAGATCCCGTCAATACCTCTAGTACGTAAGAGTCTCCGTATGCATCCCCGGGCAAGACTTGAGACTGATCGACCCCTCTCGTCTCTGGAAACTCCCGGAGGACCCCCGTCCACCCCTACGGATGGAACTTAACTCCCAGGTCTTCCGGGACTCAGTCCATTGGGTACGAGACTGGAAACTCAGGGACAAACTTCGGGACCCTGACCGTCAGTCACCAGGGGTTGGAAAAGTCGTGACCCCCGGCCAAAGTACCTTCTGTCAAAAAGGTGCTTGACCCCATCTCCTACCAAAACCCCACTAAGTTCGTGTGATGTTAATAACACGTGAAATGTAGATTAGACTACGGCGGCGACTAGGTTGTCCTCCATGACCAGACGCCAGGTCTCCAACCCCTGGGGACAACCGTCAGAAGTCCCGTCCCGACCCAGTGGAGTAGAGGCAAAGGGTCACGACCTTCCCCGGACCCGACGTCTCGACTCTCAGACGCGTGGGTCACGTCTCCTAGGCCCAAGTTAGAGACAAGTCCCTTGATCTGGGGCGTACGACGTTGAGACCCCACTACGGGTCTCAAATGACCCATTTGCTCGACCACCCCTCTGAACTCACAGGGAAGGTCAGGGGCCCCGATACGTGTGGGACGACGAGTCTCCCTTTCCGACGGACTCAAGTCCCACGTCCTTCCTCTCGCGGGGTCCGGAGCCTGACGTCTTCCCTGCCGATACGGCCCTCCCGGCCCTGGAGTGGAAGTGCTTGTACCGGAGCTCCGACCACAACAGCGGCGCGCCGCGCCACGTCGACAGGACGAGTAACCGGTCCAACTACGGGCACCGCGTCACGTCGAGGAGGTCGACCAACACCGTTGTGACGAGGACTTGGTAGGACACCCGTCTCCCGCACCCCACACGGTCCCCGAGACGCCCCACCCCCCCTCCAGACGGTCCACATGGGTCCCGGACCCTCGTCATCGGGGACCCCCTACCGTCGGGACGGTGTAAACTCCCAGAGGGAGGAAGGGGGTGGGGACGGCGAGTAAGTGTCTGTGTGGCTCTATGTGTCCGTTGTGGGTGTATGCCTTCCACGAGTTGTCACAAATCAATCTTTCTGACTTGCGTCTCACCACAGACCCTCACCAAAACTCTCCGGCTAAGTAGAGAGAGCTCGCGACTGGGAGTAGGTCCCTTTCAAGGGTCGATAAATATTGTGCTTGGTCTAATACCGGCCCTAAAAGGACCACCAGGATACCGACTGAGACACGAGGGTTGCGTCCTCTGTTCCCAAGTTATGGACCAGTCCCTTGATCTGGGGTGCACGACGTTGATTTCTGGGGTGCACGACGTTGATTTCTGGGGTGCACGACGTTGTTCCGGGCCGTGTCGCTTAACTTAACCGGAAAAAATTTAATTTTTGTTTAAAATTTTTTGTCTACTCCCGACCGAGCCCAGACCTGGGAGAGTAGGAAATAATTATGTGTAGAGGAGTCCAAGGTCTTAGTCTCCTTTATCGAGCCCGCTCCGTGTCCTCCGACGGTGTCGGTTCTCACTACCTACCATCGTTGTCACTCGGACCCGGCGGTGTGGGGGTAGAGGATCGGGACGATCCCAGAGGTCCTTCTTCCAGGAGCTCCACCTAGACGGTCTCCACCAGGGAGTCTGTGTCGAGGTCCGTCTCTCCCGTCCCTCCACTCCCTCGTTCTCCACACACTAGTGTCCACACCGAGGGGGGTCTGGTGCCTCTTGGGACCGAGATCCCAACGGTCGTTCCCGTCCTTCTCGGCGGTCCGGACGACCTGGCCTCTCCCACCCCGGGGTGGTCGGAGGGACGCACCGACCGGTCCGCCGGAACCGGGGTCGGAGGTGAGACACCCCGACCTCGAGGAGTGGGTCGAAGAGTACGTGAAAATCTTGACAGGTACCCGAGGTCGGACCTAGACAACTATGTGTGTCTATCTGACGTCCAAATCAAGGTCTGGTGGTCCCATTTCACTCAGTGTTTAAGAGATCAAAGAACCTCGTATATTTTCAATGCGAACGTGACATGACGTCGGGTGTTTCACACGTCATCGCAATAGAGATCTTTCATTATGTATGGAATTATTTTTAGTAGTAACGATTTTTTACGATCGGTAGTAGACTGTTGTACCTTAATGGTGTTTGGAAGTTAAACAATTTTTTTTTTTTTTAGGGTTGGAAACTTCGTGTTCTTTTACTTTGTACGGATATGAGACAATGGTGTGTAAGCCGAGGACGGGAGTCACTTAAACGTTTATTGGTCGTAAAATGATTTAACAATCCCTCTCGTTTGTCTACACGCAGGTTGATAGACAAGTAAGTTTCTACAAATGACGACTTGTCTTTTTTTTGCTCACAACACCTCTTTGACCTTGGGAGTACGAGACACCCACCCTCACAATCTACCACGTCGCACCGTCAAGGAGTTTTTTAAAATCTGTGTTACTCGTATCCCAGGTCACTAGGGTTGAGAGCCATATTTGGGTTTTCCTATCTTTCGTCAACTGAGTCTGCAACCGTGTGGATCCAAGTGCCGTCGCACTAAGTATTGACGGTCTTCTACCCTCGTTGGGTTCTAGGTAGCTCCTTGTCTGTTCGGTTCACACCAGACACGTACGCTTCCTCGACTTGTGTCGGAGCTGGTCCTTCTTTTGGGCTTGTGTACAATGTTTCACCTCTTTGAGATTCCTGTCTCTCGATTCACTTTCCTCGGTCTGCGTTTTCCTATTTATGACACTAAGGTGAACATACTCCCTGGGACGACGACGACGACGATTCAGCGTAGTCAGCACAGGTTGAGACACGCTGGGGTATCTGTCGTCGGGTGTCCGAGGTGGCAGGGACCCTAAGAGGTCCGTTCTTATTACCTCACCCAACGGTAAAGGAAGAGTTTACGTACTTTCACTTTTCACTTTCACTTCAACGAGTCAACACAGACTGAGAATCACTGGGGTACCTGTGTCGGATGGTCCGAGGAGGTAGGTACCCTAAGAGGTCCTTTCTCGTGACCTCACCCCACGGTAGCGGAAGAGGATACTCCCTGGGTCTTCTCAGTTTAAGTACTTCTACCTTTTGTCTTTCCTACCCGACCCCGTCCCTCCCATTGTTCCTCAAAGACGGAGTCAAATCCTTCTACTTTTTCAAGACCCCTACCACCCTGTCACTACATTTATATGACTTGACATGGGGATTTGTACCAGTGTCACCACGTTAGACATCCTTTACCGTGGGGTGAGGTCATAAACACGGACCTTTTAAGGTACCCGTCTCCTCGGACCTCCCAATGTCAGGTACCTCGGTGTTTCTCAACCTGTGCTGACTCATAATACATGTAAAATGACGTTAATTTTTTTTAAAAACCAACGTCGGGATGACACACGGTCCGGGTACGTCCCCGAAGCCCCTACTCTCTCCCTACAGGACCTCCCCTTCGTGTCGAAGGGTGTGACCCCAGGAAGGCCCCGTCGTTAATACTGCGAGACGCGACCACCCGAACCCGGTTTCGACCCGCAGGTCTCTCGACCTGTCGTCAATTAGCGAGTCAGTACAGGTGGAGAAACGTTGGGGTACCTGATATCGGGTAGTCCGAGGAGACAGGCCCCCTAAAGGGTCCGTTCTTATGATCTCGCCCAATGGTAAAGGAGGAGGTCCCTAGAAGGACTGGGTCCCTAGCTTGGGCTCAGAGGACGTAACGTCCGCCTAAGCCTCGACGAGAGGGGAATGACGGGAAACTGAACCTGTTCGCTAGAACGTAAGTGGACCGACCGACCGAACGGAGGAAGTCCGGGACCACTCTGTGGGTAAGAGTCGTCCCACGGGAGTTTGTAGAGATAGACTTTAGCATTTGGGTGAGACTAGTCCTCTGGCCGGAGAACAGGGACCCGAAAGGAAAGGGTACTGAGGAGCACGGAAGAATGTTTGGTCTCTGATATGGTCCAGTAGCAGACGTAGGAGGTTTCTGTAAGACGTGTACGACGAGTAACTAAATGGTGGTAAAGGAGGTCCCGTCGGAGTTATGTTAAACGCTTTATCTACTTCCCCAAGTCTCTCACTGGCCACCTAACTCTTTGTAGTCGAGTCCTAGACGAAATCCAAAGCTGAGGTACGATTGTACGATTCAGTTGAGTCAGTACAGACTGGGAAACGTTAGAATACCTGAAATCGGGTGGTCCGAGGGACAGGCACCCTAAAAGGTCCGTTCTTATGACCTCACCCAACGGTAAAGGAGGAGGTCCCCTAGAAGGGCTGGGTCCCTAACTTGGGCACAGGGAACCCAGAGGACGTGACCGTCTGTCCAGAAATAAAAAATGATGACCGTGGTGAACGCTTGCCGTACACCTAGGTTTAAGGGAGTACCCGACGTAAGTTGGGTTTCAAAATCCGTTTAAATATAAACCCGAAGGGAGTATCGAGTCAGTCATTTCTTAGACGGACGTTACCTCCTCTGGGCCCAAGTTAAGGACCCAGTCCTTCTAGGGGACCTCTTCCTTTACCGTTGGGTGAGGTCATAAGAACGGACCTCTTAGGGTGTCTGTCTCCTCGGGCCGTCCGATGTAAGGTACCCCAGTGTTCTCAACCTGTGCTGACTCGCTGGCTCGATAGTGGTGGTATAAACCCAGGGTTCCGGTTGGTATAAACCAACTCTGATCTTACGTACCGCTACGAACTTAACTTTGTAGTAGACGGCAAAGAGGACTAGTGGGGGTTTGCACGGTACACAATCTCCGAACCCGTCTTCGGTGTGTTTGGGTCGATCTTGACTACACACGACCCTCCACGGTCCCGGGGACGTCAGGAGAGGCTAGGAGAGTGGATGGTCACACAGTTGGGACCCGAAGAACCCGTGGTGTCTAGGGACCCACGGAAGGAGGGGGTCGAGACGGGTACTCCCGAGCCGGACCCCGGACGGGTGGATACTCTAGGGTAAGAGGAGTGGGACTCGAATCTTGTCGTAGCTCCTAGTTAGTTCTAAACGGTTTACTTTCTTTTGAATGTTGACCTCCCAGACCGTGTTACGGTGAAACTTCCTCTTTTTATTGTGACCTTAATGACTCAATGGTCCACCGACCACCAAGAACAAAGGACATGGGAACTTGACGATTCTCGTGGGAGAATTTGGTCTAAACTAAAGACTGGACGAGAGAGGGAAGAGAGGGAAGTAATTTTTACTATTGGGACTTGAGTACCCCTGAAGGGACCGTCGGGTCACCTATTCTAAGACAAGAAGGAGACGTCCCTCGTACCCAGACTCGGAACCAACCCCTCGATTCTAGGACGTACGACGCTCGACGTCGGTTTTTTTTCCAAAAAAAAAAAATTATTTTTACAAAAAATTTTTTCTTTCTGATCCCGTCTTTGAGTCTCTCTCCTCTTCTGTACTCCTACACCCCTCTTCCACCGTGGAGGTTCGGGTCCTCCCTCCGCAGTCCTCCTTGATCCTAGAGTCTGCCGACAGAAGTCCGAGACTCTGTCATTGACAGACACCAAATTCGGTGGGCCCGTCGCCAGAGGCACGACCACCGGACTCGTCTGCTCGTGTGAGGAGACGGAGCCCACCACCAGGGTCGACGAAGGGAGGGGAGTCAGTAGTAGTGACAGGACGAAATTGTAAACCCCTTTGGCTCCCAGGTCCGACCGAGTTCAATGTGTCGGACTTTCGGTCGGGTTACTCAGGGGTCCCGGACAGACGGAAAGACCCGGGTCAGACATTTGTTTTACAAACCGCGAGTGGCCGATCGAAGCGGGGTTTGACGGGCGGTGGGAGACTGTGAAGATCACGCTTCGGAGTGCGGTTCTAGAGTGGAGAGTGAGTAGTCTGCGCGGCACTTAGGAGTACCGTGCCAGAGGGGGAGTCAAGTCTGTTAGGCTCACGGGAGAAGAGAGGGAGGGAACAAACCAGATGTTACGAAAGCTGAAAAGTTCTTTAAGGAGTTACCTCGAAATGTAGGAGGCAGTGACGACCGTCCGTCGTCGGAGAGTTACGAGCTTCGGTTGTGTTTACGTTCTGAGGTCTTCCTCCGCCTGCTCGGGGGGGCGTGTAAGAAAGACAGACACCGTCGAGAGGTAGGCCGTGGGGGTCCAGTTTAGACGAAACCGAGCCTAGTCCCCGTCCCTCGTACTCGCCTACCGTGCACTACCTTGTACAAGTGTGGGAACGGAGGACTGGAGACGAGGGGTCCGTTCGTCTAGACCTAGGTTCAGGATTACGGAGGTCGACTCGTGAGACCCCTTTCGAGTCAAAAAAGTAGACATTTTACCCAGTCATTGTCTCAATTTACTCTACGACCCGTCGTTTACGGATTCGTGTTTCATCCACGAAGGATTTCTGAACAATAATAAAAATATAATAAAACTGTCACAACTAACTGTACTGTACAGAAATAGTAAATAAGATTCGAAGGTCAGTCCACAAGTCAGCGGAGTCAGGACAGTCCGAGGAGACAAGTACCCCTAAGAGGTCCGTTCTAATGACCTCACCCAACGGTAAAGGAAGAGGTCCCCTAGAAGGGTTGGACCCCTAGCTTGGACCCAGAGAACGTGACGTCCGTCTAAGACATGGCGACTCGGTGGTACCTTCGGGCAAGATTCGAATGTAGGAGGGTTTTGAAACTTCCTCGAACTCAATTAAATCTCTCTCTCCTTGTTTGTATCAACTAGGTCTGTAACCGATGACGTATTTCATCTGTTGTCGGATCCTCTTGAAAACGAGACCGTGACCGAGCAGACCCACAACCCCAGACTTTCGCCGGCACAAAAATGACCGTTTCGTGAAGGTCACGAAACTCTAGTGTACTGGAGTGGACGGGGGTCATTGGTGGGGGAAAGACCCACTGAACCAGTGTCACGGGTGGACACCGTCGCTCCCGACGTTTGGGTCTAGAGGAACGCACGTCGGACCACTTTACAGTCCTACGGGGCTATTACGGCCCCTCCGCCCCCTTCCCACTCGTCTCGGTGCATCCTCCTGGTACTCCCGTGTCTCCTCCCCCCCTCCGTCCCCAGTCGTCGGGTGACGTGGGGGGTTGGGTGTTGGGCCGGGACCACGGAGGGGGGCCCCCCAAACGGTACGTGAGAGGGAAGGAGAGGACGAAGACAGATCTCTTTGCGAGAAGACCACTTCACGACCGTCTGTATGGACGTAAGGAACCTAAGGCTCCGCATCCCGTCACTCGTCCGGGATACGAGACACCGGTAAGCTACAGGCAGACGTGTCGTTCGGAGGTACCTCTGCAGACGCGGGCGACACGTCCTTCCTCTTGTCCCACTGTCCGCCGTCCGCTGAGTGGTGTGGGGGGTCCCGGGGACCCTACCCGTCGGAGGGAGCCCTCCGGTTACCGCGGGGGGAGGGCCTGCGTGGTAGACCTGCGGTGGAGTGTCGTAGGGTCCGACTACGACTTCGTAGGAAATCAGTGAGGTGTTCGTGCAGGACTTTTGAGGTGACTCCGACCCCGACCCTCTGGGTCCTCGTACGAGGAGGACCTCTCCGGACTGTGGAGTTGGTGCTAGAAGGGTCTTGTCAAGACAGTCCCGACGCCGAGTCGTGGGTCCTAGGGACGGGGCCCTGGTCTCCGACCCCTGTGCCTGTCGGGCCACGAGTCCCATAGGTCCTGTACTGACTGGGGTGAGGACGCCCCAGTCTCTGCCAAACAGAGTGATTTCTATTGTCACTTCTTACCTCCTCCAGACCGCGCAGGGGGCTTGACCCTGTTGGTTCCTTCCGAAGGGGCCTCTCACCTTTCACTTGTGGGTCCCCCTCCCGTGGGTCCCCCTCCCCTGTGCTCCCCTCCCGTGGGCCCCCTCCCGTGGGCCCCCTCCCGTGGGCCCCCTCCCCTGCCTTTAGGCCCCCCGGAGTTAACGTCGGTCGGTCGAGGCCCCTCTTCGTTCCTCGGACGTAAAGACTCTGGGTGAGACGCAAGAGTAAATTGGTAGTAACGGTGAACGATCCCGGAGTCTTGACTTTGACCACTACCAAAGACGGGGTCTGAACAGTGTCTAAGCGGAGAAACGAATGTTTTTCCTTTCTACCGGCGACCGTGTGGGTGCGGGAGTGCCGACGCGACCCGTGGGTCGGAAGGTAGGCGTCGGGTCCGACGGGGCTACCCGGGGGACCGAGTGCCTTCCTCTCCTGGGGTACCAATGGTTTCCCTCCTCGGCGGGCCGTGGTTCCGTGGGAGTCGGGGTCAAGGAAGGTATCGGCCCTCCCCCGCTCTCCCCGTTGGCGGAGACGTGGGTCCGTCTTCCAGTGTAGACCCGTCCTGTAAAGTTTTAACCTGAAATACCTTGTACGAAAGAGTGCCGATCGAAAGCGTGTGGGGTACCCCATTTAGGGTGGTGCGAGCCGTGGTATAGGACCGTGGTTCCCGGAACCCACAAGACAAACTCGGGTAGCAGGAAGATTCCGGGTCGGGAGCTCCACCGGGGTCTTCTGTTCCGGTGAGAACCTGAGTCGAACTCCGGTCACACAGGTCATTGTGACCGACACTTCTGGACGGGTACGGGTGGAGTTGGCGGAGACCCCTGTTTGACACGGACCTCGGGACTCCGTCGTTCACCAGTGGGGCTGCTCTGGGTCACTCACACCAGGTACGACCACACTTCTCGGTCTCCGACCTGCCCGGTAAAGGAGAATTTAACAAAAAATAAGTGAATAAAAAATTGTGGTTTTTGTAAAACGTAACTCCATATCGGTTAATTGTTACGACACCATCAAGGTTCGCTTGTCGCTTCCCTGAGTCGGTATGTATTTGTACGTAGGTAAGAGGGGGTTTATGAAGAGGGTCGGTCCGACCGTGTATTGTGACTCGTCTCGAGGTGCACACTACAGAAAGAACTATAGGTAGAATTTGTCTCGTCACACATGTACTGGAAGGGTTTCGGGGATCGATAGGGAAGGGGCACCGTTGGTGTTTAGACAAAAGATTCAGACATTCGCAGAAGGGCGAAGGATTCGAGTAGACGTAGTAAAGGAAAGTCTAGGTGTATGTTCCCTACAGTGTACCATAGAGAGGAGGATAGACTGAATGAAGTGAGTCATGCTGGTAGAGGTCCAGGTAGGGACAACGACGTCTACCTGGCCGGTGAAAGACTCGGTCTTCTTAGTTCCCGGAGCGGTTCAGGGGACCGCCACTGGGGTCCTGGGGGCAGGGTCCCGAAGGCCCCTCGCGACTCGTCTTCTAGGTGGGCGGGCTGGGGCCGGGCCGTCGCCCTCAGGGGCCCCCGACTAATTCCCACTCCCAGGTAGGGTCTTGTTTCGGACGGCCGGGTGTCGGTGAACTGGGGAGGGGTAGTGTCGACAGGGGAGGTGTGAGGGGGGCTTTCGACAAACCACTGAGACCCCCTGTGGCACCCGACCCCGGGTCTATCATTATTTACTCCCAGTGACCGAAGAGTTTACGCACGGGGAGTTCCCCCTCTGAAGGCCAACGCCCCTACTGGAGGTCCCCCTCTGAAGGCCAACGCCCCTACTGGAGGTCCCCGGGGTGAGGAAGGAAGGGAGTACAAACGCGGTTGACTAAAATTCTTTTCAAAAGTGCTTTGCGGTCTGGACTGGACAGCGTCTATGCTACGGGGACCAAGTGAGCGTCCTACTGCCACTGGTCGGTGCACCGGCCTGCGACTCCGGTTATAGGGGACACGACAGGGGGGGCGTCGGGTTGGGGGCGCCCGGGGTGCATCGAGAGGGCGGACGCCGGCACGGGGAACGCCGAGAGTGTCGCGGAGGTCGGGCCCGGGTCGCGAGGACGGGGTAGGTCAGAGAGGGGCGGAGGGCGTCGGGCCGGGCGTCGGGCCGGGCCTCGTTTGAGAGGTGACTGTCGTACACAGACGGAGCGGGAGGGTGGGTGCGTCTCGACCCGGACGAAGAGTAGGGTCTGGAGTCGAGGTTCGACCGGGAACCGTCGCTGTCCCAACTCATCCTTCTCCTAGTCGAAACCTCGGCTTGTCCGAACCCTAGGCTAGGGTCCAAGTCGCGAACGAACGAGACACTGGGAGGGACCCGTCCTGCGAAGTGGAGAGACTTGGTGTCGAAGGAGCCGTCGTTTTACCCCGAGTGCTATGGAAACATCTCACCGACTCCTCTGCCTATCTCGAATATGTCGAGGCTCGTATGTCCCTCGGGGTCATTTGTCACCGACGTCCTGTGCGCTTTCCCTGTTTCCTAACGACACCGGGCACTTCTTACCCCCGTTGTACCGGGACAGGATCCCACGTCCTGTCGACCCCATGCCCACCGTCGAGGATGGGGGGAGTTGAGTCTTTTTCCGCTCGTACACTTTCTTCCGAGTCTGAGGTCGCCGGCCGAGGGGTGTCGCTCTTGAAACACGGGGTTCGACGTCTTTGTAAACCTTTACTAAGGGCGACCCTTCGGGACTCGTGAAACTTCGAATAAGAGTCATCTTGTTATCTTACACTTCAGGAAGGGAGTTAGGTCTTTGAACCTTACAGGGGTCTTACGAGGTTCGGTGTCTCGACCTTGAGGGTCGCCCCCNCCCCCCCAGTCGTGTGGGACTAACCCACCCTCCACGGGGGGAGGTTCTTGAGGGGGTAGTCTCCCCAGTGCCCCTCGGGTGTCGTTCCACCCTGCCACTGAGTCGACTCCAGTCTCGTCTGTCTTGGGACGGCAGAAGGAGCTTTGTCGGGGTGCGCCTCCCGGGGAACCTCTGTCAGGTTGGTGGGGGTGGGAAGTGGCGAATTTAAGGACGACGACGGTGGTACGGTCCTGTGCGTCGAAGCAGAGGTCGGGTGCGGGGGAGAGACCCGAAGATGTAGTGAAGACTAGAAAGTGATGTCCTTGGTTGTCGAGACCTAGCTTGTAGAAGTTAGGTGGAACAGAAGTCTAAGATTTCCAGGGGTTGAACCGATGAGGTGACTTTGGTCCAACTCACGCTTTGCAATAAAAAGGAATATAGGATACCTGTAGTCAATGCATACGTAGGAACCCAGTTTTAATGAAACCCATTTAAAGGGTATTAACAACAAGACCCCTCGACTCGTGGGTTGTAATTTGTTTTTGGGAAGAAAGTTTGAGAATAACAACGAAAGACCTTCACTACCCTCTTGGGGGACGGTCGTAGTGAAGAGGGTTGGTGTGAGTCGTTCCTGAGTCGTGGTAGCCGTCTTCCCCTTTCTCCCTGACTTAAGATCCGGCACCGGGGTGAGACAGCGTCCCGTGTACCGATCTGGTCCGTTCTCCGTTCTTCTCTTGGTTCCACAGTTGGGGTGGTCGACGATGTGGAGTGACCATGGTTCCCAAAGGCGTCGTCGGTTGTCGTAGTCCGGATGGTGAGGGTGGTCGTCTGGGACTTTCGTAGAGGGTTTCCCATAGTTTACCTTCTTTGGAGTCCGTGTCGGAGGCACAGACTCGGTGGAAGGATTGAGTGCGGTGCTCTCGTTGGACTTCGCTGTTCCGGTAGTACCGATGAAGCCAGGGGTTGGGACCCTCGCTACGGTGAGTGAGTACGGGTGGTGTGTGAGTGACCAGGTGGTGTGTGAGTTACGGGCAGGACCCGTCCTTCGCGAGAAATCTCTTTTCACCTCGAAGCCCGCTCAGACCTTAGAAGACGGAGCCCAGCGAAGGGAGAAGTTCTTCTTTGGAGTCGTTTCGTGTCAAAAGTAGAGGCCAGGGACACTAGACTGACACACCAACTCTGAGTGTTTCTACCTTAGGACTCTGGAACAGGAAGGTTTGACACCCCGTAGTCTTACGGGAAGTGCGGGTACCTTACGACTCTATGCTCTACCACCAACCAATCGAGAGATGAACCAAAATAAAATTAGGGGAACAAACCCTTTTACTTCTCAATTTCGTTCCGAGCGTGGGGTCGACGGCGTGCCGTGACGGACTTCGACGCCGTCTCTCGACCTCCCCCAGGGGTACCACACGTCCTGGGTGCATTGACCCTTCGGACTCGACGTTACTCTACGGTCACCCTTTAAGGTTGGTCTGTCTTGGTACGGTCTGAGTCGGGTAAGGGTGGGGGACGTCCGGGGGGGGGTGGAGGGTTCGGACCCCTCGGTCGTCTGTGGGGAGAATCCTGAGAAGGCACACGGTCCGAGAGAGACTGGGACCCCACACCCGAGGTCTTAGTCCTGAGATAGAAGTTCCTCTACTGTTGGGTCCCTCTACGGTCCTCTGATAAGGACCCACACAGGGTCACGGAGACGCAGGGAGACGTCGGCTCCTACTCCTGACTGGGTAGAGGGAGGAGCTCCGGGGGTCGGAGGGGCCCCCCTTCGTCCCCCGCGACTCCGACAAGAATACCGAGGTCAGGGCAGGGGTCGTATTCTTGTCGACCATGGGTGTGTGGGGGCCTGTAGTCGGGGGTCGTCTCTCTGTCCCAGAGCCTATCTCTTGGTCGACTTTCCTCCGTCACTCTCTGTCCTGGTCTTCCGTGTGGGGACTCTTCCACTTCTTTTCGGGTGAGGTGTAACGAGGGAGGTCCGTCGAGTGCACTGGAGGACCTGGTTGGGGGCACCCGTACGCCCGGTAGGAGGAGGACGGGGTAGAGAGGTCGTAGAGGGGGACGTCCTGGGTTTAGACGACGAAGGGGAGAGTGGAGAGTCTTGTGCACACGTGTGGACAGTTCATAGGAGACGTGGACCGAAAACCTTTGACTTCGAGCTGGTCCGACCCCCCAGAACCCAGGTGAGGAGACGAACCTGATCGAGTAAGTGTGGGTAAGTTTCCGGGAGAGGAGGTCCTTCAGGAGGCCTTAGTGCCGAGGGTGGGGGGTTGTGTATGGGTACGTGTGTCCGTTTGTACCCCGTTTCCGGAAAGGAAAGTACCAAAGAAACGAGGGGTTTGAACGGTCGTGAAATCGTGTTTATTAATTGACACACACAGAGACACGGTGTTCCCGATCTGTCCTCTGAGTAAGACGGGGGCCTGGGCGTCGGTGGGGTCTTGGTCCTTCACGGGTCCTTCTCTGCTTGTCTACTTACTAGAGTACACTAGACTCGTTAAGACCTGTGTCTCCTGCCTGTCTCTACTCCGTGCAACGGACTCCGGTACCCTGTTTGCCCGTCGTAAGCTTAGGCCGACACTGAGATTTCGACTGAGGGTAGGTGGCATTTTGGTCTTTACCACCGAAGAGGGACTTCGACCTCAATCTTTATACCCTCTGAAAAGTCTACCTTTCTACTCACTCCACCAAGCAAGTCGCAGGACGAAAGTCTTGTACTACTTTCTCGGTTCGGCGGGTACAAGTGTAGGACCACGACGGTGCTTCGTCGATACACAGGTGTCGGTGGGACGGACCGGAGAGACACGAGTTCCACCCCCGCCAATATGGTCACTACCTTTTCCATGTCGCCCAAAGCCACTCTTCCGAGTGTAGTTTTGGTCTCCGTGTACATCCGGTTGTTTTGAAGGTCCTGAAAAGTGAGGCCGTCCGTTGGGTTCAGTCTTCCTTTTTACCCAAGTTTTGTTTATGTCCGAGTATTTTTTTCTTTTCTTTTTATGACCAGTTCGGTAATCGTGTTTCTGTGAGACTCTCGGCCGGAGATTCTCGGTCGGGACCGTCGGAGGATCGACGGTGGGGCCGGGACCCCTGCGTGGACCCCTTCCCAGGAGAGTTCCG
The DNA here is from genome assembly GCA_006410555.1 of Capra ibex. Classification (NCBI taxonomy): domain Eukaryota; kingdom Metazoa; phylum Chordata; class Mammalia; order Artiodactyla; family Bovidae; genus Capra; species Capra ibex. The sequence goes on along the minus strand of SJYO01013451.1, from coordinate 2,796,683 downwards.
AGGAGGGAGGAGTTTGACGGACCCCCCGAGTCACGGAGGCGGGGAACAAGGGAGAAGAAGGTGGGGGCGGAGGGACCCACCAGAGGAGGTCGGAGTGGATGTCCGACTCTGAGGGAGTAAAGACAGACAGGTCCGAGGTGGGCCTGCAGATTGTCCTCTGAATTTCACAGGTGAGCCCTGAGGTTCCGGGTGGGAGCAGGGCGAAGAGGTGGAGTCATTAATCGTCAGTAGGACGCAGTCCTCCGACTCCGGTTTTATTGACCCAGTCGGACTTACTAAGGTCGAGGGAGTGGCAGGTGTAGTTCGCGAGTCACTCAGGACAGGTGAGTTGGAGGGGTTGAGAGGTCGAGACAGGTGAAGAGGGGTCGGAGGTCCGGTGATGGGAGAGGTCCCGTAGAAGGTGGGACCTGGGACGTCCTCGGAGGGAGTGGTGGTGGGACGGCCGAATAAGTCGGAGGTGAGATCAGAGGGACGGTAGGTGGGTGGTCCGTCATGTGTCTCCTCGACGACAGTTCCCTACAGTGACGGGACGAACTCTCGGAGGTCGGGGCCCCGTAAACCCTGTTTTAGGTCAGACGTCGGACTGAAAATTCCGGGACGTGTTTGACGGAACCGGGGCGGGCGGAGGGGAGGGAAGTGAGGTAGGCCACCAGGGAGACTGTGTGGACCAGGGTGGACCCCCGGCCACATACGGAAGCCAGGGGAAACGGGTTTGCGAGGAGGGGTCCAGAAAAGTGTCTCCCGAGGGACGGTGACTGCAGAATCAAGGTCATAGTGCCGGGGGGCGGCGGGTGGACTCTCGGCTGCCTCAGGGCGACAGCGCAATGTCAGTGGCACCGTCTCCCGGGGTGTCTGAAGAACACTCGTGTAGACAAAGACACAAATAAGAGTTCCCACATATCACCGAAGTCCCCGCAGGGGATCTTTCTGTGCAGGTACAGGACTGTGGACCTTGAATTCTTACACTGGAATAAACCTTATTCCCAGGAACGTCTACACTGACTCCTAGAGGGTTACTGCAGTAGAATCTAATAGGCCCACTCAGGATTCAGGATCCTGTTCACGGGGATCGGTACCCTTCTACCCCCGTCCCCGACCTCCGCGTGGGGGAACGGAGACCCGGGGACCACACCCCTTCCTCATTCGTCCGCGGGCACGTGTGCCCTAGGGGGTCCTTCAGTCCCTGTCTCGGCCCACCCTTAGACGCGGGGGGGGGGGCTGGGGACCGTATCTTTTGTGGACAGGAAAGTTTGCTCGGGGAGCCGATGTGTCGCTCTGCCTCGTCCTGGAATTCAAGGAGGGGAAGGGGTGGTGCAGGAGACGGACGGAGGCGAGACACCTTTTGAACTCAGTTTCTTCAAATTAGTCTCTTTACTCTTTGTGTCTCCGTTTCCCTTCGTCAGTCTCCTCTGGTCTCTCATTGGTAGAACAGTCGTCCGCGCCAGCTCCTGGCAGCCAAGAAAGAGTTCCTGCTATCTATTATAAGACTCGGTATAGGACACTCGACAGAATGTCTATGACTTCGGGGTCCATCTTCAGTTGGTGTGCTACTGATCTGACAGGGGTGCTGTCTCCGACGGTGCTAAAGCTCTTGACCGGAGTTTCTTTGCCCTTGTTTACCTGGGGCCTTGACTTCTAATTCACATGGATTTTGTTCGTTCTACTGCGGTCAGTCTGGTGGCTTCTGGTCAGACTTCTACTGGCAGTCTCGACTGACACGACAGAGACGCACATCGGACGGGTGGGGGTGAAGACAGATACTTTCGAGAACGGGTGTCAAACGGTCACCTGTCCCTTCAACCGGAAACCTATCTACAGACGGGAGGGGGACGTGTCAACGCCCGTAGATTTTATTTCGTTTGAAAGGAAAGGTGGTTGGACGGGACAAATGACCGAAAACCCCCTGCTCGTCGACCCAGGGTGTGAGAAAGCCATTGTCCTCGCGAGTTGATACCCTGACTTCGCAGGCGGGTCAGCTCACCAATCCTCGTGTCTCAGGGTACAGGAGATGACTACTGCGTGTGACAGCACTCGTTCCTGACCAACGGTCCTGGCCGAGACTTTACGGTCTCGAGTCTCACAAAAGTACGATTACCCGACTCGGTCATAAAAAAAAAAAACTTGAACAAGAAGGAAAACGCAGTACAGCGGGCGACCTCATTGGCGAGACCGGGGAACGACAACAAGTTAGAGATTCAGTGCAGACTGAGACGCTGGGGTACCTGCCATCGGGTGGTCCAAAGGAAACAGACACCCCCAAAGGTCCGTTCTTATGACCTCACCCAACGGTAAAGGAAGAGGTCCCCTAGAAGGACTGGGTCCCTATCTTGGACCCAGAGGTCGTAACCGTTCACCTAAGAAGTGGTCACTCGGTGGACCCTTGGGTCGTCATTTTACCTTTATTGTCAACATGGATGCAGTACTCCAACAACTGTCTCGATTTAATCACTGATTTACATTTTCTGAAGTTAATATTATTAAAGGATCTCGTCTCTCGAAAGGAAGGTGTAAATACCTTTGTCTCGTCTTTCCGACACCCTCAGTCAGTTCGAGAGAGCCCGCCCAGTGAAAGCCCAGGTCAGAGGATTGGAACCAGCTCACAGGCGAGGGTGGGGACCCACCCGACCGTATCCTGGGAGGACTATTGTACGTCCGTCGGTCAAGGGAGGACGGGGTCGGAGAACAATCCTGGTCCGAAGCCCCAATTTCCGCCACTGGTCGTGGTTCTCACGACCGGTGTCCCGTGTCGGAGGCCAGGTCGGCACGGATGATGCTCGACCTACTGGTCCCTGTGTGCTGAACGGGAGTCGCGGTGTGAGAGAGTCACGATTCGAGGGGAGGTCCGACTTCCCAGAGACTGGGGTCCTTTCAACTGGATTATCCATGAACGGGTGGAGCCAAAGTAAACTTTGGTAATGCCCTTTGACTCTGGTTCCCTTCGGATGTGCTCGTAAATAATTGCTTCGACAACGCTAGACTACAAAAACGTTTGGAAACTAACACTCTATATGACCGTTTCATGAGCACGCGGGATAATCTTAACAAAAGGCCGTTTCAACGAGGTGGGTGGCATAGGTAACGAGTGTCTCTGTGGGGGGTGGGGGTCGGGGTCGGCGGTGGCGAAGTCTCCTTACCGCCCCCGACAGACTTCCTACGACCCTTCCCCCGAGGACTCCTTCGAGGGGTTCGTGCTCCTCCCCCGTCTTGAGGCCTGTCGGGGCGTAAGAGAGAGTGGAAGAGTTGGAGACAGGTACGGCAAGGGAAACGGACCACTGGGAGGGGTGGGAGGTAGACGAGGAAGTGTAGGGACAAACGTACGGTGAAGGAGGTCCTTCAGAAGGGACTGATTGAGGGTCGACCTCAATCAAACATTAGCCGATGAAAGTCCTAGAGTGTCTTCAATGCGGGGTGCCCGTCTTCCGAGACCAGAGAAGGAGAGACGGCATAGGGGTCCTGGATCTTGTCACAGACCGTGTCTCGACCGGGAGTCGTCTATGGAACGACTCTGTCTATTAGTTTGCGGATTCCTCCGGTCGACTCGGGTGAAACGTACTGGAAATGGTTATGCCGAAACCGGGGGCGCTCGACGGCCGGAGGGTCGAGGACCGACCCCTGTACGTCAGAATCATCACGGCAGAACCCCTTCCTGTGACAGGATGAGATCCTTCCCCGGTTGTGTGCATTGTTCACTATTATTACGTCGAGGGTGCTGTCCGGAGGACGTCGGAACGGGAGTTAGGAGGACGCACGAGTCAGCGCAGGTTGAGAAATCGCTGACGTCGGGCGGTCCGAGGAGACAGGTGCCCTAAAGGGTTCGTGATTATAACCTCACCAACGGTAAAGGGAGAGATCCCGTAGAAGGGCTGGGTCACTAGCTTAGACACAGAAGACGAAACGTCCGTCTAATAAATGGTGACTCGGTGGACCCTTCGGGGGAGTTAGGAGTCTCTCTGGATTTTTCAGCCAAAGACAATACAGGTAAAATGTTTACTCTTTGGTCCAGTAGGGCAGCAAGAAAAGACTCCCTGCTGTCTATTTCAACAGTCAAGGTGTTTACTCGAGAGGATCTTCGGACGACCTACGGTTCCCCCTCACTCGGTGGGAGGAGGGGGTGGTGGTAGTCCCGTGTTTACGTGGGTTCGACCCCACCGAGGCCCGTGACGACCTTCCCCACATTGGACCTCGACACCGGAGGGGTCTTCTCCGGGACCGCGACGGGGGGGTCTGTGGGACTCAGAGTAAGAGGACGTCGGGGGAGTCGGACAGGTCGGGGGCGGTGGCTCACCCTTTGAGGTCCTCGTCGGCGCCACGTCGGTGCACAAAAGTTCGGTTCAGGAGAGAGGAGAAACAAGAGGAGGGTCGCTGCTGCAAGAGACATTAGTCAACCTTTCCGTCGGGTCGACCTCGGTCCCCCGGTTCTTTCAGAACCCCTTTTGTCTTGGCAGAAAGGGTTGTGGGAGGAGGAGAGAAGGAGGGAGGGGGTGACCGAGAGTCCTTTCGGGTTGTCGTGTCTGTTTTCCTGCGTCCTGTCTGCCTACCAAGGGCGAGACGGGGGGACCGAGCTTTCACGTCGTGGGGAGACGGAAGGGCACCGGACCAGTGGTTTCCTCACCGGCTTCTAAGCGAGTTTCCGAGTGGTAGCTCCGAAAAAAGCGCTAGTGAAAATGTGACGTGTAAAGGAGGCCCTGGGGAGCCGAGATGCCCCACCCACCCCTGTCACAGTGAGAGTTGGAATGTTCCGAAGCCCTTGGAATGTCGTAGACTCAAACGTCCATGTCTTTCCTTGGACCGTCTAGAGAGGGGAAGAGAGGGGGGGTTGGTGTGGTTTGAACAACTTTAAGTTCTCTCTCAGGAGGGGTTTCTATGTCCGTAAGAGTAGTCACACGTTTCTTCTCTCCGAAGAAGTAGGTGAAGTTCACTCCTGGACTAGGTCCTTCTTCTGCCGTCATTTGGTAGTCAGTCCCGACCCCTCGGTAGGGTCGGATCGTGTGGAATCGTGAGGAAGTTTCGACCTGGGACGGTCAGACGTGCCCTGGGAAGAGTGTGTCCTCCACGCTTTCTCATCGACACCTTCCAGACCCCTGAACCCGAGTCGTTTCAGGTTGATGTGGAGAGACACGGAGTCAAAGGAACACACAATCTATGTCCCCCCACGGTCCCGGGAGACCCGAAAGCTAGGTCGGTCGTCAGGGGACTTAAGGGAAGGAGGGGACGGACGGACTGTTCGAGGGTGAGTTCGTGGGAAGAGGAGGTTCTTCGGAGGGTAGTTGGGGTTCCGGACCCTACCGAGAGCGACGGCCACGACTGGGGACAAGGAGATAGGTGCTGTACGGGGATCCGCGTGCGGGCACGGACCTTGTCTGTCCCAAGGTACTTGCAGACGACGTTTCCCTCGGTCCCTCGGTTCTTTGGAGCCGTCCCAAGAGGAGCGGGGGTGGGGGGGATCAGAGGGGCCCCTTGGGGACTTAGGACCGTTCCGTAATCGACCCTGTTCACTGGAAACTGTCTCCTTCCCCTCACCAGTGGTCTCGCAAATTTTCTTCGAGTTGATTCGGTCTCTATTTCTTGGCCTCTACGGCTCCCACCAGCCTCGGGATTAGACGCGGACCGGGGTCCTCCCGACCGGACTGATTACTGACTATTCGTTGACCCCAGTCACCTCTTCAGTCTCCAGTGCCGACACTAACCGTCCCGGAACGTGAGTGGGGACTCCTCACCTTCCGGAACTCCTAATTCCCTCTTTTCTACTCGACCCACGGACGGTAAGGTCGCGACAGTCAGGGTCCCGACCCCCGAGACAACCACCTCTGGGGGAACGTGGGGGAACGGTAGTCCGTCGACCGACCCAAACCTCCGCCGGACTGGGATCGACGTTACTTATACCTCGGACCGTCGTGGAGGCAGAACCCCAGGAGTCACAGGGTCCTCTCGTCTGTCTCCAGAGGGGTGTGTATCGACACTGGGACTTGTGGAGGTCTGATGTGGGAAGGAGAGACGCAGGACGTGCCCGGCGGGGGATGAGGTACTGCCCCCGACACAGAACTCGTTAAATGGCTAGGGGTGGGGGGTCAGACAAAAGGTAGCCTTGTGACCCATGGTGTCGGGGACGTATTCCCACCTCCACCCTCGTCACTCTTGTACACACGGTTTCCGCGAGGTCCCCGATCCCCGTCGCTGCCCCCACCTCCTCCCCACTCCCTCCCCTGCCGCTGGAACCGCCGGTGGCCGGTCAAGGAGAGGGGGCCGGCCGTGAAACCGGGGCCGCCCACCTACCCACGATCCCACCTGTCCCAAACCTTCACTCTCCTGTGCGCCCTCTTACACAAACCTCCATAGGCAGAGATTTTGTTCAGGGGTTCAGTCGCCTCCACTAGTCCTACCTTCGGTCCTCCGCCCATCAACCCCCCACCCCCCTTCGCGGCGCCCCGTCGAGTCTGCGGGGTCCTGGCGGCTGCCCCTGCGTCGAGGTCCGGCGCAGGGGTCCGCGGCCGTCAGGGGTTTCAGGGTGCCCCGCGCCCCAGGGGTCCCCAGCCGCCCCCTACCCCCTCAGTGAGTTCGCCCCAGGCACCTGAGCCCGCAGGGGAGGGAGGGCTGCGGGGGGCCGTAGGGATGGAGCCCGGCGGTCGTCGCTCTCCGGCGGCTCGTCGTCGTCGCCGTCGCCCTGGGCCGCGCTGCCCCGCCGCGCGAGGTACCCGCCGCCCGCCTGTTTCCGCGCCCCGCGCCGAGATCCGAGGCCCGTCGCGCCCGAGGTTCGAGGCCGGCTCGGAGGCGTCGGTTGCGACCCGGGGCCGGCGCGCCAAGTTAATAGGGCGGGTCCTCCTCCCGCGCCCCTCCCGCGCCGCCCCCGCCCCGGCGCCCCGCGGGCGAAGGGGAGAGGGGGCCGGCGCCGCCCCTGGAGGCCCGGGGGAGGGGCGACCCCCCGGGAGGGAGGACCGTGGGTAGGAGCTTCCCGCGCGTCCGGGTGCCGGCCCCGCCCCTGTCCCTGAGGTTTGAAGAGGATCCACCCCCCCCCCCCCCCGGACCCTTTCCCCCCCGCGCTAGCCGCCCTTCGTGGGGGGGGGGTGGGGGCGGGTGTGTTGGGGGAGGGGCACGCTCACTTTGGGCTAGGGGAGGCGTGGGTGCCGGGCTCACCGCCCGACCCATAGTTTCCAATCGAGGCGGGCCGAGGTGGCTTTCCCGCCCACTCCCCTTGGGTCGGAGTCCGTCGCTCCCCAAGGGTCCTAGCCTCCGCGGAAAACGCCCCTTTATTCCCGCCAGGTAAGCCCCTCGGGGTACGCCCTGAGCCGGGGCTCACAACGGGCCTTGGGTGTTCAGACGACCAAAGGGAGGGGGAGGGAGGACGCGCGTCCAGCGGGCCGTGAGACGTCCAGCCACCAGTTGGAGTCCACACGGGCTCTGACGGTGGACCGAGACGGGAGTCCCCTGGCGGGGAGCCCGACTGAGGTGGTCGTAGGGTTCCGGGCGGGCACCTCCCACTACTTAGGCCCCGTGGGTTCGAACCCCCTCTTTCTCTAAAGAAAAACGGCCACTCCTTCGTCGGAAACTCGACCCGGACCTTCTCGGTGAGACACATCCTTTAAGTACCGACGCTGGTCAGTCACTAATGACTCCTACTTAATCAGACGACTCGGGTCTTTAGCTTAATAAATTTTCTTATTCCTTTTGTTTCTGTATTCACCTCTACCCTCGTCACCCTACTGGGTGTCCCTGTGGGAATCGGTTCACAGCCCCAAGGTGGGTCCTCAGGGTGAGCCACAATATGGTCCGGGCTTCCGTATGCGACACCCGTGACTCTGCTTCAGTGCCTGGTCTCACGAGTAACGACGCGTCAAGTCCTGTCGAAGGTTGTCCCTCCCCGGCTCGAGTCGCCGTCGTCTCACTTCCGTGACCCGTCAGACACACCTCGTGATGCGTCGGGACTTTTCGGTCCCGAGCCGTTGGACCCGTCGATGACCTTCCGAGAGTCTGTCCTCGGCGAACACCTCGGTCTACGACTCCTTGTGAAGGACGTTCTACAGTAACAATACGAGGCTCGGGCATAGAGGCTTGGCTGGCTCTCTCGTTCAGGTGGTGTCATAACGTTTGCGTTCTTCCCTCAAATAGAGATCGCGCGATCCCGGGTTCAGAGTAGGGTGTGTTCCCTTAGACTGTTCTCGGGGCTTGTTTCCTCATACCGCCGAATATATGTCCGTCAAGAAACAGAGTCAATGTCCTCATCGACCGCAATGTACTAACCGGTCCGTCCTACTCGCGTATAGGACAGAGAAAGACCCTTTGTACTGAGTCCAGGATCTCTGGCAGCAAACCAGGGATTGTAAGGGGGGACAGGAATCTAGTATATCTCCTTAGAAGGAGAGCCAGGACTCTGTGTCAAACTATAACAACAGCTTCGTGTTTGTCGACATGACATAAATACGCAAAAAAATGTTTCCGATGTTCAGATAACTATTATGTACCCGGCTTCCATTCGTAATCATTTTCATGATCGTCCCCAGGATCGTTCCACCTCTAATTCCATCAGTCGGTTCCCCTAACAACTTTGGTTCTAAATTTGGTAGAGACAACTCGGAGTGCAAAAGCAAATGCAACCCGATCAGGAAAAAAGTGAAACCGGTATCTAAAAAATTGATAAAGACATACTAGGCGTATCTTTGTCGTGAGAAAAGGATCCCGTCGTGTCCCAGGGGGAACAACGTCTTTCACGTCTAGATTAGGGGAGGACAAACGAAAAAAGACCTAATTTGGAATAAAACTGAACACGTATTAACGTTGAAAATGTCGATTTTCAACCTAGAGGCTCCTGGGATCCCTCCCCGAACCACTTACTTTTTAATTCATTTAGAGCTAAAGAATAAAGGGTCGCGGCTCCAGGTAGTAATCTTCATTGTGTTAGGGTTCAAAATGTTACTCAGAACACGGGGGGGGTGTCCAAAAGGTCAGTACAGACCCACGCGGACCCGTACGGGTCTGGGAACAAGAGCCTCTATTGGGGATCGGTTTCCGTGTAAATGGTAGCCGAATTCCAGTTTCATGTTCAGACCGGTGGTACACAAACCACCTACATAACGCCATCACCTCAAATCGTGGAGAGCACAATCAGGTTAAACGTCGAAAATCCACTAAAACTACCCAACTACGCCCAAGTGCGACCGTTGAGGCCTCGTCTCATTGACCCAGTAGGTGTTCTACCGGGTCGGCTCAACAGGACCAGGACAACCGCGGAAGCTTCGAAATCGGAGTTCCCCAACCTGCCCACGTCTCTACAAAGGGTAAAAAAAAATCGCAGAAAAACGAGACGACTTCGTCGACCCGCATGCACCAACGTTACGCGGGTTCCGGGCTATGGCAGCTGGAAATCCCGTCAACCCCACCATTCTTCTTGTTGTATTCCTGGGAAGGTAAACCCAAAATCACGGAACCAATCCACGGAAAACTGGGTATGGGTCAGAGGCCCCGGTTACAGTACACTCCCTTATCAAGAGAATAAAACTGGGTGTACATAAAAGACCTCGTCAAAGGTCTGTGCTCTCACATGGAACGAATTCCGGTAGTTCCGGAGAACCTCAACGGGGTTGCACCCTCCGCCATCAAAAAAGGGAAGTTTATAACCTGTATGTCCCCCTCCAGAGAGTATGTCTTAGAGTTTACCCCAGTCTAATTCAACTATTCCTCATAATGCGCGTGCCTTCTCCCGCTTCCCTTCCTCCCAGTGGATCAGGGGCGGTCAGAGACATCGGTTAAATCAATTTCAAAAAAAATCTCAGGCTAAATAAAAAAATGAACGGGACTCGAGACACCTGACATAAGTGTTACATTGAAGGTACATCAGGGCTCCCGATCCCGTTCCGAGACTTGATAAACTGAGTGTTTCCGTCCAGGTAATAGTCTCGGTTGCCAGTGACCGTCCGGTTTGGACCCTTGATAAAAAAAAAAAATTAGAAAAAAAACGGTGATAGTAGCGCCAAAGAGGGAAACATCCTTTTCGGAGGTGGGTGGGACTCTTCCATAGGTTGTGATTGTTCATGGCCATTGGTATGAACGGACCGGAATGGAGCCACTTTAGATAAAGGGTCACGACGGGACCAGGAAGAGGGGCTATGGAGTCAGGACGTACAACAGGAAAAGGACCGGAGTAGACAACTGTACGGAATGTTCGTACGTGATACAAGAAATGTCAACAGACCACGACCCCTTTAGCGTCCGCGCGTCAGACTTTCTCGTAGTCTCAGAAAAAAAAAAAGTCTACTCATCTGTTCACATTTACAAGTGTATCAACAGCAGGGTTGACTCGTCCCTCATAGTTCATCTGCATACTCAGAGCCATGGTAGATAGAAAGAGAAAAACTTCCAACCACACAAAAACCTAGGTTCGTTTCAGACTACTTGTGAGTCCCCAACCCCCGTCTCAAGGGTATGGACCTCCACCTTCAGACTAGCGGTTGTGTCCCCACTACTTTAGAAATAGTCGATGAAAAGCTCGACGGTCCAGACGCTGTGCTAAGGGAGCACGGCACCCCGACAGTGGTAAGACTACAGGTCCATGCACATGATAACTGTGTCGGGCTCCGTAGACATGTCGGAGATTTTCAGATGCCTAAAGTTCGTTCAAAAATTAAAAAAAAAAAAAATCGACAGTTTTTGGGGGCAAGGGCTACATAGCCCGGGACCTACACATGGCACGGTTTTCGTATCGCTGACAGTCACTTTTATCAATAAGAATAAAAAAAAAAAAAAACCGAGAGAGATTACGAACTTAGTCCCGTTAATTGAGACGGAAAACACGACTCCATAGGCCCCCTTCCCGGAGACGGGTATAGCAGACAGGTCTCAGTAGATGATAACGCCGAGGGCGGGTAGAGACAGGGAGAAAATGTATTGACGACGGTAGACACTTGGTAAAATCGAGTGACAATAGGTCACCTCATAGCCAATTCAGAAAAGCGTAACGACAATGGGGCCGGTCATAGAGTAGTGTTAGTACCTCCCCCGATAAAAGGAGGCCTGACCCGTTTTCTCACCGGACTAAATCTCACGTCCCGCAAACCTTTACTTAGGCACGCCACAGTTCGTCGTTCCGGACCATCACGCAGTTCGCCCGTAATCTTTAGGTAAATGGACCCCCAACGAAATTTTGAGAGAGATACCGTACTTCTCACATCTGGTTCTCAGAGACAGGTATTCAGTCAAATAGTCGTAGCACCTGATTCTCGCACCACCGGCGCTACTATGCCTCCGTTCCACCGGTAGGCCGACGGTGACCCAGGTCAGAGAACCTTTCCATTCGATGTCCAGCGAAGGTACCAGGGGTAGAGACATAATCATGGGGAAAAGAATAGAGGGCGAAAAGTACCTCCAGAAACAGGTCCCAGAGTAATTTATTGCACCCGCTCAAAAACTTTGGGACACCATTCGCTCAGGTACAGTCGACGTGTCCCCAGACTGGTGGCAGAAGGACGGTAAACTTCCGTTTCTAGAGAACCGAATGTCCCCGTTCTCCGTTTGACTTTTTCCGTAGAAAATTTAGATTTTGTCACATGGTTTACATCAAACCTCCGTTCAACGAATCGTTGCATATTCCCAATCCTTGGTATCCTACTTATAGTAAGTGGGCAAACAACTGAAGAGCATCTAGAACTTGGCCAGATTTTAGTCAAGGGGGTCCGAAAAAGTGTCCGTCGTCCCCTCACAAGGTACCCCTGGCCGTGGAAAAGTCCTGGGGTCGCAGATACTCCGTAACATATACTCCTCATTAAGGAACAGCTCGGAGAACTGAGTACCATATGACAGCATGGGAGTGGCCCCTTCGCGACCGAAAGTCAAGGTGTTACTATCCCCCGGAGACAAACCGATCAGGGTAAGGACGTCAAAGTCGGGTCCGGACTCCCATAGAAATTTGGGTACCAACATAAAACCCCGAATAACAGCGACCCCGGAGACCGTTCATCTCAGACATAAGTAGAAAATTACGGTCTCTGTTCTGGACTTCTCCTACGGGCCAGGGTAGATTTTGGCTGTGAACAGGCACCAGCTTTACTTAAACCCGTAAATGAAATCTGTCATTTAGGGAAGGGTTGTTCCCGCGACCTGTGAGTCCATAGTGGCCTTTTCTTGCCCAGTGGACCACCCGGGGGTTCCAGTGTACGGCGAAACATCAGGTAGGTATAGCAAATCAGGACCAACGAGGGACGTGGGTCGATGAAAAGAATCTGTACCCAGGTAGAAAAACCAAATTCTGACTCATAACCCGAGGGCACAGGTGGTACTTCGGTTGGCCAAAGGGGAGGTGTAAATATCAATGGGTCCTGAGCCCCTCCCCGAAGCTCGGGACTGGGGGGATCAGCGATAGGAGTGGGCGCATCTCCTATACTGACAGACCTCTCCCTCAGAGCAAGAACCCCAAGAACCCGGGGAGAAAATCTAAAAAGAACCCCGTAAATAGAAAAGTTACAGGTTTGAGAAATGTTTTGCGTGTAACCAAAAAGAGTTCGAATGCGGAACAGTAAAAAAGAAGTCAAAAACTCAGGTTAAAAAAGGGAAAAACCTTGGACAAAAACAAAAGTTGGGGTCGTTTTTTATAGACCCGGTCGAGAAAAACTAAAAATGCAAAAAAAAGTCGAGATTTAAAAAAAAAAATTACGCCAGGAGAGAGAGAAAACCCCAGAGAGATACTAATTTTTGAGAGAGCCGACGGGAGTGATCTAGAACGTTCCTAACAAATAAATTGGAGAGATAGAAAACATTGAAAAAAGATTTTACCCCCCGACGAACTAAATGTTTACGATTGTATTGACGGCAAGCACTGAGTAGACGGACACCCAGGTATCCCCATATGACAGATTTTCGAAAGTAATAGGAAAGGTCCTTCCGACGACCCGAGAGTAAACCGACAACAGAGTGACCTAAATAAAACCGGTTTAATCAACCGAAAGACCGCCGGGGAGATTCCGGTCGGTACTCTCAGACTGCCATGTGAGCCTCTGCGAGGAATGGAAGTCGCGCAAACTTCAGGGTCAACCCAGCGTGGTTCCCCTTGGGGAGGAGTTACTCCAATCCGACATAACACCCGGAGGGTAGGTGGGGACCGTCAAAAGGCCCGAAGACTGTCCTAGGCAATCACGAGGAGACATCATTTTTCATGGACATTGTCAACGACTGTTAGTAGGGTTCACCCTAACACTCATTTGTCCTATCTGAGATTTTCTAGTTATTCTGGGACGTCAAAAAGTCTCTTCCTCCCTCAGACCCAAAAGGTTAACATGTTTAGGGATCACCTCTTCCCGGTCATGACTATACAGGCAAGAGGTGGGAGAGACCGACCGGGGCGGGCCTGGCCTTTGCGTGCTTGCCACCTCCTCCCTTGGAGGCCCAGCAGAAGACGACGCGGCCGGTAAAAAAAAAAAAAACGGAAAGAGGCTCAAGGGATCCGCCCCGGGGAAAAAGACCCTCCTCGACTTCCGAACGAAGAGAAAAACCGAAGAGGGCTACTTTGGACACCTTGGACACCTTCGTTCCCGCCCCTTCTCCCTTCCCTTCACTCCCCGACTTTTTGTTTTCCAAAATCGGTCCGGTCCCCCAAAAGGTGGTCCAGGACAGTCTGGTTTTACATACCTCAAACCAGACCGACCCACAGGACTTCCCATCCCCCACTCGTGGAAGAGAGACTGGCGAACTTATCATCCGTCCGACTTCCACGGAAAAACACCGGTCGACTATAGTTTTCGTCCGGTGAGTCGTCTTGTTTTTCAATGATTGAACGAAAAAAAGTGGTCGTTACTATCTAAGACACGAGATCTGAACTTTAGTCTCTTCACCAATTAGTATTCTCTATTTCCTCATCTTCAACAAACAGGGTACTAGTGTCTTTTCATGTGACCCTCGGTTGTCTCGTATGTTTCTCGTGGCGTCTGTGGTGTTTATCTGTTTGTCTATTGTTTGTGTTCCACCGGTGGCTGTTACGTGAGTCAGAATGGACGTCCTACAAGTGTCTCGGTCGACGGAGGGGTCGTGCTTTGGTCCGGGGCCGGAATGCGACCTGAATTGGGTCATTGGTCTCGGTCGGCGGAGGGGTCGTGCTTTGGTCCGGGGCCGGAATGCGACTGAATTAGGTCATTGGTCTCGGTCGACAGAGGGGTCGTGCTTTGTCTTTTTCCCCGGGGCGGATCCCTTGAGCCTCTTTCCGTTTTTTTTTCTTTTTACCGGCCGCGTCGTCTTCTGCTGGGCCTCCAAGGGAGGAGGTGGCAAGCACGCAAAGGCCAGGCCCGCCCCGGTCGGTCTCTCCCACCTCTTGCCTGTATAGTCATGACCGGGAAGAGGTGATCCCTAAACATGTTAACCTTTTGGGTCTGAGGGAGGAAGAGACTTTTTGGCGTCCCAGAATAACTAGAAAATCTCAGATAGGACAAATGAGTGTTAGGGTGAACCCTACTAACAGTCGTTGACAATGTCCATGAAAAATGATGTCTCCTCGTGATTGCCTAGGACAGTCTTCGGGCCTTTTGACACGGTCCCCACCTACCCTCCGGGTGTTATGTCGGATTGGAGTAACTCCTCCCCAAGGGGAACCACGCTGGGTTGACCCTGAAGTTTGCGCGACTTCCATTCCTCGCAGAGGCTCACATGGCAGTCTGAGAGTACCGACCGGAATCCCCCGGCGGTCTTTCGGTTGATTAAACCGGTTTTATTTAGGTCACTCTGTTGTCGGTTTACTCTCGGGTCGTCGGAAGGACCTTTCCTATTACTTTCGAAAATCTGTCATATGGTGATACCTGGGTGTCCGTCTACTCAGTGCTCGCCGTCAATACAATCGTAAACATTTAGTTCGTCGGGGGGTAAAATCTTTTTTCAATGTTTTCTATCTCTCCAATTTATTTGTTAGGAACGTTCTAGATCACTCCCGTCGGCTCTCTCAAAAATTAGTATCTCTCTGGGGTTTTCTCTCTCTCCTGGCGTAATTTTTTTTTTTAAATCTCGACTTTTTTTTGCATTTTTAGTTTTTCTCGACCGGGTCTATAAAAAACGACCCCAACTTTTGTTTTTGTCCAAGGTTTTTCCCTTTTTTAACCTGAGTTTTTGACTTCTTTTTTACTGTTCCGCATTCGAACTCTTTTTGGTTACACGCAAAACATTTCTCAAACCTGTAACTTTTCTATTTACGGGGTTCTTTTTAGATTTTCTCCCCGGGTTCTTGGGGTTCTTGCTCTGAGGGAGAGGTCTGTCAGTATAGGAGATGCGCCCACTCCTATCGCTGATCCCCCCAGTCCCGAGCTTCGGGGAGGGGCTCAGGACCCATTGATATTTACACCTCCCCTTTGGCCAACCGAAGTACCACCTGTGCCCTCGGGTTATGAGTCAGAATTTGGTTTTTCTACCTGGGTACAGATTCTTTTCATCGACCCACGTCCCTCGTTGGCCCTGATTTGCTATACCTACCTGATGTTTTGCCGTACACTTGAACCCCCGGGTGGTCCACTGGGTAAGAAAAGACCACTANCCCCCGGGTGGTCCACTGGGCAAGAAAAGGCCACTATGGACTCACAGGTCGCGGGAACAACCCTTCCCTAAATGACAGATTTCATTTACGGGTTAAAGTAAAGCTGGTGCCTGTTCACAGCCAAAATCTACCCTGGCCCGTAGGAGAAGTCCAGAACAGAGACCGTAATTTTCTACTTATGTCTGAGATGAACGGTCTCCGGGGTCGCTGTTATTCGGGGCTTCATGTTGGTACCCAAGTTTCTATGGGAGTCCGGACCCGACTTTGACGTCCTTACCCTGATCGGTTTGTCTCCGGGGGATAGTAACACCTTGACTTTCGGTCACGAAGGGGCCACTCCCATGCTGTCATAGGGTACTCAGTTCTCCGAGCTGTTCCTTAATGAGGAGTATATGTTACGGAGTATCTGCGACCCCAGGACTTTTCCACGGCCAGGGGTACCTTGTGAGGGGACGACGGACACTTTTTCGGACCCCCTTGACTAAAATCTGGCCAAGTTCTAGATACTCTTCAGTTGTTTGCCCACTTACTATAAGTAGGATACCAAGGATTGGGAATATGCAACGATTCGTTGAACGGAGGTTTGATGTAAACCATGTGACAAAATCTAAATTTTCTACGGAAAAAGTCAAACGGAGAACGGGGACATTCGGTTCTCTAGAAACGGAAGTTTACCGTCCTTCTGCCACCAGTCTGGGGACACGTCGACTGTACCTGAGCGAATGGTGTCCCAAAGTTTTTGAGCGGGTGCAATAAATTACTCCGGGACCTGCTTCTGGAGGCACTCATAGCCCAACTTGTGGGATGGTAACAAAATAATGTTATACAACTACTGGAATACGACCGTCGCCGATGTCTCTTTCTCACGGTTCTCCGATGTCCACTGGAAGAGGTTTGGAACCCCTGAAATCCAATGTTCCGGTCACGGTTTTTCCGGGTCTAACGGTTCGTTCTCCAAAGTATGGAGCCAATATTCTATTTTGTCCCGGTCTCCACCGATTGTGTCCAATACTTTCTTTGGTAGGAGGTCTAGGGATTCGGCCGATTGGGATCTGTTCACTTTTTTTAAAGACCCTTGCCACCCTATAACGGCCAATACCTAGAACCCCAAACGTCTTTTCCGGTCCGGGGATATACTCCCCTGGTTTTTTTTTTGTTCCTGACCTTTACCTGACTCGGTTATTTTGTCCGGAAGGTTCTCGAGTCCGCTCGGAACGATTTTCGAGGACGGGAACGGGAGGGACTAGGTAGATTCGGAAAGGTTAATAAACATCTACTTTTCGCCTCCTATCTTTTTCCCCATGATTGTGTCTCTACCCCTGGTGCCTTCGCTGGACATCGAATGGAAAGGTTCTCTGACCTGGGTCACCGTCGGCCTACCGGTGGAACGGAGGCATAGTAGCGCCGGTGGTGCGAGAATCAGGTGCTACGACTATTTGACTGAATACCTGTCTCTGAGAACCAGATGTGAGGAGTACGGTATCTCTCTCAAAATTTCGTTGGGGGTCCATTTACCTAAAGATTACGGGCGAACTGCGTGATGGTCCGGAACGACGAACTGTGGGGTGCCTAAGTAAAGGTTTACGGGACGTGAGATTTAGGCCGGTGAGAAAACGGGTTAGGTCTTTTTTTTATCGGGGGAGGTACTAACACTACTCTATGACCGGCCCCATTGTCGTTACGCTTTTCTGAATTGGCTATGAGGTGACCTATTGTCACTCGATTTTACCAAGTGTCTACCGTCGTCAATATATTTTCTACCTGTCTCTGCCGACCCTCGGCGTCATCATCTACTGAGACCTGTCTGCTATACCCGTCTCCGGGAAGGGGGCCTATGGAGTCGTGTTTTCCGTCTCAATTAACGGGACTAAGTTCGTAATCTCTCTCGGTTTTTTTTTTTTTCTTATTGATAAAAGTGACTGTCAGCGATACGAAAACCGTGCCATGTGTAAGTCCCGGACTATATAGCCCTTGCCCCCAAAAACTGTCGACTTCCTTTTCTTTAATTTTTGAACGGACTTTAGGCATCTGAAAATCTCCGACATGTCTACGGAGCCCGACACAGTTATCATGTACATGGACCTGTAGTCTTACCACTGTCGGGGTGCCGTGCTCCCTTAGCACGGTGTCTGGACCGTCGAGCTTTTCATCGACTATTTCTAAAGTAGTGGGGACACAACCGCTAGTCTGAAGGTGGAGGTCCATACCCTTGAGACGGGGGTTGGGGACTCACAAGTAGGTGTCTGAAACGAACCTAGGTTTTTGTGTGGTTGGAAGTTTTTCTCTTTCTATCTACCATGGCTCTGAGTATGCAGATGAACTATGAGGGACGAGTCAACCCTGCTGTTGATACACTTGTAAACGTGAACAGATGAGTAGACCCTCTTTTCTTCTGAGACTACGAGAAAGTTTGACACGCGGACGCTAAAGGGGTCGTGGTCTGTTGACATTTCTTGTATCACGTACGAACATTCCGTACAGTTGTCTACTCCGGTCCTTTTCCTGTTGTACGTCCTGACTCCATAGCCCCTCTTCCTGGTCCCGTTGTGACCCTTCATCTAAAGTGGCTCCATTCCGGTCCGTTCATACCAATGGCCATGAACAATCACAACCACCTATGGAAGAGTCCCACCCACCTCCGAAAAGGATGTTTCCCTCTTTGGCGCTACTATCACCGTTTTTTTTCTAATTTTTTTTTTTATCAAGGGTCCAAACCGGACGGTCACTGGCAACCGAGACTATTACCTGGACGGAAACACTCAGTTTATCAAGTCTCGGAACGGGATCGGGACCCCTGATTTACCTTCAATGTGACACTTATGTCAGGTGTCTCGAGTCCCGTTCAGTTTTTATTTATTTAGTCTGAGACTTTTTGAAATTGATTTAACCGATATCTCTGACCGCCTCTGACCCACTGGGAGGAAGGGAAGCGGGAGAAGGCACGCGCATTATGAGGAATAGTTGAATTAGACTGGGGTAAATTTTAAGACATACCCTCTGGAGGGGGACATACAGGTTATAAATTTCTTTTTTTTGATGGGGGAGGGTGCAACCCTGTTAAGGTTCTCCGGAACTACCGGAATTCGTTCCACGTGAGAGTACAGATTTTTGACGAGATCCTTTATGTACACCCAGTTTTATTCCTTTGATAAGGGAGTGTACTGTAACCGGGTCCTCTAACCCATACCCAGTTTTCCGTGGTTTGGTTCCGTGATCTTGGGTTTACCTTCCCAGGAATACAACAAGAAGAATGGTGGGGTTGACGGGATTTCCAGCTGTCATAACCCGGAATCCACGTAGCGTTGGTCCATGCGGGTCGACGAAGTCGTCTCGTCTTTCTGCGATTTTTTTACTTTTCGTAGAGACGTGGGTAGGTTGGGGGACTCCGATTTCGAAGTTTCCCCGGTTGTCCTGGTCCTGTCGAGTCGACCCGGCAGAACACCTACTGGGTCAATGAGACGAGGCCTCGACGGTCGCACTTGGGCGTAGTTGGGCAGTTTTAGTGGACCTTCGACGTTTTACCTGATTGTGCACTCTACGATTTGAGGTGGTGGCGTTATGTAGGTGGTTTATGAGCCACCGGTCTGAATATGAAACTGGAATTCGACCACCATTTACATGGGACCTTCTCCCCGTTCGAGGGTTTAGTACGTGAACCCGTACAGGTCCACGCGGGTCCGTATGGATTTTCTAGACACCCCCCTATGTCCCCCCTGAGACACGACGGGATTTTTTCTCACAACAAAAGTACGACTAGTGTGTTTTTATCAATTTTTTTAGATACCGGTTTCATTCTCTCCCTGATCGGGTTGCATTTGCTCTTGCACTCCGAGTTGTTCCTACCAAACTCAGAACCAAAGTTGTTAGGGGAACCAACTGGTGGGATTAGAGGTGGAACGACTCTGGGGACGATTATGAAGACTACGAATGGAAACCGGGTACATAATAGTTATCTGAATATCGGAAACATTTTCTTGCGTATTTATGTCATGTCGACAAAGACGAAGATGTTGTTATAGTTTGACACAGAGTCCTGGTTCTCCTTCTAAGGAGATATACTAGATTCCTGTCCCCCCTTACAATCCCTGGTTTGCTGCCAGAGATCCTGGACTCAGTACAAAGGGTTTTTCTCTGTCCTGTACGCGAGTAGGACGGACCGGTTAGTACATTGCGGTCGATGAGGACATTGACTCTGTTTCTTGACGGACATATATTCGGCGGTATGAGGAAACAAGCCCCGAGAACAGCCTAAGGGAGCACACCCTACTCTGAACTCGGGATCGCGCGATCTCTATTTGAGGGAAGAACAAAAACGTAATGACACCACCTGAACGACGGAGCCAGCCAAGCCTCTATGCCCGAACCTCGTATTGTCAATGTTCGGTCCTCTCCGCACCCAATCCCTGGTCTCCCCCGTACTCCCCCGGGAAATCCCTCCGCCCGACCAATCCTACAAAAAAAATTAGAGACGCAACCAAGTTCCATCCCAAGTCAAACACTCTAAAATAGTCCGACAAGTGAATGACTCCGCACGGGAAAAGACTCACTTACAATCTAAATTTGTAGTTTCCGTCTCTCTGTGTCGTGAGTAGGGGGGGCGTGTCCCCCGGAGAGGTCAGACTCTAAATGTCTCTCGGTCCTTTTCGAGTACTTTCCGTACCCTGGCCGGGAACTTTCTACTCGTCATCGTACTCTTACCAAAGGACCCGTCTCCCCCATCGCGGGTGCTTCCGCACCCCCGTCGTCTTTGAGGCCCGTCGAATCCTTTTACTGGACCAGGTAAAACCGACCTACCACGTCCAGGGACTTCGGACGTTTCGACCAGACTATTTCAGGGCTTCCGTCACCTATACCCCTATACCCTCGAAATTCGAGCTCCGTCTACCTCTGAGCAACGATGAAATGGTAATTAAACTACAAAAATTCGGTACCCTCTTAGTCCAACAGGACCTTCCTGCAATCTCTTGGTCTTTTTTTACACAAACGTCGTCTCATATCCGAACAGACAATAAAATAACTATAAGTGTTGTCGGGACCCTCCGCGAAATCATGGGGGTAAGATGTCTACTCTTCTGGTTCCGAGTCTTTCAACTCCAGTAACCAGTCTAAGAGTACTGGTCACTGACCACCGACACCCAAGACTGAGGTCCGGCTGGCTGAAGGTCAGGACCCGACCTTCCCGAAACAAAAAGAGGTTTGTGATCTCACATTTGGCAGGGGAGGAATAATCTTTGGACGTAACATGTAGGTCGGTCACTTATCATATGTCCAACGTGTGTGCACACGAAGGTACTAGCAGAGATCCAGATAGACACAACGAGGTTCAACTAAGGTCGCAACACAAACAACAGCTACGTGTCTCAGACCAAGTAAATGTCTACTTGGTGAAAGGATAACAGCCAACAAATCTAGTAAGGTTACAGCCCCCAATGTTTAGCAACGAGGTCACTTTGGACGCACGAGACCCGAGTTGAGGGTCGCACCTACGGGAGTTTCTCGGCTACGACGTGGGTCTTGACCTGATTAAGTCGGGCCTCTCTCTGTCCTCGGTCCGGAACCCGACGCCGTGAAGGAGAGGTCGTGATTGTAGGAACAAGTCGGACCTGATAAAGGTGTCCGTTTTCCTGCCCGCAGAACTACGCAGTTACGTACAAAAATTAATTGTGTCTCAAACTTGTAAAAAGTATGAACATAAACAGAAAGTATTGAAACTAAGGAAATAAAAAATTTCCAAAAAAATACACCTGGCAAAAATTTCAGAAACAATGTTATAACGAATAAAAAAAAAATTACAAAAAAACCGGTGTTCCGTACACCCTAGAATCGAAGGAGTGGTCCCTAGGTTGGGTGTGAGGGAAGTAACCTTCCGTTTCAGAATTGGTGACCTGGTGGTCCCTTCGGGGAATAAATAAAAATATAATCGTCTTAACAAATAATGTTACTTTTAAATCCTTTTTTACGTTACAGGTTGTTATTGGATACGGGGCATACATGCTAATTTAAGTTGTTACAATTATCACTAAGTTGTCTTATAACACGGAAACAACTTTCCCGATTGATACTACGGAACGATCTTTATAATAAAAACACTTAATTAAATACATCTTTCTCCCTCCCCCCTGTTCTAACCTACTCTTACATATCTAAGTGTAACGTCAATACTGAGACATTTTCGATGTAAGTACGTCGATTTCTATTTTTCCCTCGATTTAATTTCGCCCACAACACGAACTGATCACTTTTATAACAATAAAAATAAAAAATCCTTTGGCAACTCGGTGCTTCCTTGTAACATGGTCTTTGGACCTCACCGCATTAAGGACGCGAATTTGGACTGAAAACTCAAAGAACCGTCGGTTTCATTTCTAGTCTAATCTTAGTGAATACGTCGGGAACAAAAGACTAGTTTCCTTCACCTAGCAAAATAGTCCTTTCTGGTCGAAGAAAGACCGTAATCGAAGATCAGTCAAAGGAAGACCCAGAACTACAATCTCAGTCCTTTGTTACTCGACGTGTAAAGGGACATCGACCACCTTCGACCCGAGTAGAAGTCTCTCCAAGGTGGCCCCCCTAATCCCTGGCTCCTCCGGGGGTGGTAGACCGGCGACGAGACCCCGTTCTACTGTGTGTGGGGACCCAAGACGAGGTCCGTCCTTCAGTAGGCAATACAGGGGACACTGTCAGGTCGAAAGAGGGTAGTGGCTCCTCGCCTTGTCTGCCGGTGGGGGCAGGAGAGGCGTTGTTCGTTACGAGACAAACAAACTTTCTAGTAAAAACCGTGTACACCTGACAAAAAAGGGGTTCAGTCTTTCGTTTGCCGAAACTACGACGGGTCGGAGACCTCCTGTCCGACGACACCCCGAGGGCACCCCACGACGATGGGTGGACTGGCCAAAGGAGTCCCATCGCTGACGGGACCGGGGAGGGGTGGGGAGGTCCACATAGAACCAGGGAACATAGAATATAGTCGTCCGGGGCCAGGAAACGAGTCGAAGATCTTGTCGGTTCGCGGAGGGGAGGAAGGGACGGAGAGTCGAGACGACCGAGGTAGGACAGTAAGTCCAGAGTCGACTCTCGACCGGGGAAGGACTGCGACGAAGACGAAGTCTGGGGAGAGAACGAAACAATTTCAGAAACAAAAGGGAGGTGGGTGATCGGACACTCGAAGAACTCCCGTTCCTGACACAGACACGTGGAAAGTCAAGTTAAGTCAGCGAGTCAGCACAGGCTGAGAGACTCTAGGGTACTTAGTGTCGTGTGGTCCGGAGGGACAGGTAGTGGTTGAGGCCCTCAAGTGAGTTTGAGTACAGATAGCTCAGCCACTACGGTAGGTCGGTAGAGTAGGAGACAGCAGGGGAAGAGGAGGACGGGGGTTAGGAAGGGTCGTTGTCCCAGAAAAGATTACTCAGTTGAAAACCGTACTCCACCGGTTTCATAACCTCAAAGTGGAAATCGTAGTCAGGAAGGTTACTTGTGGGTCCTGACTAGAGGAATTCTTACCTGACCAACCTGGAGGAACGTCAGGCTCCCTGAGAGTTCTCAGAAGAGGTTGTGGTGTCAAGTTTCGTAGTTAAGAAGTCGCGAGTCGGAAGAAGTGTAAAGTCGAGGGTGTAGGTAGGTACTGGTGAGTTATTTAGGACAACTCCCTGAAGGGACCATGGGATCACAGATTCTGAGGGTTACGTCCCCCGGACCCAAGTTAGGGACCAGTCCCTTAATCTAGGGAGTACGGTGTGGATTTCTTGTCTTTGTCACTCTTTGTTATCTTTTTCACTCTTAAACCAAAGAACCCGAGGTTTTAGTGACATCTACCACCGACGTCGGTACTTTAATTTTCTGCGAACGAGGAACCCTCTTTTCGATACTGGTTGGATCTGCCGTATAATTTTTCGTCTCTGTAATGAAACGGTTGTTTCTAGGTGGATTAGTTTTGATACCAAAAAGGTCACCAGTACATACCTATACTCTCAACCTGGTAATTCTTTCGACTCGTGGTTTCTTACCTACGAAAACTTGACACCACAACCTCTTCTGAGAACTCTCTGGGAACCTGACGTTCCTCTAGGTTGGTCAGGTAGGATTTCCTTTAGTCAGGACTCATAAGTAACCTTCCTGACTACGACTTCGACTTCGAGTTTATGAAACCGGTGGACTATACTTCTTGACTGAGTAACCTTTTCTGGGACTACGACCCTTTTTACCTTCCGTCCTCCTCCTTCCCTGCTGTCTCCTACTCTACCAACCTACCGTAGCGGTCATTTACCTACACTCAAACTCGTTCGAGGCCCTCAACCACTACCTGTCCCTCCGGACCGTACGACGTCAAACACCCCAGTGTTGACTCGTTGACTTGACCTGACTCGACTTGGTGGTGTTGATTTCTAGGGTGTTCGGTGTTGAGTTCTGGGCTCCGTCGGTTTGATTAAACAATTTTATCTGAAAATTTTTGAGGGCAGGCCACACACTTACCTTTTTCGTGGAGAGACCTTCGACCGTCACGTCGCACCTCCCTTTTCGTTCCGAAACTTAGTCTCGGTACACTACGTGTCACAGTGGTGGAGGCGGCTCTACCCGTAGGGAAGAAGGGGGCGGCCTTGTCGACCCCTCTTGTACCGAGTTCCTCCACCGTCTCGACCGTGGAGACACTGGGCCTACAACTGAAGACGGGGGGCGACCCCCCGTCGGGTCCCGACGGTAGGTGGGCGGAGACGAAGTCTCGGGTAGGTGACGGGGGAGACCCGGGAAGAGGTGCCGTGATCACAGAAAGGAGTCCTCCTTCCAGTACCCCCGTTAGCACACTGATCTCACTGTTTACTCTTTTCTTAAGGTCGGGAAGTCGAGTCTTACTCTTGAAGGTGTAAAACGGTACGTGCGTTCGACACCTCTTCGGGACGCGAGAGCCAGGCGAGGGTCTACAGACTGAAGGCTGAAGACGTGGGAACTTGGACACGGGGAGTGTGTCGCGCCGTCGGGGGTGGTAGTCCCTACCGCCACTGGCCCTGCACTAACCTTCGGCGACGGACCCGGTCAGGGTAACCAGGTGAAGGGGTGACCCGATTCCTACGACAAGGGTGGACAAGACGTAGAAACGTGCGGAGACCGAAACTCGGGTTAAGTGAGACGTACACACGCACGAGCCTTCGACAGTACAGACTAAGAAACGCTGGGGTACCTGACATCGGGCGGTCCGAAGAGACAGGTACCCTAAGAGGTCCGTTCTTATGACCTCACCCAACGGCAAAGGAAGAGATCCCCTAGAAGGGTCGGGTCCCTAGATTGGACCAGAGGACGTAACGTCCGTCTAAGAAATGGTAGACTCGCTCGATTGGTGACACCAAGACCTTTTTGACAGAGGACCTCGGTACCTCTGGGCCTTCGGAACTCTTAAACGCCTAAACCAGCAAAGTCCCGTCTAAAAGTAAAGAAACCGACAACCGGTATCTGTTTTCTTACCGCTAGAAATTTAAAGGATGATCAGATGTTTTGACTTGTCCTAATATTACCCGTAGATAGACAAAAGTGGAAGTAAACCCTTTAAGGGGTGACTTCTTGGAGTGTTCCTCCGTGTTGAAAGAGGAACGACGTCTTTGATTTGGGAGTGCAGGGGAACTGAGGGGGGTGCGGTCAGAGGGAATTTCCAGTCTACGACCGGACACTGGGTCCTCTCGGTTAAAGTGTTTTGACGGGGCCTAAAACATCTCCCTCGATCGACCGCTACCTTTCTTTGCCAACCACCACTCAAGGAAAACAATCGTCAATATTCGTCGTCGTCCTTGTACCTCAAAGACCCCACTCAGGACCTTCGTCTCGTTCGTCCCCGTGGGTCACGACTCACCGTCACTGTAGGGGCTGACCAAAACACCGACTTAAACCAACCTCAAGACCATTTCTTTCGACTCGTGGCTTCTTACCTACGAAAACTTGACACCACAACCTCTTCTGAGAACTCTCAGGGAACCTGTCGTTCCTCTAGGTTGGTCAGGTAGGATTTCCTTTAGTCAGGACCCACAAGTAACCTCCCTGACTACGACTTCGACTTTGAGGTTCTGAAACCGGTAGACTATACTTCTTGACTGAGTAACCTTTTCTGGGACTACGACCCTTTTTACCTTCCGTCCTCCTCTTTCCCTGCTGTCTCCTACTCTACCAACCTACCGTACCGGTTATTTACCTACACTCAAACTCGTTCGAGGCCCTCAACCACTACCTGTCCCTCCGGACCACACGACATCAGACACCTCAGCGATTCTCAGTCTGTGTTGATTGACTTGACTTGACCAAAATAAGGTTTATAGCAATCAGATCGGGTCGAAAGGTCGAACCAGACGTCCTCAGGACTATAAAGATGCTCGAAAACAGGTTATGGTAAAGTTATTTAGAGAAAGATGTTTGTCGTGACCAAGGGTGTCGAACGTTGATTCTCAGGACTAACTATGACCCCACCAACGCCTTAATCACCTCCTGTCAGAAGATTCCTACCATCCGACTTGTCCCCGGAATAGAACTAACGGATACCTACATAGTAGACTTGTACTGAAACCAACGGAGACCGACCCCCTTTCAATTATTGACGTCAACACACACTGTATGAACCCAACTCAATTCGTTTTTGTTCAAACATCCATCTCTCGTTCCCCCATACCCACATGACTCGTCGGTTCACCACCCTACAGTATCCGTGGAAACCTTTACTTTGGG
The DNA here is from genome assembly GCA_006410555.1 of Capra ibex. NCBI lineage: Eukaryota > Metazoa > Chordata > Mammalia > Artiodactyla > Bovidae > Capra > Capra ibex. The sequence goes on along the minus strand of SJYO01013451.1, from coordinate 2,770,495 downwards.
TCGGGTACTGAGGGTCAAGAGACTCACGGCGTTTAAAAAAAAAGTATATTTAAAAATGATAAAATTGAAAAAAAATTTTTTGAAAAAACCGTGTGACGCGTAGAACGTCCGATAGGTAAGTCGGTCTATAACTTGGGTCCTGTGTCGTCACTTTCGTACGTCGGGATTGGTGATCCGTTGGTCCCTTGAGACACTCTCGACGCTGAAAGTAATGTTAAAACGTCAAAACAAATAAATAAAAAACAAATTAAAAATAAAAATGAAATAAAATGAAATGTTATGACATAACCAAAACGGTATGTAACTGTACTTAGGTGGTGCCCACATGTACGCAAGGGTTTGTACTTGGGGGGAGGGTGGAGAGAGGGGTATTGTAGAGAGACCCAGTAGGGGCACGTGGTCGGGGTTCGTACGACATAGGACGCAGCCTGTATCTGACCGCTAAACTAAGAATGTACTATCATATGGACAATGTTACGGTAAGAGGGTTTAGTAGGGTGGGACGTCAAAACAAATTTCATGTCTAGAATGTAGAATGAAGAAATCGAGACTCGTGAACTACAAAAATAACAGTAAGACTTGTCTTATAAAAGGGGTAGTGTAAAAGATTAAACAGTGACGACTATCTTTCCTTGCGACATTCTAAAATGTATAAATAATACCTACTGATATAAATAACGGTACTCCAAATATTATCTTTGTCTTTACCTTTGTAGTATTAATCACACATTGTGTCTCCTGATCAATTTATTTGTACACTCTCTAGGGGTGACACCTTATAGCACATTAAGAAAGAAAAGTTAAAAATAACTTTATATCGTCTAAATAGTACATTGAAAAATTTTTCTAAAAAAAAAAAACTACACCTGGTGAAAAATTTTCAGAAATAACTTACACAATATTGTGACGAGGACAAAAACAAAAAACCGGCGTTCCGTACACCCTAAAATCGAGGGGTTAGTCCCTAGTTTGGTCTGCAGGACTGGTGACCTGGAGGTCCCTTCGGGGAGTACATTGAGAAATTTAAGTCTTCTGACAATCCTTTCTGACATCGTTATCTCCACGAACAAAAAATTTCTTTCATTCTTTCGTTCTGAAGTACGTATATACGATCCGAAAGAATTTGATATATTTATACCTCTTATGACCTTCTTTTTGTGTCACAGTAAATCGAATCACCGAAAACACCCGGAAAAACGTGATTAATAAAAAGTGAGACATGTACATAATAAAGACCCGAGGGGTCCACCGAGTCACTCTTTCCTAAGTAGACGGTTACGTCCTCTACACTCAAGTCAGGGACCCAACCATTCTAGGGGACTTCCTCCTTTACCGTTGGGTGAGGTCACAGCGGACTCTTTCGGGAACCTGTCTCCTCGGACCTCCCCAGTGTTTCTCAACCCATACTGAATCGCTGACTCACTGTGTGCACACTGAAGATGTAATGTCTTTTTTGTGGATTTTGTCCGGGGTGTACACGAAGAAAGGTTGCACAAAAATGTTTCAGTTTTCAAGACAGAGATGGGATCCTTTTGGTCGGTAACAAACAAAACTAAAAAAATCCTAATCTTCTATGAAAATTGACATTGGTGTAACGTCTTCCACCCCCTCTGTCTCCCCTTTTTAATGGGCAATAGAGTAGAAGAACTGTACTCATCTTACCACCACACAGAACAAGGTCATGAATTATACGTATCAAGTGTATCGAGCCGAGTCTCATGTGTCAGACATTGGACTAAAGGAATTAATTGGAAGAAATATTGGTGGTAGTCTCAACGATGTTTCGGGGGTGTCGGCTGGGAGGGTCACCCGTTATTCTACGGCAGTCGAGTGGGGAACAACCTACGAGTTCGACTGAGGTCAAAGAAACGACAATTTTCTTTGTGGCGTTCCTGGCACATGAACAGGTACTCGGAAAGGGTGTAAACCCTAATAAAGAAATCCTGTCTAAGGGTCTTCAGTCTACTCGCCCAGTTTCCCGTGTACGGGGAGATTATTCGTAGAGAAAGATTCGGTGGACGGCAAACGACCTTCCTGTTTACCAAGATTAATTTCCGGACTCGAAGAGAGTGTCCAGGGTCGACCCACATACCCCCTCGGAGGCCCCAGAAACGTTGGTCTCGTTTGAACAAATTGATTTCCTCCTCCCTCCTCCCCCCTCCCTCAGAAACATCCATCATAAAAAGATTTCCTTACGTTGTTAGAAAAGTAACATTCCTAAGTATAAAGTCCTTTTAGACGTGTCGACACTCGGAATGGTTCACAGACGAAGCGAATCGTTCCGGAAGGGACCTCGGTGGCAGTAGGGACAAATGTTGAGTCAAATACTTCCCGAAAGAAAGTAGAGAGAAACGGTGTTTGACGAGGGATAAAATATTTCTACTCCTTTGGGTCCGAACTTATCTACTTCCTTGAACGGACTCTAGCTCTCATTAATTCATCGTTTTGGTCACGAGGTAGAGGAGGGAGGTTGAGGTCCCGGAGAACTCTTAGTCAGTACAACCTGACCTAAACAAGTAAGTGTTTGTGACTCGTGTCTAGACACGGTCCGGACCTCCACAGTCCTGACCGAGGGTCTTCGAGTACCAGACCCCCTCTTGTGTCCACGGGACTCTGCTGCGTCCGACGTCCCCGCCCCCGGCCGCCCCACGAGAGTCCCTACGAGTCTTCTTCGAACAGTCCACCTGTTCCTTTCCGCTGCACCTCCTCCCCACCACAACGAGTCAGCGAGTCAGTACAGACTGAAAGACACTGGGGTACTTGACGTCGTGTGTCCGCAGGGACCGGAAGTGGTAACAGTCCATTTTCTGATGGTCCTGTGGTTTTTTTTTTTTTTTTTTGCAGATTGTTCAAAAATTGCTGCTTCGCGATGGCCCGCCCTAAGGACCTGGGTTTGCCCCGTCCAGCTCCTTCAGGCGCGGGCCCGACACGATCTTCCTCGAATATATTCAAACAACTCTCCCTACCAGTCCAATTACCTACCCCCAAACCTATTCAGCAACCCGACTCCACAGCGCCCGACTGTCCAGGAAGAGGCACCGACCCCACCCCGCCGAAATCGACCGCCTGACACGACAGTGACCAGGGGCCCTAGACCCTCCGAGGAAGGAATCCCTGGAGGGGGCGACCACCCCCTCCCTTCCCCGCCGGGTAGTACCGGGGGCCCCAGGCTGGAATGTTGGTAGGGGGCCTCAAACGTGTCTGAGTACAGGTAACTCAGTCACTGCGGTAGGTTGGTAGAGTCAAAGACGGTGGGAGAAGAAAACGGAAGTTTTAAAGCGTCGTAGTCCCAGAAAAGGGACCTCCGCTCTCCTACCACGTAAACCCGTTCACCCCGGACCGGACCGAGAGTTCTTTGAGTCGAGGCCCAGAGGGTCTACCTCTGGTACACACACTTTGTGTGGGAATTCCTTCTACCAGTGTTAGGAGGGGGTTGGGGGCATGTACATCTTACGGTTCCCTGTTCCAATCTCTGGTGTCGGAGGACAGAATGCGGACCGTCACTGAGGACTACTGGTTCTCGTTCGAGACTGGAGTGTCCGGAGACAATTTTGTGACAGAGGTGGGGAGTGTCCGACCTACTGGAGCCACTCCGTTCTGTGAATGGACGAGACTCGACGTCACGGAAGAAATAATTTTTTGTTTTTGTTTTGTTATGACTGTAGTCGGAGAATGCCCCAACCCTCCTATTTGATCCTATAGTATACACTTCGTAGATCTGGACACGAAGTGTGTACCTGGGCCAGACTATTCGCAGTCGAGACTACCTCCTCCTCTTCTTTCGTCACCCTCTCCCCTACATCCCCCTCTCGACCAGAACCTCTCTACCCTCCCCTCGTCACGGGTTCCGTCTTTCTTGTCGTCTCCAAACTTCTCCCCGGAGACGTCCACGCGTACCATAAAGGTATGCAGGTTCCCGGCCCGGGGTGTGGTGTACGACCGGGTGGTAGTCGAGTCAAGGAGGATCCTCGCCCACTCGACACCTCGACGGTAGAAGACCCCTCCGGGGCCCCCAACCTACTGGGGCCATGGGTCCACGGCTGACATGGGCCCCGTGTCCCACCGGAGGGGGAGGAACGTTAGAGATTGGAGGAGAGCGGGACCCGACGCCCTGGACCGAACGACCCGAACCCGACCGGCGGACAGAAGGAAGCCCGGCGGACCGACAAGAGTCCTACCGGGGGACGGAACAAAGTGGGACACGGGCACGCCTTCCGTCCCGGTCCTCTTCGAAACACCCGTGGTGGTCGAAATGACGGGCTACGACCCGGTCCGGGACCCCGACCCGACCTCCCGACGCTACGAAGACCGACGCCGGTGTCGAGACGGGACCCCGGTCGGCCGGGGTGTGGTGACGAGGGGGTGGGGGCGGGGACGGGGGCGGGCCCCGGGCGTGTCGACCCGTTGTCGTCTCCCTAGAAAGACGTAGAGACGACCGAGGAGCGACAGACGTCCTGCCGCAGGTCCGGGAGTCTGCCAGGGTCCTCCGGGCCCTACGGGACGAGAACAAGAGAGGTAGAGGAGAGGTCGGAGAAGGGAGACGTATGGGTCGGTTACCGAGTGAATGCCGAGGGACCCGTTCATAAAAGAGCTCGTGGATGAAGCACGGTCCGTGACGGGACCCGTGTCGGTACCTGGTCTGTCTGGGAACGGAAGCACCTCGTGTGCGAGCCCCAAGTCCCGAGGGAAGTCCGGACCTTATGGGGAGGAAACAGACGTCGACGACGACGGAGGGGACGTCCGGGACGAGGAGGACCGTTTGGTAAGAGTGCGAAGTCTTCGACCGGGGTTCACAGGGCCACCAGAATCCTTGTCACATTCCTCCCGGACCCTGTGGAGTTGTAGTGGGGGGGGGCCTGGGGGGTTCGGGTTAGCGTCTGTCTTCGAAGTCCTAGACTCTCCGTGTCACCTGGCTCAGTGTGGCGTCCCCCAAGGGTGAAGTAGAGGCCGAAATCCAAAATCAGAGCCAGAATTGTACTTTTTACGTCACAAATGGGACTGTTCCCTTTTTCAGTCGGACACAGAATCTAAAGTGTAAGATGTTCCGACTGAAGTGAATGCTTGTATGAAATGTACGAGAGCACAAAGTCTGCGGTTGCGGAGAGTGAGGTAGACCCTAAACCCCCAAACTCCAACCGGCTCCGACCCACCAGACACCCGTACATCTACACGTCCGGAGGAGAGGCGGTCGGGGAGAACCCCACAGGGGGCCAGGAGGTTGGAGTAAGGGCGTGACCGGTCGAGTAGGGCCGTGACTGCGAAACAGGGAAAGAGGGTAACGACCCACCTCAGTGGGAGACGAATAGGGTCCCTGGGTGGGGGGTTAAGTCCTCTTTCACGTGGGACCAGGACGGTACCGGGTCATCGCGGGTAAATTCGTATCCCGCACTTGCCGTCCGGACTGAGTACTTCCGCAGACTAGCCTAGTCGGACGTGCGGGACCTGGTATGTGTGCGGGGAGGTGACCCCAGGGCTCGGAACGTCGTAGTAGACGAGTACAGGGGCCTGAGGTCCGAGTGTACGTCTGAGTCGGTCCGAGACCGATCGGTGTGTGTCGTACCGGAACTCAGGAGTCGTTGGGGCACTCTATCCCCATGGCACGGGTGAAATGTCTACCTCTTTGGCCCCGAGTCCTTCCGGTCCCCGAGTCGTCCGCAGGACGTCGGGGACTCTCGGGTCGGACCACGAGGGGAGAGGGGTCGAGAGGACTGAGGTTCAGAGCTATCTTGAACCAGGTGATTCGTGGTCCCTTCCCGGGCTCTTGGACCTTGCGGAAGCACGTCGTCTGGAGTCCGCCCCGGTGTGTAAGGTCGGTCCTAAAGGTTTTATTATAAAAACTTTTAAGATATTTGGTGTAAAATTAGTATAATTTTCTTTAGTCTTCAGGTTCTATTTGCCTGTCGGAGTGACGGGGTCGGGGAGTCCGAGTAAAAGGTACAAGGAGAGATCAAGAACAAGTGAACGCACTTTCTGCAAATGTTGATGTTAGCACCACAGCTATGTCGACACATAAATAGTACATGAATTCGTACTGAAGAAAAATGTTTTCGTTCATACACCTATTTGACACATCCTTCGTAAGGAAAAGAAGAAAAGAATTTAACCTTATTACACGAAGGGAACACCGAACAACCATTTCTTAGGCGGATGTTACACCCTCTGGACCCAAACTAGGGACCCGATCCTTCTAGGGGACCTCTTCCTTTCCGATGGGTAAGGTCGTAAGACCGGACCTCTTAAGGTACCTGACATATTAGGTACCCTAGTGTTTCTCAGCCTGTACTGACTCGCTGAAAGTGAAGTGAAGTGAAGTTGTCCGACCATCAGGGTAGTGGAGTTAAACTTTTCGACCCATTTAACGTTTTTTAGTATAAAAATTTCTGTGGTTTCTCGACACCTTCGTTACGGCGACGACGACGATTCAGCGCAGTCAGCACAGGCTGAGACACGCTGGGGTCTCTGCCGTCGGGTCGTCCGAGGGGGCCGGGACCTCGTTACTCCGAATCTAATTTACGATCCTAACCTCTGGGGTTCTCCTCGACTCTCAGAGATCGGTAACAAGAGAGACTCCTGCCTTCTACCCCGACGAAAACCGACCCTCCGAGTCGGTCCCCTTCCTCTTCGGTCGATCATGGGTCACCAGTGTGTCCTGTCACCCCATTCCTTTTAACTTCCCGAACCCCACGTATCCGGTCAAAAGGACCCTCGTGTAAACGACTCAAGGTCCCGACACGTCCCTAGACCCCTTGATCCTCCTTTAGCCTCCTTTAGTCTTTCCGTCTCATCCCGACTCCTGTGTCTCGGGTCCGACTTTCTTCTGGAGGGAGGTTGTACGTCGGCGGCAGGACACGGTGCATCAACGGTCCACAACTTCGATGAACCCGTCCTGCATCCTCCCGATTGACAGGATCAGAGAGTCCCGACCCCCGTGTTTCGGGTGGTCCAGGGCTCAGTTTTCGAGTCCTCATACTCTTTACCTTATAAAGGACGGTGTAGTCATTTGTTCCTACAGAGTCAGTAGTCGCTAACGTCGGGAGACCACACTCGACCACTCGGCATTCCTGTTAGTCCTTCTTCTGAGACACTGGATCGTCGGCAGTCGGACGTCGGTGAGGGCTGACACTCGAAGGAGGTTCGCTATGACCGGGGCCTATCGACTCTGGGTGCACTTTCCTCACTCAAGTCTGTCGGGTCTGCGAACGTAGGAGGGTATGTATCTTTTTACGATTTGAAGGATTGAACTCTATAGACCAAAAGAAAAGTAATTCAGTAGAAACCCACAAGTCTGATGGAAGGGAGACAACATTTTGAAGATATGTTGGACCGAGGAGGGGAGCAGAGGAGTCTCGTCAAGAGAGTTCCACTGAACTCTACGACAGAGCCCCCGAGTTTCAGGATTTTTAAGGGTGGTTTATTTTGCGTTGAGAGTTACAAATCCAACACTTGTCAAAAATTCAGCTGTTCCCGTACTAGACCCTTGTCCCTATGGGGTCTCTGTTTGAACTTATACGAGTTTGGTGTCCAGTCGGGGAAGAGATGAGTCAAGGACCAACCTACTCCGCTCTTCCGAGAGCATGGTGAATAGGTTATCCCTGTCAAACCCTAAATGGAAAAAAAGTACATTCGTCTCCATAAAAATCCTCCACTCCTCTTTGGGAGGGGTCTCCTCTTATTTCAGTTGACCTAGGAGGAACGAAAGATATGTCTTACAGGTCGAAGTTAATTTTAAAGATATGTACTTTTCTCACTTCTTTCATACTGTTCACTACACGTCTCTTCTGTCCGTTTCCTAAGTATTGGAGTCGACTAGGAGTATGACTTCAGTCGACTGTTCTCAAAATGTTATTATTACGAAGTATACGGTTTCCCAGTCCTTGCATCCGTCTTATTACTCTCTCTCTAAAAGTTTATCCTTTAACCTGAAAAATCTCCTTTTTTTCGACTGTAAGATCTTGACCCTTTAATTCTTGAGTTCCCTTTCCAAGTTGTTGTGTAATCTATATCATCTTGTGTCCTTTTTACTCTAGTTTCTATTCAGTTATTTTTATACATTTAACTTTGTATCCTTTTTTCTTCTTACCCCCGAAAGGACCACCAGATCACCAATTCTTAGACGGACGGCTACGTCCCTTGTGCCCAAACTAGGGACCAGGTCCTTGAGCGGACGGTTACGTCCTTTGTATTCTCTGAACCCAAGCTAGAGACCCAGCCCTTCTAGGGAACCTCCTCCCGTACCGTTAGTTGAGGTCATAAGAACGAACCTCTTAGGGTACCTGTCTCCTCGGACCGCCCGATGTCGCGTATCCCAACGTCTCAGTCTGTACTGACCACGCTGAATCGTACGTCGTGAGGCCCTTCTAGGGTGTCTGACGTCTCGTTGACTCGGGCACGCGGGGTTGGTGACTCGGACGTGAGATCTCGGACGTTCGAGTCGATGACTCGAGTGCACGGAGCTCGGGTCCGAAACGTTGTTCTCTTCGGGGACGTTAATCATCGGGTGTGTGGTGTTGCGTCTCATCGGGGGGCAGAGACGTTGATCTCTTTCGGACACGTGTCGGTGCTTCTACGTCTTGTCGGTTTCTTTCTCTAGAATTTTTTTTTTTTTTCCTAATTTTCTCCTATTTTCTGGATACCCTGAGTCAAGTCTCCGGGTTGTCCGTACATTGATATCGGGGTCTTTTTGTCTCCACTCCGCCTCTCGTTTTCGTTATGAGTCTAGAACCAGTTCTTAAAAGGATTTCGGTACTTTCTCCGGTCGGGTGCCTAAGTCCTTCAAGTTAAATAGGTTTTATCACATTTGTCTTTCTTTTGGTGTAAGATTTATGGTTTATCAGTTTGACAACTTTTTGTTTGTGTTCCTTTTTATAAGTTTCGGTGATCCCCACCCACCCACCCCCCCCTTTACGGAATACAAGTCATCTTGACACTATTTAACCCCTCCCGTCTCCTTTCCCGTCTCCCCTGGGTCCTCGGGGACAAGACTAGTGTCTCTGTGTCACTACGGACCTCTGTGCTAGGGAGGGTCCCCTCGAGTATCCGGTGCTTCCTTTGTCTCCGTACACCATAGTGCACTAAACAAGTGCTGTCAGCTTACGTTTCCCCTATTTCTTTGGGGTACCTCTTCTCAGTCCCTTGCGTCTGAACCCCCGTCCACCAGAAGGGTCTCTCCCTTGTAGACCGACCTCAGGACTTCTTGCCCACTCTTGTGGACCCCTTCTGACTCCTACAAGGTCTGCCCTCGGTGGTCGTTCAGGAGAGACGTACTGGAGGTCGGTCGTGGGGTGACGGGTCCCGGAGGTCCTCCCCTTCCAGGGAGGTGAAGCCCCAAGGGGTCCTGAAGAGAACCCTAGGGGGCCAGGGGTTGTACAAGACTTCCCCCTTGCCCCGTGTCCCGTGTCCAGGGTGGTTCCTTGAGTCTCCGTAGTCCGAGAGAAGGACGGAGAGACCTCAGAGAGGAAGGTCCGTTTCGTCGAAGAACCTAAAGTTCCGTCACGCAGACGAACCGCAAGGTTTTCGGGTAGAACCTTCACTTTCCGTGGTGTCGTAGGAAACGGGACCCCGTACCTAGCATGAGAACCTCTGGGTAGGAACGTTGTGTCGAGATTACAGTGTGTGAAAAGTTTATTAGGAAAGTCGACTACAAAGGATTCGTGGCTTGCGACAGACTGTGACTCAATCCCCGACTTTTAATTCTTTACTTACTCAGGGTCAGGACGGGAACCCCTTCTGTGAATTACTCTTTGTAAACCCCCGGTCAGTGGCCCGTCTGACGAGAGTTCGGTTACGCGACATTACGAAAAAGAAGGACGGGTGGGGGGGGTGGGGACGGGGGCGGGGAAGGGGTCGGACAGATTACCCCAAATCGAACTCTTCATACAAACCGTTCAGGAAAATTGTTGGACGTGACGAGGATCGGGTACAAGGAATAACCGTATTTTCTTGTAACCTTGGCTCTAATAGGTTTACGTACTTTTTTTAACCTCCATATACTTGAGTATTAAAATACGGACTAGAGTCTATGGTTAAAAGGTACAAATTCAAAACCGTTAAATTTTAGTGTCACCCCTGTATCCGGTTTGTGTGTGTGTGTTTCGGGTTTGACTTTTTTTTTTTCACATATTCAATTTCAGTAGAAAAGATACGTTCTCACTTGGGGCTTTAGTTTAGACTCTATAAAAGATCTCTTATACACATGATAAACACCGTCCAAACTATGTACAGATTCGAAAAAGTCGTGTGTTTTTAGCGAAATCATTTTGAAGGGACGTGTGATTGTGAGATCTTTCTTTCGTAGACAACCGTTAAGACTCTAGAATACTGAAGTAGGACTTCGGTCCCTTTTAAGTTTTATATAAAAAATTTGAAGCTACCTTTTTACTTTGTCGAGTATTTCTATCCTCTACATGAAATCTCTCTGTTCATCCTTAAACAAGTCTCGATATGTCTTAAGCATTCTGAAATGAAGACTAGGTTTTTTAATTTGAAACAAACTGTGTGACTTCAGTAGTGGTTCTGAACTTTGATTCCCGGTACCACGAAATACTGGGAGACACGAGATTGTCCTGTTATGAAATTGCCGGGAAACTTTTGTGGTCCGTGATTGGTAAGTAGGTAGTTCACGCAAACCTTTTCTCGGTCAGGGTGCTCGACAAAAAGGGGTCAAAATTTCGAATAGGGAAGGTCGTTGTTCGGAAACGAAGAAATAAAACTGTCAAAACTTGCCTTTCTCAAGGTTTTACATCTTTGTGTAAAGGAGCGGAACTCTTTGTCTCGCACTCAAATAAAGTAGTACAGAAAGAAACTACCAAAGATCAGAAATATGCCTACTGCAGGTCAGGACTCAGCAGGACCTGTCCTGATGCAGACCGAGTCAAGACTCACCGGTCGCGTGACGGGACGGGCCCTGTCTGTACGTTAGTTCCAAACGCCCAACTGGGAAAGGTCCCTTCTACTTCTGCGTCCCCTCTGTTCGAGGTCGTCGGACCCTGCTTACTGGCGTTCTTGACAACGGAGAAGAGTCACTTAGACGAGGGGTCTAGAACCCCGACACTGGATTCCGTGGTTCTGTTGGGGTTCTCTCTTGCGACCGAGTACCCGTGAACACCAGTCGAACAGTCCTTTACGACACGGTTGGGACACGTGACGGAGACCCTTAGGATCGACATGGGCCTGATTAGTCGTGTAGCGGTCTGTAAATAGAGAAGTAGGGAAATCTATTCAGGGAGGGCGAGACGACCCGTTACGGACGTACGACAGTATTGAGGGGGAGGAGGGGTGCGAGAAAGATTTGTAAAAGTACGAAATAACCTTCGAACGTTGGAGTCCCACCATACACACTTTCTCTTCTCTTTACTCCGTCCCTTCTTTACTCCGTTACGTTCCTCTCGTTCTTTGTCTCGGTGTAAAACGGTGAAGATTAAAGAGTCATACTACCCCGAGTATTACACAGGAGACGACACACGAGGTGCAGAATTGCTTTATACGTTGACCCTAATACATATCCCCAACGTTCGGTTTCCAGACATCCGTTCGAGGTGTCTATTCAAAAAAATTTAAACTTAATTTTTTTGATAAATTAACTTCATATCGACTAAATGTTACAGCACAATTAAAGGCGACATGTCGTCTCACTAAGTCAGTATGTGCATGTAAGAAAAGGGATATGGAGAGTCAAGACCGAATAGTACCCTATGACGTAGACCAAGGGACGCGATGTGTCATCCTGGAATCACAACGGGTAGGATGCATATTATCAAACAGACGATTAGGGTTTGAGGGTCCGGTCGGGAGGAGGGGCTTGGAACTGTTGGCGTTCGCACAAGAGACACAGACACTCAGCCAAGGGTGAAGCATCTATTCAAGTGAACACAGGATAAAATCTAAGGTGCATAGCCTTCCTTACTACGATTTCGACTTCGAGGTCGTGAAGACGGTGGAGTACGCTTCTCGACTGAGTAACCTTTTATGAGACTACGACCCTCCCTAACCCCCGTCCTCCTCTTCCCCTGCTGGGTCCTTCTCTACCGAGCTACCGTAGTGCCTGAGTTACCTCCACTCAGACTCACTTGAGACCCTCTACCACTACCTGTCCCTCCGGACCACACGACGCTAAGTACCCCAGCGTTTCTCAGCCTGTACTGACTCGCTGACTTGACTTGACTATTCGCTATAGCTTACCATAAAGAGAAAGACCGAGTGAATCACACTATTAGAGACCCAGGTAGGCACAACACCGTTTACTGTAATAAAGTAAGAAAAATACCGACTTATCATAGGGTGACACATGTACGTGTCGGAGAAGAGATAGGCAGGTAGACAGCTACTTGTAAATCCACCGAAGGCACAGAACCGAGAACACTTGTCACGACGTTACACGTGTCCCCTTGTACCTAGAAAAACTTAATCACAAAAGAGGTCTATGTACAGGTGGTCACCCTAACGGTCCTAACATACCGTTGGGATAAAAATCCAAAAACTCCTAGGAGGTATGACTAAAGGTATCACCGATGTGGTTAAATGTAAGGGAGGGTGTCACCTCCTCCCAAGGGAAAAGAGGTGTGCGAAAGGTCGTAAACAATAAACGTCTACCTCAAACTGAGACTTCCGAGACACAAAATCGTTATCTGACGAGGAGGGACCCGAAGGGACCACCAAGTCGACTATTTCTTAGGCGGACGTTGCGTCCTTTTGGGTCAAACTAGGGACCCAACCCTTCTAGGGGACCTCTTCCCTTTCCGATGGGTGAGGTCATTAGACCGGACCTCTTAAGGTACCTGGCATATCAGGTGCCCCAGCGTCTCAGCGTGTGCTGACTCGCGGAAAGTGAAGTGTGAGTGATGAGGAGGGATGACACAAGGCGACAAAGTGGATAAAGACGATGACTGGGCCAGAATTTCAGTAGACTTGCACGTTCCGGACCGAATATTTGTGTTTAAGTGAATAGGGTGTACGTGACGGATGGTATAACCGTGTTTCTGACTCCTAATCTCCCTTCTAATCATTCACTTAACATAGTTTGTGAATTCCGTTGTTATTGGAGTTGAAATGTAGTTGCGTCTTTTATCTTTACCTCTTCCGCTACCGTGGGGTGCGGTCATGAGAACGGGCCTTTTAGGGTACCTGGCTCCTCGGACCACCCGACGTCAGGTACCCCAGTGATTCTCAGCCTGAGCTGACTCGCTGAAGGGAAAGTGAAAAGTGAAAGTACGTGACCTCTTCCTTTACCGTTGGGTGAGGTCACAAGAACGGACCTCTTAGGGTCCCTGTCCCCTCGGACCACTCGACGGCAGATACCCCAGCGTGTCTCAGCCTGTGCTGACTTCACTGAATCGTCGTCGTCGTTTATCTTTTCCTTACTTATGAAGAGTTGGGTAAAACATTCTGGTCGTAATGAGAGATGTTCTTTTACTTTAACGTTAAGTTATAGGGAATATTTATATCTGTGTTTTTAGGAATTGTTCTATGACATTTCAGTATAGGTCATTATATATTTTCTATATTACGTTTTTTTTTCGTTTTACATAGTACTGGTTCAACCTTAATGGTATCTTCATGTTCCATACAAATTGTAAATTTTTAATTAGTTATATTAAGTGATGTATTCTATATTCGGTATATTAATATATGTGCAGTCCTAGACTGTTTAAATCGTAGGTGGATACTAATTTTTCAGAGTCTTCGGATCCTTCCTTTTCCTTGAAGAGTTGGACTATCTTCAGTAGGTATATCCGACTGTCATTTGTCCGAGGCTCTTCCGACCTCGTGCGTACCCGACAAAGACCCAAGACCGGTAGTTCTTCTTTACACAATGTTTACAACCACATGTCCAAATGGACACTTGTCTTTAGAGGTAAAGAGACCTTACTTACTGGTCCTTCTGTTAACGACCCTGTATACCATCCATTAACTTATAAATAAAAAAAAGTCAAGTCAAGTCAAGTTAGTGAATCAGTACAGGCTGAGAAACGCTGGGGTACTTAGCGTCGTGCGGTCCGAAGGGACAGGTAGTGGTTGAGGACCTCAAGTTGGTTTGAGTTCACGCAGTTCAGTCACTACGGAAGGTCGGTAGAGTAGGAGACAGTAGGCGAAGAGGAGGACGGGGGTTAGGGAAGGTCGTGGTCCCAGAAAATCTTTTGGCGTTTAACAAAAGGTCTCACCAACATGGTAAAGTGTAAGGGTAGTCGTTGTACCCTCACTAGGGTAAAGAGATGTAGGAGTGGTCATAAACCACAACAACGAAAAAATAAAATCGGTACAAATATCGACACATCGTTTGGTAGTGTGGTACCAAAATTAAACGTAAAAGGATTACCGATTATTACCCCTTACAGAAAAGTACACGGACAAAAAACAGACATACAAAAGAAACCACTTTACAGTACAAAAAAAGGTGAAAGATTACTTGACAAACAATCAAACAAAAGTAATCATAACTCAAAACTCTTAACTATATAAGATCTTTGATCAGAAAACAATCTGTACACCAAACGTTTAAAAAGAAGGTCAGACATTGAACAGAAAAGTCGAAAAATTGTTCTAAAAAGAGTCTCTTTTTAAATTTTTTTTTTTTGAATTCTTAAAAAGGAAAAGACTCATTACGAAAACCCCAGTTGAGACTGTTGAGAAATGGATCAAGACCTAGGGCTTCTGAAAGAAGATACGAAAAAAGATTTACAAAATGCAAAATGTAAATTCAAACAATAATCCAAAATCAATTATAAAATTCTCGACACTCTGAGTCCAGTACTCCATATTAAGACACAAATCAAGTCAAGTCAAATCAGCGAGTCGACACAGGCTGAGAAACACTGGGGTACTTAGCGTCGTGCGGTCCGGAGGGACAGGTAGTGGTTGAGGGCCTCAAGTGGGTTTGAGTTCACGCAGTTCAGTCACTACGGTAGGTCGTCAGAGTAGGAGACAGTAGGGGAAGAGGAGGACGGGGGTTAGGGAGGGTCGTAGTCCCAGAAAAAGTAACTCAGTTGAGAAACGTACTCCACCGGTTTCATAACCTCGAAGTCGGAGTCGTAGTCAGGGAGGTTACTTGTGGGTCCTGACCAGAGGAAATCCTACCTGACCAACCTAGAGGAACGTCAGGTTCCCTGAGCGTTCTCAGAAGAGGTCGTGGTTTCAAGTTTTCGTAGTTAAGAAACCGCGAGTCGAAAGAAGTGTCAGGTTGAGTGTAGGTATGTACTGGTGACCTTTTTGGTATCGGAACTGATCTGTCTGGAAACAACGGTTTCATTGCAGAGACGAAAAATTATACGATAGACCCAACCAGTATTGAAAGCAAGGTTCCTCATTCGCAGAAAATTAAAGGACCGACGTTAGTAGTAGACGTCTCTAAAACCTCGGGGTTGTTTATTTCAGACTCTGACAAAGGTGACAAAGGGGTAGATAAAGGGTACTTCACTACCCTGGTCTACGGTACTAGAATCAAAAGACTTACAACTCAAAATTCGGTTGAAAAAGTGAGAGGAGAAAGTAAAAGTAGTTCTCCGAGAAGTCAAGGAGAAGTGAAAGACGGTATTCCCACCACAGCAGACATATAGACTCCAATAACTATAAACAGGGTCGTTAAACCTAAGGTCGAACACGAAGAAGGTCGGGTCGCAAAGAGTACTACATGAGGCGTATCTTCAATGTATTCGTCATATATATGACAATTTAAGATGAATGATCATAAAACAATTCCTAAAAACATACTCCTTAAAAACCAGACATCAAAAAGCAAAGTAAAAAATAATATGACAAAAATAGAACAAAACTATATTTCTATCATACTTGAAGTATTTCACCTGACCCACAAGGAGGATAAAGGACCTTCTCTAACTCATCTTAATTATAATTAAGAAGAAATTTATAAACCATCTTAAAAAGTCATTTTTGAGAGAACCGGACATCCGAAGAAAAAATCCTCAAAATTTGAGTCCTTAAGTTAAAGGGTCCATCAATACCCTAAGAATTTTAATAGGTAAAGTGTAACCTACGCAACACTATGACTGTAAAAAGGAAAGTCAAAACAGTTAAAAACAAAGTGTATAAAACGTCGAGACAAGAAAATATTTCTGTGTAAATCCTGAACATACAGAATAATTACTTAAACGGGAAAATAGATCGTTAAACGGAGCGTGACTTCAGATGGAGTAGATTATAAGTATATTGGTTCACTAAAAATTAACTATAAACGTACTATATAGAAAAAGATTGGAAAACGAAAATTCGACGGATATGTACCCAAAGAATCTCTACCGTGTATCAACCCAGTAAAAATTTTGAGTGAGACTGATCGAGGAAAAAATTTAACAAGAATTTATTATTTACTGGTAAAAGTAAAATTTTTAATAAATAAATAAATAGACCGACGTAGCCCAGAATCAACGTCGTACGTCGTAGAAAACAATACCGAGCGTCCGAATCAGTGGGGTTCCGTTCACCCTTGAATCAAGGGTCCGGTCCCTAGCTTGGGTTCCGGGGATGTGTCGTTCCACCTAAGAATTGGTGACCTGGTGGTCCCTTCGGGGTCCTTTACTGGCAAGTGTAAATTTCATTAACAACTATACAACCCCGTATCCAGACGGTTAAATATAAAACAAAATGTAAACATGATAGAGAAAAAAGAAAAAAGGAAAGGGACAGTAAAACACGCAATTAACTTGTAAAAAAATCTTAAAGTAAAAATAGATGGATATCGTAAAAATTATGTACGAAATATATTGATAAAATCACTAACAAGATACATAATATAATACATATGTATTGAATAGTCGGATAACCGCAGTAGAATGGTCAAGTCAAGTCAAGTCAAGTCAGTGAGTCAGCACTAGCTGAGAAACACTGGGGTACCTGACGTCGTGTGGTCCGAAAGGACAGGTAGTAGTTGAGGGCCTCGAACGAGTTTGAGTACAGGTAGCTCCACCACTTCTGTAAGTTGTTAGAGTAGGAGACAACAGGGGAACAGGAGGACGGAAGTTAGAAAGGGTCATAGTCCCAGAAAAGGCTTCTCAGTCAAGAAGCGTAGTCCACCGGTTTCATAACCTCAAAGTCGAAGTCGTAGTCAGAAAGGTTACTCATAAGTCCTGACTAAAGGAAATCCTATCTAACCAACCTAGAGGAACGTCAGGTTCCCTGAGAGTTCTCAGAAGAGGTTGTGGTGTCAAGTTTTTGTAGTTAAGAAGTGGTGAGTCGAAAGAAATATCAAGATTAGAGTGTAGGTATGTACTGGTGACCTTTTTGGTACGGAACTGATCTGCCTGGAAACAACCGTTTCATTACAGAGACGAAAAATTATACGATAGATCCAACCAGTATCCAAAAGAAGGTTCCTCGTTCGTAGAAAATTAAAGGACCGACGTCAGTGGTAGACTTCACTAAGTCCTCGGGTTCTTTTATTTCAGATAGTGGCAAAGGTAACAAAGAGGTAGATAAACGGTACCTTACTACCCTGGCCTATGGTACTAGAATTAAAAGACTTACAACTCAAAATTCGGTCCAAAAAGTGAGAGGAGAAAATGAAAGTAGTTCTCTGAGAAATCAAGGAGAAGTGAAAGACGGTATTCCCACCACAGTGAACGTATAGACTCCAATAACTATAAAGAGGACGCTAGAACTAAGGTCGGACACGAAGTAGGTCGGACCGTAAAGTATACTACATGAGACGTATATTTAATTTATTCGTCCCACTGTTATATATCGGAACTACATGAGGAAAGGATTAAACCTTAGTCAGACAAAAAGGTACAGGCCAAGATTGACAACGAAGAACTGGACGTATGTCTAAAGAGTCCTCCGTCCAGTCCACCAGACCATAAGGGTAGAGAAGATCTTAAAAGGTGTCAAACAACACTAAATGTGTCAGTTTCCGAAACCGTATTAGTTATTTCATTAGTTTTTTCGTATACAAATAGACCTTGAACGAACGAAAAAGATACTAGGTTGCCTACAACCTTTAAACTAGAGACCAAGGGGACCGAAAAGATCTAGGTCTGACGTGTAGATCTTAAGTGTTAAGTACACGACAACTTCGGACCGAACCTCTTGAAACTCGTAATGAAACGTTCGCACACTCTACTCACGTTAGTACGTCATCAAACTTGTAAGAAACCGTGACGGGAAAAACCCCTAACGTTACTTTCGTGGAAAAGGTCAAGACACCGGTAACGACTCAAAAAGTTTAAACGACCGTATAACTCACGTCGTGAAAGTGTCGTAGTAGAAAATCCTAAACTTTATCGAGTTGACCCTAAGGTAGTGGAGGTGATCGAAACAAACATCACTACAAAGGATTTCGGACGAACTGAAGCGTAAGGTCCTACAGACCGAGATCCACCGGGACCGAGATGCACCAGTGTGATAGCACCAATAGACCGAGTACTTCTAGAAAAAAACACGTCAAGAAGACACATAAGAACGGTGGAGAAGAATTATAGAAGACGAAGACAATCCAGGTATGGTAGACAGGAAATAACACGGGTGGAAACGTACTTTAAAAGGGACCCATAGAGATTAAAAGAACTTCTCTAGAGATCAGAAAGGGTAAGATAATAAAAGGAGATAAAGAAACGTAACTAGTGACTCCTTCCGAAAGAATAGAGAGGAACGAAAGGAAACTTTGAGACGTGAGTCTACCCATATAGAAAGGAAAAGAGGAAACGGAAACCGAAGAGAAGAAAAGAGTCGATAAACGTTGCGGAGGAGGCTGTTGGTAAAACGGAAAAACGTAAAGAAAAAGAACCCCTATCAGAGCTAGTGACGGAGGACAAGTTACAGTGTTTGGAGGCAGGTATCAAGTAGTCCGTGAGATAGTCTAGATCAGGGAACTGAGATAAAGAGTGAAGGTGACATATTAGTATTCCCTAAAGTAAATCCAGTATGGACTTACCAGACCACCAAAAGGGGTGCAAGAAGTTAAATTCAGACTTAAACCGTTATTCCTCAAGTACTAGACTCGGTGTCAGTCGAGGACCAGAACAAAAACGACTGACATATCTCGAAGAGGTAGAAACCCACGTTTCTATTAGTTAGACCAAAGTCATAACTGGTAGACCACTACAGGTACACATCTCAGAAGAGAACACAACAACGTTCTCCCACAAACGATACTGGTCACACAAGAGAACCGTTTTGAGATAATCGGAAACTGGACCAAGTAAGGTATGAGGTTCCGGTTTAAACGGACAATGAGCTCCATAGAGAACTGAAGGATGAAAACGTAAGGTCAGGGGATACTACTTTTCCTGTAGAAAAAACTCACAATCAAGATTTTGCAGAACCTCCAGAAGTATCTTGGCAAGTTGAAGTCGAAGAAGTCGTAAGGACCAACCCCGTATCTGAACCTAATGACACTATAACTTACCAAACGGAACCTTTGCTTGTCTCTAGTAAGACAACAAAAACTCTAACGTAGGTTCATGACGTAAAGTCTGAGAAAACAACTGGTACTACCGACGAGGTAAAGAAGACTCCCTAAGGACGGGCGTCATCATCTATATTTGGGCAAGGTCAGGTAGAATCAAGTGACTAAGGATCTTACAGCTGTAAGTGAGAACGGTAGAGGCCAAACTGATGAAAGTTAAACGGAACTAAGTGCCTGGATTGTAAGGTCCAAGGATACGTTATAACGAGAAATGTCGTACCCTGAAACGAAATAGTGGTCAGTGTAGGTGTCGACCCACAACAAAAGTGAAACCGAGACAGAGAAGTAAGAAAGGACTCAATAAAGAGGTGACTAGAGGTCTTCGTATTCCCGTAGATGACTGGGCCCCTCAAGTAGAAAGTCACAGTATAGAAAAACGGAAAAGTGTGACAAGTACCCCGAGAGTTCCGTTCTCATGACTTCACCAAACGGTAAGGGAAGAGGTCACCTGGTGTAAAAAGTCTCGAGAGGTGGTACTGGGCAGACAGAACCCACCGGGATGTGCCGTACCGAATCAAAGTGACTCAATCCGTTCCGACACCAGGCACACTAGTCAAACTAGTCAAAAGAACTAACACCAAAAGTAACTTCGTTTAATACAAACGCAGTTACAGTTTGTATTAAATCTTTTAAGTTCTCCTCTTACTTTTGGATAACATAAAAGGATGTAAAAAAGAATGAAAGGACAAAAGGACAAAAGAACAGAGGAAAAACAAATGTTTTTAACGAAGTTTTTAAGAAAAGCCAGATGACTGTTTTTAAAGAGAGGAAACTCAAAAGGAAGTAGAATATTTCAGAACTTAAGGGGAATTAAAGATTTCTGACAAAAGAGACTCATATCTTAAGACTTAAAAAAGTAGGTCGAGAATAATTTCACCACGATGAAGGAGGACTAGAGGTAATTAAGATTACTCTTTAGACCACATTAAACTTAACAAAGAGGATGGCTATTTCACGGTAAAGAGAGAGTGCCGAAAGCTCTAAAAAAAGGAAATAGAAATCTCAAACCTTAAAACTGAACCAGACCTAAAGAAACACAAATAGTATAAACCTTAAAAGAGTCAAAGAATTCACATATTCAAATACCGATAACGGTGTAAACCCTTCGAAAAGTAATGATAAAGTCGGAACCGGAGAAAGAGAAGAGGAGGGTCCGGAACTCCACTTTTATAATCTAGGAGACAGTATCAGGGAACCCAGGGGTTCCAAGACAATTAAAAAGAGGTCAAATAGTAGAGAGTCCCTAAATATGACTCATTAAGAATAACAAGACAGAAAGTCGAGTGTCTACGAAGGGAAAAATACAGACTATGTAGAAACGACTCCTCTGCAAGACGAAAAAGTAAACAAAACTCGTATAAGTATTTGACTAACAACTTTGTAAAAATAGTACTCACGAAACTTCAGAAACAGTCTGTCAGATTGTAGGGACAGTAAAGTCCCAACTCAAGGCAAATAATAGAAAACAAATAAGCCAAAATCTAGAAAGACCAAGAACCGTTTCACTCACTAAAAGCAAACTTTGAACCTGTAAGAGTATATTGTGTACGTTAAGACCTGGAAAAAAAAAAAAGAAACAATCAATGATAGGACTTTAAGGTCGTGAAGAAAAATAAAAATGAAGAATTTTTTGTTAATAAATAAGTAAAAACCGGCACGACCCAGAAACAACGACACGCGCCAAAAAGAGATCAACGCCACTCACCCCCGGTGAGAGATCGACGCCACCCGTCTAAAGAGTGACCCCCCTGAAGAGAGCGCCTCGTGCCCGAATTCGCCCCACTCGAAGTCATCAACGTAGAGGTCAACCCCGTCTACCCAAATCAACGAGGTGTCGTACACCCGAGAAGGACCTAGTCCCTAACTTGGGGCACAGAGGAGGTAACCGTCCGTCTAATCTCTTAGACTTGGTAGTCACTTCGGGGGACCTAGAATAGATTTCGAAGAAAAAGTCGACCAAAGGTGAGGGAGACGGGACCGTCCCCTCCGCCCCACCCCACCCCCACAGACGGTTCACCTCTATCTACAGGACCAAAGGGTCGACCGGAAACGACGGCGGGTACCCACGAGGAGTAATGGCGACCTCCCCCACACCCGCGAGGGGATTGGAGGTGACTTTAGAGGGGCCGACCCCGCCTGTCTTCCCGAACCCAAGGACAGAAGTGGACCTGTGTACCGCACCCTCCTCCTCGCAGGAACAATGGTGATCCGGTCACACTGCCCGGACTGAGAGACGGTCCGGAGGAGACTGTTTTGGGGTCACCCCTCCTCCTCTCTACGAAACAGTGACGGTCGAACCCCACCTTAAGACCTGAGGGGTGCACAGAGATGTCTGTGGTGGTCTCTCCCCGGAGCAAAGGTCGACCGTCCCCACTTTCAGGACCGAGGGGTGAGTCAAAGAGACCGTGATCGGGTCGCCCTGCGACCTTGTCGAGTAATCTCGGACCACACCCGCCCCGTCCCAAAAGAAGACACACAAATCAATTTCAGCCCGTCACTAACAGATTTCCAAAAGACAGAACGAACCGACGGGAAAGGACCAGGAAACCGGGTCCTCCGTCCGAAAACAGCCCGAAAACAAAAAGACACGGACAACCGTAAAAGTTTATGGTCGAAAAGGTGGAGGTTCAGACCCTACACACACACAATCAGCGAGTCAGCACAGACCGAGACGCTGGAGTACCTGACATCGGGCGGTCCGAGGAGACAAGTACCTTAAGAGGTCCGTTCTTATAACCTCACCCAAGGGCAAAGGAAGAGGTCCCCTATGTGCTCCGTTTTCTTTTCGGTCGCTTGACCGGTTACACGTTAAGGAACCCAGGACTCCGGGGAGAGTCGGGTGGACGAAGAAAGGGGGCGATTCTTGGCAGAGTATAACGACAACGAGGAAGAAGTCAGAGATTCAGTGCAGACTGAGAGACACTGGGGTACCGGACGTCGTGGGGAGCCAAGGGACAGGAAGTGGTAGAGGGCCTCGAACGAGTTTGAGCACAGGTAACTCGGTCACTACGGTAGGTCGGTAGAGTAGGAGACAGCGGGGAAGAGGAGGGCGGGAGGAAACAATCGAAACATATTTCGCAAGCATCAAAAGTCGACATGAATCACCCTCCTTATCCCTTTTCGTGTACCTGAGATAGAAAGGTCTTCGTCTTTACAGAGGGACACTATAAAAAGGTTGAAGGACACTCAGATATTAGTAAAACTTCAATCTTCAAATTTTCTTTAAGTTTGTATCTACAGAGTGGTTAAGCTCACATTCTTAGACTCTCAATGAGATCCTCTTCTTCGGACAAGTAGCTAAATGTTAAATGCAGTTTCACACTATTTGAGGGTTTCTGTCGTCGAGTCCCCCTCCCCACCTCCTGCCACCCCCTCCCCACCCCCAGCCACCCCCTTTCCACCCCCTCCACCCCCTCCCCGACTGTAGTGGTCCTCATGTAATAGGTCCGTCGGGACGGGCTTCGTGACCCCCGACAGACCCGGCTGTCGATCCCTGTCTGAACACCCCACCATAGGGTCTTCTAGTACTTCGTGAAAAGTGTAGTCAAGTCAAGTCAAGTCAGCGAGTCAACACAGGCTGAGAATCACTGAGGTACCTGTGCCGTGCGGTCCGGAAGGACAGGTAGTGGTAGAGGGCCTCAAATGAGTTTGAGTACAGGTAACTCGGCCACTACGACAGGTTGGTAGAGTAGAAGACAGCAGGGGAAGAGGAGGACGGGACAGAAAGGGTCGTAAGTCAGAAGTTATATTCCGGAGTAAGGACGAGGGGATACCCCCAGGAGGTCCCGGTCGGGTCCTCCGCGTGTTGACGACGGACAATCTCGACCTTCCCAGGAACCCCTGGTAGGCGGGTCGGGGGTGGGACGTCGTCCTTCGCTCCGGTGTCGGGGCGTCGAGGTCGGTCCGTCACCTTCGGCCGGCTCCGTCCGGCAGACCGACGCGCCCTCCGACCCGACCTCTCTCCGGGCGTCTCCCCCGGGTCGACCGGTCGGCCTGAGGACCGACCCCGTCGGTCCTCGTAGACCTTTCGTAGTGAGTGAAACTGGTTAGACAAATTTCCGGTCTGTTTCGGTGTCACTCGTGTCGGCCCAAAAAAGGGGGAAGGTTCAGCTTGTCGTGTAGACCCACAAAGTAAAATCGAGTACCAGCGAACGACGGTGTCCTACCGGAACCCCCCGCCACTCCCCCGTGCCCTCGGAGAACGGTGGTCTCCTGTCTCAATGGGTGGAAATTGAGGGTCCCGATCCGACTAAAGTACTTTTGTCTTTAAGTGTGGACGGATTCCTTTTGACCTTTACCCACAAGTCTAAAGTTAAAAATAAGATTAGGACTTGGTCCGGGACTCCACTCTACTCCACCCTCCTCCCGAACCTATTTTCTCTCTGATTCAGCGACGGGGTTCGACAGACGGTAGGACACCCTATGTCCTTTCTCTTGCTCCCGTGAACGAGTTTTCCTACTGGCGTGTGGACGTCAGAGAAGGGACCCCAGGGAAGACACTGGGGTGGTAGGGGACCTAGTAGAGGCCAGGGCGGTCGGTGTCGGAGTGGGTGGGAAGGGTGTAACACGAGGACCCCCGAACCAGGACCCAGAGAAGAGGGACGTCAGAGAGAGGACCTGCTTAAGGTGGAGGGGGACACCGGGGTCAATGGTAGAGAAATAGTGAGGGGTGGGGGGGTGGTCAAGTGTCGGGGTCGATTCGGGACGGGAGACTTGGGTCTGTACGCGCAGGTTGTACCGAAGAACCCACAAAAGTCCCAGGAGTCCTGGGTTGGACCAATTTGTATGTACGCGACCCCGAAGGTACCGCCAGGTCCCCAATTCTGTGACACGATGGGGACGTCTGCCATGTCGAAACTAGAGACCAGCCCCCTGGTTCTAGAGCACACGGTGTGTCGTACCGGTTTTTCCTTTTTCTTTTCGATGTACATAGGACAATATCCGACTTGACATAGAAAGGTTTTAAGTGGACAACTTTAGGATTAGGAGTCTTGGACTGTCGTGAACGTCCACCCCAGAAACTTCTCCACTAATTCAATTTTACTCTAGCAATCCCACCCGGATTACGTTATACCTTCAGTTTCGGCGTCTCAGCACAGGCTGAGAAACACTGTGTCAGGTACCCTAAGAGGTCCGGTCTTATGACCTCATCCATCGGAAAGGGAAGAGGTCCCCTAGGAGGGTTGGGTCCCTAGTTTAGGTCCAGAGGACGTAACGTTCTCCTAAGAAATGGTCGACTCGGTGGTCCCTTCGGACCACAGGAAGATTCTTCTCCTCTAGTCCTGTGTTTCCTCCTGCTGCCTCACTCCTGAGTTCTTCTGCGGGTAGACACCCGGTTCCTTTTTCGGAGTCGTCCTTGGTTCGGACGTCGGTGAAACTGGAACTTGAAGCCGAAGGTCGTGGATCTCTGTCGTTTGTACAGATCTAGACGCAGACACACGGTCACGGGAGTCGGACGTCCTGAAACACTGCCGCCGTGATCGTCGATAATGTGTCCGAAAGTGGGGGTGGACCGAGTGGGACACAGAGACAGGAGACACTTCCTGTGGAGGTGGTCGATTGCCGAGCTCGGCCTTTCTTCGATTTCCAAGGAGACGAAGGAGGAGTAGACACGACGGGTGTCCACAGGTGCCGGTGAGGTACAACAACAAATTTTAGACATAAATAAAAACCAACGTGACCCAGAGCCCCCGTCGTGTACCGAGAGGCAACGACACGTCTCGGAAAGAACCCAACACCCCTCACCTCCGAAGAGAGACGACACCAGGAACCCGAAGAGGGACGGAACCGAAGGGAACAGCGCCTCGAGTCCGGGATTTCACACCCATCGATGCCGGGTGTCCGAATCAACGGGACGCCGTACACCGTAGAATCAAGGGTCTGGTCCCTAGCTTGGGCAAAGGGGATGTAACCTTCCGTTCGAACATTGGCTACCTGGTGGTCGCCTCAGGGGATGTATCGAGAATTTAGTAATTGAAGAGAGGTGCAGAAGTCGGTGGTAGGGGGTTGTGACTGACTGGCATGTCGTCCGTCTTGACGGTTCGAACCACAAAGGGTCGTCGATCTCGGAGTCACCCGTGTTGGGATGTACCGGTCCACCCAGTCATGAAGCACCGTTGCCCCCGGACGTACACCCACGGTGGGTCTGTAGCGAGGTACTCGGTGTCCGGTACTGGGTCTTGCGTGTGGCGACACCACAAACCTTTAGCGTGGTCCTTGAACCCATAGTGGGGGGCAAGTGTGGAGAGCGTCAGTATCTCCCGCACGCACACGAGTCAGTACAGTTGAGAGCCGCTGGGGTACTTGACATCGGGCAGTCCGAGGAGACAGGCACCCTAAAAGATCCGTTCTTGTGACCCTACTCAACGGTAAAGGAGGTGGACCCCTAGAAGGACTGGGTCCGTGACTTGGGTGCAGAGGGCGTAAAGGACGTAACGTCCACCTAAGAAATGGACGACCCGGAAGTCCCTCGGGGGCATCCGTGTCACATTAAAGTGTTACTCCACAAATCCTCTCATACGCAAGGGATGAATCCCGAGGAGAGTTCAGTCTTTCGGGGGTGGGACCTGAGGGTCCTACGACAGGGGTAATTGGGTTTACACAGAGGACCCTCCTTCACGCTCCGACTCCGAGCGAGTGGTTCGCGGAAGGACCCGGAAAGGACCACGCAACGGTTCTAGGACCGGAGACCGAGTACCTTTACTTACCTTGCAGGTGCACTAAAAACACAGGCCCACGAAAGAGAGGTCCGGAGACGTCCTAGTAAAGTGTGTCCGGGTTCTACGGTCGTTCGGTCCCCGTGGTTTGTTCATACTCTCTTCTGTCTGATCTTCGAACGTTGGTAGTCAAGATCTTTCTACGACAAATGTCGTTTATAATCCAGACACCAGACCTAGTGGCTGCCCTCGGATTGGGCCTTAGGACCAGCTCCTCCCCCAACGTCCCTTCTCTCTCTACCCCGGGAAGAGACGGTTTGGGACGGGTGTCGTCGATCCGGACAGAGGATCCTGGGTGAGAGCGGACGTCCTCACTTGTGCCTCTTCGACGGTCCACAGGGCACTGTCTGCATGTGCCACCCTTGGTGTCTGGGTTTTCTTCCTTCCTCCCTCGACCAGACTTGTCTCTGGTTTTGGTGACTACCAGTTCACACGTATGACTTTCTATTTCTCTCCCGACGGTCTGTCCGACCCGCCTGTCTGTTGCGCTTTGCCAGAGCATACCCCGTCCCCGAACCTCATGTTGACCTCGTCCCACCCGCTCCCGGGTGACCCCATCGACGTCGCTGTCCGTCCTCGGGTCGGTGTATCCCGAACCTGGTGTGGGCGGACGAGGCTACAATGTGTCTCCCCGCGGGTCTCCGACCCGTCTCCCTGGTCAGTCGACACACATTTCTTCGAATTCCCTGAGGACCACCGGGTCACCAATTCTGAGACGGAAGGTTGCGTCCCCTGCACCCAGTCAGGGACCAGTCCCTTGACTCTAGGGTGTACAGACTCTCGTTGCTTCGGACTCATGATGTTGACAACTCGGGTGCGAGGGACCTCGGACCCACGGCGGAGATCTCTCAGGTACGCGACGTTGCTTGCTGAGGTGCTCTACGTTCCTCCTATGGTGCGCGACGTCGGTCCTGGCGTGAGTCGGTCTATCCGTTTCTTTGGACCTTTCTTCGGACCTGGAGTGTCTGAATCTCCTCCTCGAATACCAACGGTCCACCTTCCCAGCCCCCCTTCCCTATCAATCCCGTAAACCCTACCCACACACGTGTCACGACATAAGTTTCACCTATCGGTTGTTCCCGGATGACATATCCTGTCCCTTGCGGCGAGTCACAATACACCGTCGGACCTACCTTCCCCTCAAACCCCCTCTTACCCATGCACAGACACATGCTGACTCAGGGAAACGACAGGTGGATTTTGATAGTGTTGTAACAATTGGCCGATATTTCATTTTCATTTTATTTCATGTCAGTGAGTCAGCACAGGCTGAGAAACGCTGGGGTACCTGACATCGGGTGGTCCGAGGAGGGAGGTACCCTAAGAGGTCCGTTCTCATGACCTCACCCCACGGTAAAGGAAGAGGTCCCCTAGAAGGGTTGGGTCCCTACCTTGGGCCCAGAGGGGGTAAGGTCCGTCTACGAAATTGACCGATATGATGTTGTATTTTATTTTTCGTTTTTTTTATTTTCTTCGAACCGGGGTACCGGGAACATAAAAGTTTACTGTTGGAGTGAACCGGGTAGACAGTTTACCCCTATTATTCTCTTACACGGAGTACTCCGAACCACGTCTAACTACTCAACTATGGTGATCTGTACGAGTCTTATCACGGACCGTGTGTGTCGCATTCATGTCTAGTTATACTGGAGGAAAGAAGAGCACAGTGACCCTGACCGGGACCCACCGTCCGAGGTCTTTGACACGGGAACACTAACTACCGGAGGAACGACTCCCTTCAGTCCCGGCGGGTCGTACTTCGACAAATGACGTGTACTGCGGTCCGGTTCCCCACTTACCACCGGACCTACGGCGGGTGACGTTTAACCGGTTTGGCTTACGGACCTGCACCCTGGTGTGGGTAGGTCTCTCGTCTGCGGGAAAAGGTTGAACGGTTCGGAAGGTAGCCCTCTTCGTCGACCCCTGAAAGAAATTAAACACGGACTAAAGGACCCCAGGGGCCCTTTCCACTTCTCCCGAAGGAACAGTGATGGTAAATCCCACTCCCGACCTTCGATTCGTCTGTAGAGTCACACGACAAGTCCCATCCCTCCACTTAATCCTCCCTCCGGGCGGGGGAGCTGGGGGATCCACTTCCGGGGAAGGTCCCCCGTACGAAGGTCCCGGTTCACGTCCGGTCACCTGAAGGTGTGATTTGATCTTGGGTGTCTTGAAGCTTTCACTCACAGGGGTTACTCACAGAGGTCGAAGTCTGACTCAGTTTCTTCGGACCTAAGTCTAGAGTCGCAGGGGTTCGGCGACCCGGGCCCCGGACCGGACGATCCCGAGTCGAAGGAGTAGATCTTGTATCACACTACTAGTGTCGAGGGGGCCATGGACCACTGTTCTACACTTGTTTTCGCGTCTACCGTGGATCGTGCCACGGGTCGGGCCTCGCCTGCGGGGTCTTTATCGTCGTTGAGTGTCAGGGAGGTTCCATCCCTTTGTACGTGCTTAGTAAAGGTGGGTGGGGATTGTAGGTGCTCTTCCAACATTAAACCGGTCCCCCAATAAAATTAATCGATCGTCGTCCTTTCTACCTAAGTCCTTACACTGACGAACTACTAAAGGGGTCCACCACCCCTTTTTATGCTTTACTGTTTTTGTTTGGTTCTTTGTAAGAACTCCCTTTTTCGCTCTCTCTCTCCCGGGACAATGATCACGACGGGTTTATATCGTCTCACATAAAAACATCTACCGTTTTTACCACAGGTCCGACCCCTTCTTTCACGACGGAGAAGGGTTCAAAAGGGCGAACGAGAAAGCACTTAGCTCCACAGGTCCGTGTAGACCTTCGCAGGTCAACTCCCTCACAGTCGAACAGTCGGACTGGCGACCAGTGGTAGGTCACGCTCCCTGTTTCGGATTGGTAAAAGGTTGGGAAGGGTAGTATGGGTCGTATCGCTAGTCTGACCCTCTGGAACGAGAAAAAAAAAAAAAAAATTAAAAATAACCGCACATCAGTGAGATGTTACAACACAATTCAAAGACGACATGTCGTTTCACTGAGTCGACACGTATATGTCCGTCGGGAAGAGGGGACCTAAAGGAAGGGTAGATCCAGCGGTGTCTCGCGACGGGTCTCAAGGGGCACGACACGTCGGTCAAGAGTGGTCAATGGACAAAATAGTATCACAACCCTCTGGAACAAGAAAGAGTGGAGACACCCTGAAAAGAAAAACAGACGTAAAATTTTTCCTTTTCTACTTGTCCTTGAGGTGTTTCCCCGAAGTCTCCGTCTTAAACCAGTTTCTCGAAGTGTTTGTTTGTCCGCCGGACGTCGGAAAGTTCGGGGATTAACCCTTGTCCAATCCCCTCCGTCTCGGCCCTCAGGCACACCAAGGACTGTGACCGGAAGAGGAGCCTTAAGAAAGCGAGACTAAAGCTGTATTCGGTATTGTGGTGGTACGTTTTGGTTAATTTCGGTCGAGGAGTCTCCCCCGGCTCTGAGCCCATCCAGGCCCACCGACCTTCGTTGCGGGACGCTGTCTGAGGAGACGCCCCCCGGTGGGGGGGTGGTGACAGGTAGGGCACGGGAGGGCCTCCTTTTGGCGTACTGCAAATAATACTCAAGCGACTGTTCGACCTCGTAAGGCACCCACTGGTTCTTCCACTACTGGAGCCTCGACTGGCGACCAACCCTCGTTGGTCCCGTAGTCGGCAAACCTTTCCCGTCACCCAGGTAAATGTACTGTACTCCCCTCTCACCCTTTGAGGGGAAGGTCTATCGTTGGATACCGACGTCTTTCTTGGAAGTCACGGTTTAAGTTCTCACGACGGACCCCGCCCACCCCGAAACCCCACCCACCCTCGACGACTCCCCACCTCAGACAAACCGTAGACTCATTTATTTTGTAGGTTCTCGAGAAAGTCGTCTGTAGTCACCCACGGTTGCAGCACAGTTTAGGACTGAGGTTCACTGGGACCGGAGCTAAAGAGTGGACGTTTACCCACACTAATATCACACATCGGGTGTCCAACATCAGTCCGATGTGTACTTGGTCAAGTTCGTTTTACGAAACCTTTCTCGTCCCCACGTCGTTCGTAGTCTAAGGTGATCTACCCAGTGGTACAACCGTTTTGGTGTGACTCGAACGGTCGAAACGGAAGACCCATAGTACCCGTCTGACCATCTCCTCGTCCAAATCCCTTTAAGTGGGCTGTTTGTAAATCAAGGATCGACGAAAGATTCCGTTTCTGAGTACATTAGTTTCGAAACCAAAAAGGTCATCAGTCCATACCTACACTCTCAACCTGACATTTCTTCCGACTGACGAATTCTTAACTACGAAAACTTGACACCACAACCTCTTTTGAGAACTCTCAGGGAACCTGTCTTTCCTCTAGGTTGGTCAGGTAGGATTTGCTTCAGTTGGGACGTATAAGTAATCTTCTTGACTTTGATTTCGAGGTTTATACAACCGGTGAACTACGTTTCTAGACTGAGTAACCTTCTCTGAGACTACGACCCTTTCTAACTTCCGTCCTCTTCCCCTGCTGTCTCCTACGCTACCACGAGGCCTCCTCCTGAGGTTGGTCCTGTCCCCGGTCCCCTACTCCCCTGATTTAGTCTCTCTTTTCCCGGTCTCAAACTGTCGGCACTCTGGTCGTGGCCGTCCCCTCCCCCGCCGGTCCTTACTAAAGGCCTAAAGGTCGGGTCCTACTCCACCACGGAAAGGAGTTGCACCGCAAACGTCTATCGTCTCGCCCAAACCTCCTTTACCACTGAAATCAGACCTGTACAGCTCAAACTCTGTGAACACCTGTCGATCCACCTCTCTCGAGATCACCGACTGTCCTGTTCGGCCTCCTCCACCCTCCACCCACACAGTAAAACCGACGTCCTATAAATGATGGTTGGACACTGAGGAAGGGGGTTCTGTGAAGTAGGGTCAGGAGGACTACGACCGACCCTCTCTCCTCCTCACAACGTTGTAGGGCTCCACTAAATATCCCTTTTGCAGGACACACAAACAAAGAGCCGTGACGGAAGGTTCACCCTTAGATTTTGGGATGTAAGACTAGGCTTCACATTAAAGGTCAGTAAAGGTGGTTGTTGTAAACCAAGAATAATAGTTTTCTATGAGTGTGTCTACATCGTAATTTTAGAACCGAAGTCACCTATTTCTTTTGTTCTATTAGATTTCATAACGTCGTTGAGAGTCTGTAAATGCTAAGGT
The DNA here is from genome assembly GCA_006410555.1 of Capra ibex. Taxonomy (NCBI): domain Eukaryota; kingdom Metazoa; phylum Chordata; class Mammalia; order Artiodactyla; family Bovidae; genus Capra; species Capra ibex. The sequence continues at coordinate 2,739,188 of SJYO01013451.1, read as the reverse complement.
TCTTTACCAACAACCTTTTGACGATATCTTATAGGTAAAGGGTCACACAAAGACCCACCTTACTTCTGTCGGTCAACCACTTAAAATCCGACAACTTGACTTGAGAGTTAGTCCTTCTAGGATCCCGGAATCTACCACTTAAGGAACCCCTGTTTCTGGACTCGTAAAGGGGGACCGTAGGGGGTCTGGACTGGGTGTCCGTCCGTATGGTGTCCCGAGTGATTCCCAAACGACTGATTTCTTTCTTTGTCGACTTATGGACAAAAGTCCATAAGTCTCTTTTTCTTTTTGTGACTTATTCAATCCTGTACGATCCAAAAGAGTAGACTGTAAAGGAAAGTTTCCGAGACTCCCGAATTCAATGTCCCTCTCCGCCGAAGACATTCAGTCTTTACCTTTTTATAAATATGCCTTGACTACAAAACTTGAAATTACCTCTTGAAATAGAAAGGATACAGTTTAAGACACAATCACCAAACCCCAGAGAAGTTTAGGGTCTTTGACCACACCAAAAGGGGTAAGTACTCAGGACCTATAGGACTTTCGTGAAAAATTTTTTTACATCATTATCGATTATAAACACTTCATATAGAATACACGGTTCCTGAAATTACTTAATAGAGTAAATTAAGATTGTTGTCAAGACCCTACTACTGTACGAATAATATATGTCTGGAGCACTGAGTCGGAACCCTTTACGTCCGTTAAAAAGGTTCTCGGTAACGATCACTCTCCGTCTCGACCACAAACTCGGATTCCCTACACTGGGCCCCTGGGTTAATGGGTGACAAGGACCACGAAGTACCGTTGAGTAAGGGTCATAAGAACCGACCTTTTAGGGTACCTATCTCCTCGGACTACCCGATGTCAGGTACCCCGGCGTTTCTCAGCTTGTGTTGACTCGCTGACACGACTGTCACTCGACCCCCGTCCACCCTACCCGGAAGTTCTTGTAAGTGGACGACTGAGGAGAGGAAAACCATTGGGACTCGATCCACCACAATACCAGGGTAAAATGTCGACCCTTTTGACTCGGAGCGTCTCCAATTCGACGGACTGTGTTGTCCCTGAACTTGGACCCAGACTCCTACGGTGGCACGGGGAAAAAGGAGGGTAGTCGGGGTCGCGGGACGAGGAGGGAGACGCCGGGGGCTGTTGGGAGGAACTGGATGGGGCCGAGGTAGTCTGTCGTCCAGAGGTAGTCCAGGAGGACCCCCTGGGTTCGACTCTCCCCAGACGGAGTCGGGGTCCTTAGAGGTCCTTAGAGGTCCTGGGTCACCCCAGAGTCACCTTGCACCGGTACGGTACGCACCTAGTTCTCCGTTTTCCGTGCCTGGTGGACGCTGACTAAGGAGCACTTCCTTCGGACCTAGGGTCGTGTGTAGGAAGGAAGGCCGTAGAGGGCACGGCAAGCAGGACGTGCGGACCGGTGCACCTGTCTTAGCTCTCTGGCTAGGTCGCGCTAGGGAGAACCCTCCGACCGAACGAACCGTCCGGACTCAGTTCCAATCCCTTCGGACAGAAGGAGGAAACACCCCGGAGTCACTGCTCGGTCGGGGGACGGGAAGGGTGGACGGGGTCGACCGGAGGACGTCGTGTCTTCTCTCCTGACCCAAGGGGTTTTTGTCGGAGTCTACTACGTCCTTCGACGGACGATGTCGCGCTCGGGGTCCTCGGGTAAGAGTGATAGACGAGAGGTGGAGTGACAGTACCCTAGGTCCTCGTCGCCAAATACCTCCGGAGACACCTGGTCCGGAGTTGCGTCTGTAACGTACCTCAGGAGGGTAGCCGAGGCGGTCCAAATAGAGGTTAAATGTCCACCTTCCCCTTCAGGTTTCACCCGAAACCCCGGTGTGTCGGGTCTGCGAGTCAACAGCAACCACGACAACAAGTCGACGAGTGTCAACCTAGGGTGAGAACCGCTGGAGTACCTGATGTCGTGCGGTCCGAAGGGAGAGGAAGTGGTTGAGGGTCCCGAACGAGTTTGAGTACAGGCTCAGCCACTACGGTAGGTCGGTAGAGCAGGAGAGAGCGGGGGAAGAGGAGCACGGAAGTTAGAACGGGTCGTAGTCCCAGAGAAGGTCGCTCAGCCGAGAAACATAGTCCACCGGTTTCAAGCCTCGAAGTCGAAGCCAGGAAGGTCACTTATAAGTCCCGACTAAAGAAAGTCTTGACTGACAAAACTAGAGGAGCGACAGGTTCCCTGAGAGTCGAGTCGAGTCATGACGGACCGAAACTCGTCTAGGGAAGCGGAGAGACCCGGAACCAAACAAGTAGAGTAGTCCTCTTACCCACGTCATGCCCGTAAGAAGAGGACCCAGGTGTCTAAGGACTCTCCGGGCACCTTTCCTATCTCCCCACGGTATTGTCTCCCACCCCTTTCAATGGAGAAATAAAGGTGGTTGGATCTTGGCTCCACGTCGTCAAGGAGGTGGTTGTGGAGATCTCCGTGGTCAGACTGGGGGTCCTCTTCAGCGTCAGGAACGGTTCCGGACCCGGCAGTCACGGTTCGGGCGAGGGAGGAGGGGAGGGGAGGGGGTGAGACGAGGTCGGAGGACTTGGGGAGCGCGTCGGAGGGAGGAGTCCTGCGTACGTGAACGACAAAGGAGACGGACCCTTCCAAAATCAGGAGTCCGGAGGTCTGATACAGTCGTAGAGGAACGACCAGAAGGACGTCATCACTTGTGACACTCCGGAACAGGTCTGGGGAGACGTCCTCACCTCCTGACCGGGGACTGACGACTCTCCGTGGGAACCGAGAGTCGGGAAAGCTCCTAACAGAGACGTAGGGTCCACCGAGTCAACCATTTCTTGGACGGACGTCGTGTCTTCTAGACCTAAGTCAGCGATCCAGCCCTTCTAAGGGACCTCTTCTTTTACCGTTGGGTGAGGTCATAACAGCAGCTCCATTTAGGGTAGCTGTTTCCTCGGACCGTTCGATGTCAGGTACCCCAGTGTTTCTCAGTCTGTGTTGACTCGCTGATTTGGTGGTGGTGGTAGTGGTAGGCGACTTCTTTTGGAGGACAAATTCCTGCACACAGGAAGGTTCCGGCGGAGTAGGTTAGTGGCTAGTTGTGTCCCATACTTTCAGTCTAGACTCTGTTAAGACTTCCGAGTAGACACAGGAGTCGAAGGACCCCCAACCGACTCCGAAAACCGAACTCAGAGTCAAGTTGAAGAGGGTTGTGGGTTAGGACGAAGAGGAGGAAGAGGATGTGGACCCCTAGGGTTGACGTGAGGGACTATTTATGGGGTGGTATTAGAGGTTTGACTCGAAGGTTCTACCGCGACCTCCATTTCTTGGACGGATGGCTGCGTCTTCTGTAGTCTCTGCACCTAAGCTAGGGACCCAGCCCTTCTAGGGGACCTCCTCCGTACCGTTGGGTGAGGTCACAAGAACGGACCTCTCAGGGGTGTCTGTCTCCTCGGACCGCCGATGTCAGGTACCTCAACGTTTCTCACCATGTGTCGACTTCACTGAATCGTGTGTGCGCGTGGTAGATGGCTAGTCTCGGACGAGGGGACCCTTGACTCACTGGGTCCGGGGGGCGGATTCCAACGTCTGGGAGAGGGGTGAGTGAGTGCCTCGGGGGGTGGGGGCTAGCGACCGTGGGGCGGGGTAGATGTCCGGGTCTAAGTGAGCGGACAACAGACAGGAGGGTGGTCTTACGTCCGAGGTATTCGTGTCCTAGAACAAAACAGTAAAGTGACGGGTCTTGTCATAGTCCGTAGTATTATAGGTGAGTTCTATGCACCTTACTTACCATCACTCATCGGTGTGGCAGGAACTGCACACCGGTTGTTTTAGGAGGTGTAGGAGAGAGGTGCGAGACAGCTGAGACTGGAAGGTTCGAGCACATTGACCGGAGCCCCGGACTGAGGCCTAGACCTGTTATCCAGTGTCGATTTAGGGTAGGACGACTAAGAGACCCAGGACCCAGACCGAGATTGCACGACTTCTGGACTCTTCGTTAATAAAAAATTTTAGAGATAACCTCATATTAACGAAATACTACGACGCGCTCAAAGATGACATGTCGTTTCACGTGGTCGACACGTATGTGTGGATAGGGAGGGAAAACCTGAAGGAAGGCTTAGTCCAGTGGCGTCGCGTAATTCGTCTCAAGGGATATGAGAGTTTAACCCTAAACCCACAAACTCTTCTGAGAACTCTCAGGGAACTTGACGTTCCTCTAGTTTAGTCAGGTAGGATTTCCTCTGGTTGGGACTTATAAGTAACCTTCCTGACTGCGCCTTGGACTTCGAGGTGTTGAAACCGGTGCACTACGTTTCTTGACTGAGTAACCTTTTCTGGGGCTACGACCCTTCGTGACTTCCGTCTTCCTCTACTCCCGTCGTCTCCTACTCTACCTATTTATCGTAGTAACTGAGTCACCTGTACTTAAACTCGTTTGAGACCCTCTATCACTTCCCGTCCCCTCGGACTGTACGACGTAGCACCCCAGTGTTTCTCAGCCTGTACTGAATCGTTTACTTGTTGTTGTCGAATCGAGATGGCATACGATTCTTCGTACATAAAATCTTGAAGTAGGTTCAGTGGTAATTTTTACGACCATATTTTTTTATTTTACGACGTGTCTTGCTTTATCGAGAGGATCAGTAAAAGAACCATTGCAACTAGAGCAGTACATAAATGAACGACCAAATAAAGGCAGGGGCTGCTCGGGAGTACAGAACAATTATCGACGTCGGGTCTCGAATCGTACTACGGACCGTACGACACCCGAGAACCTTTTGTGTGTAGTCTACCTACTTGGCACGAGGGGGAATGTCTTACACTCGCCGAACCCCGTCTTCAGTGTAGGGTCGTGGAAACTTAGACCGTCCTTCTCCAGAAAGCCGGAATTATGTAGTCAACGCCCCCGACCCTCTCCTCGTGTTCCCACCGACACTGAGCCGTCACGACACGACCGGAGAACCGGAGTAGTGGGGGTCCTCCGCCCACAGTGCAAGCGTGTGTGTCCGGACCGACCAGTCCGAGAGACTGGGGCTCCCCGTGGAGAGTCCCTGGTGGCGTCTCCGGCCGACGGGCGATGAGGGACACCGAGGGTCTCTACGACCAGGAACCTGAAGGTCACGGTAGGGGACCTAGAGATTCCCTCGGGACACCTCGATCGGTGTCGAGAGAGACAGCAGTCGGTTCGGTGACACTAGACCTTTGTGGCACACGGACCTGACAGTAAAAGGGGTAGTACTCAAAAAGGGGTCGTCGAGAAGTCAATAGTGTGTGTGTTCTGGAACCACCCAAGTGGGTGAACGAGAGTACTGCACGGGACTCATACAGACTTGCGACCCACCTGGTCGAGTCGAACACTTTGAGTGCGGGGGAGGAGGGAGTTAGAGTACGTCGTTTATGGACAGTGTATGACAAATCCCGAGGTCCTTGTCTCCTTTTCTTTCGGTTCAGGGACTGGAATTCCTTGTATGTAAGATCACCGTCCCCTATTTATATACGTAGTCCGCTATACACGACACCCTTTTTTATTTCGTCCTCTCCTCCCTCCTCGTCCTTGGTACCGCCTTCCCACAAGGGTAAAATAAATCCCCCGTCTTTCCCGGAACAGAGTTTTCTTCCATCGAAAGCTCCACTCAGGGATTCCTCAACTGTCTCTACCGGTGTCACTATAAGTCTCTTTCCTACAGAATCCGACTCTCTTGTCGACCACGTTTCCGGGACTCCGTCCTCACACAAACCGTACGGGTCACTTATCGTCCCTTCACTCGTCCCAACCTCACCTTACTCATCGCCCCACCACTCCACAGTCTTCTATCTTCTCCTCTAGTCTCTCTGTCTGTTGTCCGGTACTCAAGTCTGCCCGGAGCCTTCTGTTCGTCGAGGTGAGATGAACTCAACCTTTGGTAACCTCCCAAACTTCCTTTTCCTGTCAGACTGAACGTGAACCAAAGGCCCCGACGCCACGACTCTTACGTACCCGTTCCTGTTCCCCTTTTCGTCCCCATATAGTCGCTCCTCCGATTACGTCAATAGACCCATCCTCTATTCCCGAATCGGTTCTTCTACCATTCTTCCCCAGTCTAAAAAATATATACAACTTCAGGTCGGTTATCCTAAACGACTACCTTAACCTACATCCCACTCTCTCTCTCTTAGGTTTCTACTTCGGTGTGCTAAACCGGACTCGTCGACCTTCCTACCCAGACGGTAACTGCCTCAACCTTTCCTCAAGTCTCCTTGTCCAGACCCTATCTCGACAGACCTGTGTCCCAAAGACCTGTGTCCGAAAGACTGGTGGACAACCGGTAGGTTCGCCTCGATAGTTCTGTCACAAACTTCGGCTTGGACCCCGAGTCCCGTCTCCACCCCGATCTCTCGATATAACCTCTAGACAGGGGGTGCAGGTGAGAGACTCCAAGACGATTGGTCGGAAGACCCGTGAGACAACCCCCAGACGGACACCCTGAACCCCCAGTTGCGGACCGAGGTCTGGAACTCTTTTCGTGAGGATAAGGGATTCAGAGTCAAGACGTTGACCCTTTATGTTGATCGTCATAACCAATCAGTGACTCAATACAGACTGAGAAAACGTTGGGTTACCTGACATCGGGCGGTCCGAGGAGACAGGTACCCTAGGACGTCCGTTCTTATGTCCTCACCCAACGGTACGGGAAGAGGTCCCTAGCTTGGCCACACAGGATATAACCCTCCACCTAAGAAATGACGACTCGGTGGTCTCCTTGATATTTGATCGTTATTATGTGGTGTCTAAGCACTTTCAAAATTAGTGACTTATACGGAACAGTCATAACGAGACCGGAGTTGCTCGTGTCGTGGATGTCTACGATAAAACGACCTACATAATCAACGACGACGTTCAGGTGGAGAGAAACCTGGTTACCAATTGGGACCCGGTATAGGGGGACCGATGTAGCTTTCCCTGGTCCCAACCCCGACACTGGAGACCTGACGGTAAACCTTCCTACTGGACCAAATCAGTCTGAGGGACCCGCACTTAAACTCAACCCTTACTCCTTTGACCCCGGCAACCACCACCTAGACCTCGGCTTTCCGGGAAGACCCAGTGAAAAGTACACTCGCTCGGCTCCTGTCACACTGGAACTCATGTTCTGAAGTAACCCCGACCGACCTGGGACGAAGGTAGGGTCCCTCCGGACCTTCCGGCAGTTCGGATGGGGGTTAGGGGAACTTAAGGGTGACCTGTAACCCAGTTGTTTCCGTATAAACAACTCGGGTTCTCGGAGTCACCCTTTGAATGCCCCACTACTCAAGAGCCGGTCGAACGACACCGCCCGTACCGAGGTCGACGAAGACAGAGGTCGCCCGAGACCTTACAAGGTGGGGGTCGTTAACACCTGTTATCCCAACTTCAGAGAAGCTCGGGACAATCTTGTTCTCCCAAACCTTTCGAGACATCTTGAAGACCACTTTTTCTGTTCTGGGTGATTTGGTGTCCGGAGGGTAAGAGGGTGGAGAGATACGTGCAGGCGTGCGACCCCGGTGTCAGTCGTGCTCCCGACCGGGGCCTCCACAGCCAGAGTAGGAGACAAACCGTCTTCTTTGGTCCTTCCGTCTGTAGGGTCGGTGTCCTGCTCACTTTGGTCGAAACGGCCGAGACCCGTCCCCCCATTGGTCAAAGGTCCTACCCCGTCATACTTGGACCTCGACTAGGGACCCGGGGCGCTCCACCCCCATTCTCCCCATTCGGGGTGGGACTTTGATGAAGGAGGAGTCTCGAGCCAGAACGAGGGTGGTCTGAAGAAGGTTTAAGAAAAGTAGGTACACAATTATAGTACACCTGTGTGACCTGTACTAGTTGTTCCACGGAACAAGCCTTTCACATGGATTTTCCGCGGACGAAGTATAGGGTGAGGTGGGACGTCTGGTGGTGGGCGGGTGCACGGGTCCGTTCTTCGTTCCCCTGGACAGCAACGGAGTGACACGGTTGTGACGTCTCATCGACAGTGTCGGGTAATGCGGGTGTCGGAGGTGCCGTAGGGACAGATACACGGACCTCTCTGGTCTCTGTATGTCCCTTCCTCGACCACGTCCGGCACGTCTTTGCGGGGGACGACCACCTGTAACCGCACCCGTCGGTCGTTGGAGTAAAGGGGCGACGGACCACCGCCCACAATTCCGGGGAGGAAACCGACAGGACTACGCCGAACCCCACCCCCCCGTCCAGTAGCACAAAGGAGGACATGTAAAGGTAGAAAGGTTTTTTAAAGGGGTGTGGGAAAAGTCAGTTGGAGACAGGGGACTGGAACCTTTTGTATATGAACACAAGTAAGATCTCAAAGTGTGTATCTACAACATAAAGACATGAAAACCCCCCAGACCGTACCACAAAGACTAACACCAAAGACTAAATACGTGAAACAAACCATATAGTCGATAAACAAAGAAAATGAGTCTCTCACCATGTCCACATTGTAAACAAATAGGCTAGAGGACCACTACTGTCAAAATGACTGACGTCAAAAAACGATAATACTTATTGCTACGATACTTGGGATGATATTTTCAGAAACACACCTGTGCGAAAGTAAAGAGAACGTTATCAACCAGGATCCCATTTACGTACCAATGAAACAATTTATAATTTATATACCAATTTCCATAACAATTTACATGTGAATTGATACACTTTTGACGGAGAAAAGGTGGTTATTGTTTAATGTCAAGGTCAACGAGACGGAGAACTGTCAGTGAACCATATTAAAACTTTTATTAAAATCGACAAGATCACGTATGCACTACCATTGAGTACCCGAAAACTTCGTAACTCTATGTTAAAAGTATGGTATTATAAGTGGGAAAATTTGCTATGTTAAGTTACCAAAAGTTATATAAGTGTCTCAGTGCGTTGGAAGTGTTGATAGATTAAAGTCTTGTAAAAGTAGTGAGGTTTTGGGAAATCAAGGACCTTCTTACGAGTGGATGAAAGACAGAGACACCTAAACGGATGAGACTTGTAAAGTACAGCTGGCTCACTATTTTACACGGCAAGACACAGATCCAAGAGAGTCGGATGACAGAAGTGACGCCTGGACGTGACACCGCAGATAGTCCGAAGTAAGGAGAAATACCGGTTTATTATAAGACGACACACGTGTGTGTATGCGTAAAACAAGTGTGTAAGGAGCAGCTACCTGTAAACCAAACAAAAAAAAAAAAAAGTGAAAAACCGATGACACTTATTTCGACGAGACTTATAAGTACATGTTCCAAAACAAAAATAAAAACAAGACAACTTATCAAAAACCGGTACTGAACGTCGTACACCCTAGAATCAAGGGACTGGACCCTAGTTTGGGTGTAGGGGACGAGCTCCTCGTAGCTCACAATCGGTGACCGGACGGCCCCTTCACGTCCCCAGACTACCCGTACAAAAATGAAGATGACCCGCATGTCGATCCTCACCCCGACGACCCAGTGCGACATTGAGACGAGGTGTTTGAGTCGAAGGGACTGAGACTCGAGACGGAGTCGAGTCGAGTCACTCACGCGAGACGAACCACCCCAACCCCCCCACAGGGGAGGGGGACACCTCCATGCCGGTGCGGAGGTCCTCCTTCGGGAGTCACTGACATGTCGAGCGAGACAAGGGAAGGGAACCCCTAGAGTCAGAACACGTCAGACAGCAGGTCACAGACTTCCGACACCAAAAGTCAAGTCAAGTCAAGTCAAGTCAGCGAGTCAGCACAGGCTGAGAAACACTGGGGTACTTAGCGTCGTGCGGTCCGGAGGGACCGGTAGTGGTTGAGGGCCTCAAGTGAGTCTGAGTGCAGGCAGGTCAGTCACTACGGTAGGTCGGTAGAGTAGGAGCCAGCAGGGGAAGAGGAGGACGGAGGTCGGGGAGGGTCGTAGTCCCAGAAAAGGTTACTCAGTTGAGAAGGGTACTCCACCGGTTTCATGACCTCGAAGTCGAAATCGTAGTAAGGGAGGTTTCTTTAGGGTCCCGATAAAACAGGTCAGAAGACATCAAATATCGTCTTCTCTATCAGATCAATGAGGTAATTCCGACCTTCGTCTTCTGGGTATAAATTGTAAGGAGACAGACTATGGAAGTGGTAGATCAAGATTCTCCTGAAGGGACCATTAGATCACCAATTCTTAGGTGGAAGGTTACGTCCCCTATGCCCAAGCTAGGGACCAGCCCCTTCATTCTAGGGTGTGCGGTTCCTCGATGACTCCGGGGCACGACGTTGGTCTCTCTTCAGGAACTCGGTGTCACTCCTCGGGCGGACGGCGTTGATTCTGGGTTGAATCGGTTTTTATTAATTTATAAAAAATTTTTATTATTTCAAGATCCCTCTGAATTTACACCCGCCAACAAAGCCGACTGTGAGTACCGTGAGACATGGACATACAAAAAAGACAAACACACTCGAACACAAACCAGTTCAAATTAGACCCTTCCGGAGTCTTCGGGTTTGACCCTAACGAAGAAGGTCTCGAATAAACAGAAACGAAGACGATCCATGGTGCCTACGCTTTAATTGGGTTCTTCTGAATTTAAAAAGACGACCCCTAAAAAGGCTGGACAACCTTTTTAATTTTGAGACCCCGAGACATTCTCACTCGTATAACCCACACTTAAGAGTTCTTGGTGGTAGTGGTGGTAGTAGTGGTTTTGGTGGTGGTGCTAGTGAGAGAGTCGGCGTCACTTCTGAGTAACCAAAGGTCGTAAAAGAGATTCCCACATCGGTGGAAGGTTCCAGAGTCTAATTACGTCTCCAGAGTTAAGACTACGAGACGGAATTACTCTCAGAGAAATTACTTTGGTAACTGGGGGTTTCGAGATCCAAGGACAATGGTCGGAAACAGTGGTCTCGTCGAGATCGAAGATAAAGAGCAATGACCAGTGACAAGACGAAAGTCAGGTGCCAAGGAATGACACACACTCTTGTAGAAAGTACCAAAGTAAATGGGAGAACACTCCCGTCGTTACGCATATTTGCGAACCGTATTAAATAGCTCCTAGATCGACTCAACATCACCCACCTAAAAAATCCTATAAGTTAGACTGTATATGTAGTAAGAAACCTCCGTCTTTAGGAGGTGTAGTCACTGAAGTAGACGTCTCTTACCTCTGTTAGACTAAAGACTCCTAACAACGTTCCTTACCTTTATACGCTTTCCTTACATATGAACTATATCGCGAACCGTGTCTACCTCTGACGGGCGTCATGGGTAAGACCCCCAAACAACGAACTTGACCCCGAGAGAGGCTCCTGTCTGCCGGACTCGTGACTTCGTCCCCAGGCGTCCTCGGTCCAAACTTAGGGGTGGGACGAGAAGAATACGAGGCTATAATAAATGGCGAGATTTGGAGCCAGAGGAGTGGACATTTGAGTCCATTATCTGTCGACGCACAGAGTGTTCAGACAATGTTCCGAGGTCGCTGTAGCACAGTCACTGGGACCAGATGTCACGACGCACCTCTGCGGTCGCCGATAATCGTCCATCCTGACCTCCCTCTCGTTACCGAAAACTTCCACGCCAAGAGACACAGGTACTTTGCCCTGACGGACCGTCACAATGACTCAGGGTCGAACATGACGACCGACGAGACGCCCGGTCATTTAGTTCTCTGCTCAACGACCCTGTTCTTTATTCCTGAACTGAACTTTTCGGTCGTCCGGCTCCAGTACGACCTGAGTACAGGGTTTCTAGGTTGAACGGACTCAATCTTCAGTCCGTTTCTCAGCCTGCGCTGACTCGCTGACTTGACCTGAAGAAAAGATGATTTTCCCCTCCCCTCATTCAGTTCGTGAAGGACCAAGGGTAGTCGGAGGTCTCCCACGCACACTTAAAGAGGGAGGACGACAGTAAGTGTCCGCATTCTGTCCGGACCCCGGACCCTGGGAAACGACGTTACGAACGTGGATCTGTGTGGGGAGGAAATCGTTGTTTTGTGTTTCTTTTATGTGTCTGACTTTTACTGAAGTACGACACGTTAATCCCGTTTAAGACCTGTTTTCTTATGTTTCTCTGGTTTTTGGGTTGACGATGAAACTCTTCGGGCCTCGTTTTTGTTCCATGACACGTATGGGGGACGTGATTTACGGTCGATTCGCCCGTCTGGGGGACTCGGTGGGGACCTGTGTGGGGAACAGGGGGAAGTCCCTCAGTCGTTCCCTCGGATAATAAACAAGAACGGGGGGCGACGACGTCGTCCCGGGGGTTATTTCAGAGGGGACTTAAAGGACAGACCGGAGACTAGTTCGAGACAACTAATGTCTCCCGTTGTTCTCGAACCCACCGAGTCACCGTTTCTTAGACGGACGGTCCCGTCCTCTGAAGTCTCTGTGTCCAACCTAGGGACCCAGCCCTTCTAGAGACCTCATCCTTTACCGTTGGGCGAGGTCATAAGAACGGACCCTTTAGGGTACCTGTCTCCTCGGACCACCCGATGTTAGTAACCCCAGCGTTTCTCAGTCTGTGTCGACTCGTTGACTCGTCTCGTGTCGTCGTTCCCCCGGTTCTTGGGGCCGGTCATTTGTCCACCCGGACCAGTCCTCCCAAGAACACTCGATTTGTTTCCATAAAATCGAAGTACGAGGAAGGGACCCTCCGTCCTAAGGGTCTCTACCCGGTAATACACATTAAATTCGAGTATCCGTCGAAGGGAAATCACTAACTGAACACTATCTTGTGTTTCGAAGAAGGGATCAAGTTATCGTTTCCCACATCCCTTGTGAGTCCCATTCCTCTCCCTACCACTTGATCAGACAGACCCAGACTTTGGTCGAGGCGGGTATCGATCGACGAACAGGAGGTCGTTAGTCACTGAAGAGACGGGAAGTCGAAGGAGTAGACATTTTCCTCCCATTTATCCCTGGTACGTCAACAACACTACTTGACTGCTAGGTACCTTGTGTGAAGGGACTCGAGGACGGGCCCGCGTATCATCCATAACCCAAGCGTCCTTGTCGAGGGTATTACCCCCTGCAAACCTTCGGTTTCCTTTCACCGGGTGTGCACTGACCCGACAGTCTCGACTACCTCCTCGTAAAATGTGAAGTCGACACACTTGGTTCACACTTGAACCGGTACTCTCCACGTTAAAAGTATAAACCTTTTGTCTGTTTTCGTTCTCTTTTTGTGAGTCGTCTCCGTTCTTCTAAGCGGTTTTCAAAATTTTTATTAACGCAGCTTACTAAAGTGTGGTCGGGGAATACGACTCCTATATACAAAAGGACATCTTTTACGAATAATTTTTTGAGCCCTACTCTTAGAACCTTCTCGTCTACTATACTTTCCCGGTTCAAGACGTCCGTTACCACATCCGTTCTTGGTTACTTTTGAGAAAGGCGAACCTTGTGTCAAAAATCTCCCATGTTTGGTTATCTGTTCAATGTCTGTATTGTAGACTCGACCATTCCTCCAAGGCTGTATTTTTGTACGGAGGTTTAATAAAGAAACCAGTTAGATGGGAAATCGTTTCAGTCTTCACGACTCGGGACTCACCACTGTTCATTGTCGTTGTATTAAAATGGTCCAAAAGGATTTCCTCCCGTCCGGTCTTCTTTGTCCGTCCCCTTCTATGATCATTTTTGCGACTCTTCATTTTATTGTTCAAAGACTACACACGTTTCTGTCCTTGATGACTTGTGTGTCTGACCCACACACGCCGAAGACGAAGACCCTGGAGTAGTCACACACATACGCACGATTCAGTGAAGTCAGCACAGGGCGAGAAACGTTGAGGCACCTGATATGGGGCGGTCCGAGGAGTCAGGTACCCTAAGAGGTCCGTTCTTGTGACCTCACCCAACGGTCCGGGGGGAAATCCCCTAGAAAGGCTGGGTCCCTAGCTTGGACGCAGAGAATACAGAGGATGCGACCGTCCGCCCGAGAAATGGAGTAGGCATTTACACAAGACAACCACTTCATTACTGGGCTTTAAAATTATAGATATAAGCGGTAATTCTGTGATGTGTTACAAATCCATTTTTTATTTTCCTGTGATTCGAACCCCTCTTTTTTCCATGATACGTCACAAATCCCAGAACTAACAAGTTTCTAAGCACTATAATGTCGTGGGAGGTGTTTAACTATGATCCTGTTTCGTCCTAGTCCCTTCTCCCGGATCTGTCCTTATTTCCACGTTCCTGAAGGGACTGGTAGGGCACCGACTCTAAGGTACGAAGGTTCCGTCCCCCGCGTCCAAGTTAGGGACCAGCCCCTTGATTCCAAAGTGTACAGGGTTCCGAACCGGTGATTTATTGTCAAGCGCAGACATAGTACGTTAGTACTTTGCGACGTGCGCGAAAAAGGAGGTGACCCGGTAGACATTTTGTCCCTATCCTCCTGTCTGCTCCCTTAAACCGAGATCCTAATATATGGGACACGAGTCAGCGAGTCAGTATAGGTGGTGATTTCGTAGTACATTTTATCGAAATGACGGGATTTTTCAGAGACACGAGGACAATAAAGGTCGGGGTAGGGGTTTAGGGACCGTAGGTAACTAAAAATAACAATAATAACTGACACGACCCAGAAACAACGACGCGGTTCGCACCCGACAGAGATCAATACCGTCCGCCCCGACGAGGAACGACGCCACACGTCCGAAGAGTAGCGCCGCGAAGAGAACACGTCTCGAGCCCGAGGTCCACACCCCCGAAATGAGCACCCGAATCAACAGGGTACCGTACACCCTGGAGTCGAGGGACTGGTTCCTAGCTCGGACACAGGGGCCGTAACCGTCCACCTAAGCATCGGTGACTTCGTAGTCTCTTCCGAAGTCTCAGACCAGAGGAGTCTGACCGAAGAAGGTGAGACACTATTCGTAGATTCCAAGGAAGTGCAGAAGGACCCCGAAGGGAGCATCGAGGCAGTCATTTCTTAGACGGACGTTACGTCCTCTGGACCCAAGCTAGGGACCCAGTCCTTCTAGGGGACCTCTCCCCTTACCGTTGGGTGAGGTCACAAGAATGGACCTCTTAGGGTTCTTGTCTCCTCGGACCGCCCGATGTCAAGTACCCCAGCGTTCTCAATCTTTGCTGTCTCACTGATCTGGTGGTAGTGGTGAAAAGTACAGAAGACTGCCGAACTATTGAGTTCGTTTCTTATCATAGGGTGACAAACCGATATGGTGACAGAAAGACTTATAAACTTTTAAAAGTGTTATTCAAAACCCCTTTTTTTTTTTGTGTGTTTTTGTTTTGGGGTTTTGAAGAACTCACACATACAGACATTTTAGCATTACCCCGGTAAGTCTCCTCGGTACCGCTCCCAGGGTGGTGCGGACCTGGGACCGACACGAAAGCTTCCTCTCGGTCTAATAAGGTGGAAAGAGCAAAAGAGAGTCGTCCTACCGTTAGCGTTGTAGGTCACTACGTGCCCACAACGTTCTTGGACGGGTGGTGGCCGCACGTCATCGCTTAGTCAGTGCCCCAAGTAAGCGAAAGGGCAGACCCTTACATGCCATGACGACTAGTGGTCGTCTCCCGTGTGAACTTCGTCCGTTCACAGGTCGAAAGTTCGAAACAGAAACGCCTTATGGAAGGCCTTCCTACACTTTCAGTCTCAGGTTTGTTCGGAGAGGTGAAACCCGAGCACTAAGGCGCTTGTATTGATCATAATGACTACCGACGTCGCAGGAGGAGCGCGACAGAGGGAGGATCGGACACGGACGGGGAGGGTGGCGGGGTGAAGGTCCGGTCCTGGATGAAGGTATAGACCCAGAGGGTGATTGGACATTCGC
The DNA here is from genome assembly GCA_006410555.1 of Capra ibex. Taxonomy (NCBI): domain Eukaryota; kingdom Metazoa; phylum Chordata; class Mammalia; order Artiodactyla; family Bovidae; genus Capra; species Capra ibex. The sequence goes on along the minus strand of SJYO01013451.1, from coordinate 2,723,472 downwards.
TAGGACCGAGTCCCGGACCGCGTCGTACGTCCTGCACTTCTTGTGCGTCACACGTGGCTTGCTTGACTGCAGTGGAAGGTAGTGATAGAGGGACCGGGTCTCGTCCTTCTCCTTGTTAGGTGTCTCCGACAGTGAGTTGGTCATAAGAGGGACTTCGTACCGAATAAGTCGGACCTGTTGATGTAAGAATTGTCCTAATAGGACCCTTCGTTACCCCGGCCCCCGGGAGACATGAGGGGGACAATTTCCGACTTAACACAGGGAGGTAGTTTCAATGTAATCTCAGGATTGGAAATCATGGAGTCTTACACTGGAATAAACCTTTATTTCAGTAACTTCTATATTAAACAAACTACCATCAAATCAGCGATTCAGCACAGACTGAGAAATTTGGGGTACCTGACCTCGGACGGTCCGAGGACCAGGCACTCTAAAGGGTCTGTTCTTATGACGTCACCCAACGGTAAAGGAAGAGGTTATTAATCAAATCCGTTTCAGTAATGTGTGTGGGCTCCAGTCCCCTCCACCGGCTCTCCTCGTTAGGGTGTAGGCTCCAGTCCTCCCCACCGGCACTCCTTTATGGGGAGCAGGTTCCATTCCTCGTCGTCGACGCGAAACGACCTCGTCGGCATTTCTCTATAGGGTGTAGGTTCCATTTTCTTTGGTTTCATTCTACCATCCACAACACTCTCCCGTAGTCTCCCGTCTGTGTGACTTTGGTATTAGTGTCTTTTGATCGGTTAGACTAGTGTGTCTGGTGTCGGTACAGATTGAGTTGTTTTGATTCGGGACGGTACACCCCGGTGGGTTCTACCCTCCCAGCACCACCTCTCCAGACTGTCTTATACCAGGTGACCTCTTCCCTTACCGTTTGGTGGAGTCATAAGAACGGAACTGTTGGGGTACTTGTCATACTTTTCCGTTTTACTATCCTATGACTTTCCCCTTGAGTGACCCAACCATCCATGGGTTATACGATGACCTCTAGTCACTTCTTTATTGAGGTCTTTCTTACTTCCCTACCCCGGTTTCGTTTTGGTTATGGGTCGACACCTACACTGACCACTATCTTCGTTCCAGGCTACGATATTTCTCGTTATAACGTATCCTTGGACCTTACAGTCCAGGTACTTAGTTCCGTTTAACCTTCACCAGTTTGTCCTTTACCGTTCTCACTTGTAGCTGTAAGATCCTTAGTCACTTGATTTTACCTGACCTTACCCACTTAAATTGAGTCTACTGGTAATATAGATGGTGACACCCGTCCTTAGGGAGTCTTCTTTACCTCATCGGTAGTACCAGTTGTCTTCTCAGACTTTACTTCACTACGACGAGTCAGCGAAGTCAGCACAGGCTGAGACACGCTGGGGTATCTGCCGTCGGGTGGTCCGAAGAGGCAGGGACCCTAAGAGGTCCGTTCTTGTGACCTCACCCAACGGTAAAGGAAGAGGTTACGTCCTTTCACTTTTAACTTTCACTTCAGTGAGTCAGCACAGGCTGAGAGTCACTGGGGTACCTGACGTCTGGTGGTCCGAGGTGGCAGGTACCCTAAAAGGTCCGTTCTCATGATCTCACCCCACGGTAACGGAAGAGGTCATGAACCTACGTTAGAGTTTTTGCTGTCTTACTAGAGACAAGTAAAGGTTCCGTTTGTTAAGTTACAGTGTCATTAGGTTCAGATACGGGACTGGTCATTACGACTTCTTCGACTTCAACTTGTCAAGATACTTCCGGATATTCTGGAAAATCTTGATTGTGGGTTTTTTCTACAGGAAAAGTAATATCCCCTGACCTTACGTCTTCATCCTTCATTTCTTTGTGGACCTCATTGTCCGTTTAAACCGGAACCTCATGCCTTACTTCGTCCCGTTCCGATTATCTCAAAACGGTTCGTTTGTGGGAGAAGGTTGTTGTGTTCTCTTCTGAGATGTGTACCTGTAGTGGTCTACCAGTTGTGGCTTTAGTCTAACTAATATAAAAACGTCAGTTTCTACCTCTTCGAGATATGTCAGTCGTTTTTGTTCTGACCTTCGACTGATACCTAGTCTAGTACTTGAGGAATAACGGTTTAAGTCTGAATTTAACTTCTTTCACCCCTTTTGGTGATCTGGTAAGTCCATACTGGAGTTAGTTTAGGGAATACTAATATGTCACCTTCGCTCTTTATCTAAATTCCCTGATCTAGACTATCTGTCTCACGGACTACTTGATACCTGCCTCCAAGTACTTTAACATATCCTCTGTCCCTAGTCCTGGTAGGGGTACCTTTTCTTTACGTTTTTTCGTTTTACTGACAGACCCCTCCGGAATGTTTATCGACACTCTTCTTCTCTTCGGTTTTCGTTTCCTCTTTTCCTTTCTATATTCGTAGACTTACGTCTCAAGGTTTCTTATCGTTCTTCTCTATTCTTTCGGAAGGAGTCACTAGTCACGTTTCTTTATCTCCGTTTGTTGTCTTACCCTTTCTGATCTCTGGAGAAGTTCTTTTAATCTCTATGGTTCCCTTGTAAAGTACGTTTCTACCCGAGTTATTTCCTGTCTTTACCGTACCTGGATTGTCTTCGTCTTCTATAATTCTTCTCCACCGTTCTTATGTGTCTTCTTGACATGTTTTTTCTCCAAGTGCTAGGTCCATTAGTGTTACCACACTAGTGAGTGGATCTCGGTCTGCAGGACCTTACACTTTAGTTCACCCGAATCTTTCGTAGTGACGCTTGTTTCGATCACCTCCACTACCTTAAGGTCAACTCGATAAAGTTTAGGACTTTCTACTACGACACTTTCACGACGTGAGTCATACGGTCGTTTAAACCTTTTGAGTCGTCACCGGTGTCCTGACCTTTTCCAGTCAAAAGTAAGGTTAGGGTTTCTTTCCGTTACGGTTTCTTACGAGTTTGATGACGTGTTAACGTGAGTAGAGTGTACGAGCATTTCATTACGAGTTTTAAGAGGTTCGGTCCGAAGTCGTTATGCACTTGGCACATGAAGGTCTACAAGTTCGACCAAAATCTTTTTCGTTTCCTTGGTCTTTAGTTTAACGGTCGTAGGTGACCTAGTAACTTTTTCGTTCTCTCAAGGTCTTTTTGTAGATAAAGACGAAATAACTGATACGGTTTCGGAAACTGACACACCTAGTGTTCTTTGACACCTTTTAAGACTTTCTCTACCCTTATGGTCTGGTGGACTGGACGCCACCAGAACTCTTTGGATATACGTCCGGTCCTTCGTTGTCAATCTTGACCTGTACCTTGTTGTCTGACCAAGGTTTATCCTTTTCCTCATGCAGTTCCGACATATAACAGTGGGACGAATAAATTGAAGATACGTCTCATGTAGTACTCTTTGCGACCCGACCTTCTTCGCGTTCGACCTTAGTTCTAACGGCCCTCTTTATAGTTATTGGAGTCTATACGTCTACTGCGGTGGGAATACCGTCTTTCACTTCTCCTCGATTTTTCGGAGAACTCCTTTCACTTTCTCTTCTCACCTTTTCAACCGGATTTCGAGTTGTAAGTCTTTTGATTCTAGTACCTTAGACCAGGGTAGTGAAGTACCCTTTATCTACCCCTTTGTCACCTTTGTCACAATCTGAAATAAAAACCCCCGAGGTTTTAGTGACGTCTACCACTAACATCGATACTTTAATTTTCTACGAATGAGGAACCTTCCTTTCACTACTGATTGAATGTATCGTATAACTTTTCGTCTCTGTAATGAAACGGTTATTTCAAGACAGATCAGTTCCGATACCAAAAAGGTCACCAGTACTTACCTACACTCTCAACCTGACACTTCTTTCGACTCGCGATTTCTTAACTACGAAAACTTGAAACCACAACCTCTTCTGAGAACTCTCAGGGAACCTGACGTCCCTCTAGGTTGGTCAGGTAAGATTTCTCTAGTCAGGACCCACAAGAAACCTTCCTGACTACGATTTCGACTTCGAGGTCATGAAACCGGTGGAGTACGTTTCTCGACTGAGTAACGTTTTCTGAGACTACGACCCTCCCTAACCCCCGTCCTCCTCTTCCCCTACTGGCTCCTACTCTACCGACCTACCGTAGTGGCTGAGCTACCTGTACTCAGACTCACTTGTGGCCCTCAACCACTACGTGTCCCTCCGGACCGTACGACGCTAAGTACCCCAGAGTCTCTCAACCTGTCCTGACTCGCTGACTTGACTTGACTTGACTTAGTTTATACCGATCACAGGAATATTTCACCCGAAAGGTCCACCGAGTCACCATTTTTCCTGGACGGACGGTTACGTTCTCTGTGGCCTATGAACTCAAACTAGAGACTCTATCCTTCTAGGGGATCTCCCCCTTTACTGTTGAGTGAGGTCATAACCACGGACCCTTTAGAGTCCCTGTCTCCTCGGACCGTCCGATGCCAGGTACCTCAGCGTTCTCAGGCTGTACTGCAACGTTGGTTCGTGTCGGTGTTGGAATTTTTACCCCTCTTAAACCTGCGTCTGAGGCGTCCTATTCCGGCACACTTCTCCTGTCGAACCTACACCCGCTACGTAGACGTTCCGCCCCTGGTGGTTTCGGGCGACCATTTGGGGGTTTCGACCCTCTCCCCGGTCCTCGTCCAAGAGGACGACGGGGAGTCTTCCTTCGTCGAGACGACTGTGGAAGGAGAACCTGAGACGTGTAAAGACGACAAATTCCGCGGGGGAGGGGATCACACACCCTGAAACAATGACCACCGGGGTCCTTTGATCCGTGGGAGTTGGACGAAGGGATTTTCCCCAGGTCGAGGTTGGCTAGGTACACCCTTTTGGATTGTTTGGAGTCGGTCCCTTCCCAAAACTCGCACCCTTCTTGTCTTCGACACAAATCTGTGACTCCCTTGTACTCCACTCGACGATCGTACCCACATAGGTCGAGGTAGAGTCGATTACTACTGGACGGTGGTTCCCGACGGGACCACCGAGTCTGCCATTTCTTAGACGGATGTTGTGCCCTCTGGGTCCAAGTTAGGGACCCAGTCGTTCTAGGGGACCTCTTCCTTTGCCGTTGGGTGAGGTCACAAGAACGGACCTCTTAGGGTGCTTGTCTCCTCGGACCGTCCGATGTCAAGTACCCCAGTGTCTCTCAGCCTGTGTTGACTTTACATATCTTGTCGTCGACGGGGAACAGTGATCGGGACACACATAGTTCTTCGCATGTACCTCCTCCTCGTCAATGACCCACACTGGGTCGCTAGGACCCGGACCCCAGATCTCTGGGGTGATGACGACCTGTTTGAGGGAAGGATTGGGTGGGAGGGGGTACATTGAACGGAGGGAAGTGGAGGGGAGACTGTTTAAGGTTTAGTGGTAAGCTCTGAGGGAAACCGTCTGTCGATCGACAGGGGGTCGTCCAGGAGAAGGTAGAAAATGTGGTAATCCCTTAACGACGGCCAGTGTACAATCGGTGGAGTCGAAGGGTTGCAGGTGACGTCGGCCCGTACCAGTGTACTGACGTTGGACTGGTTAGTCCACACTCGCCTCCACTTTACATGTCAAGAGCTCTCGGCACCGGGTCCACACGGCGTACGCTGGGGTATAGGAGAAGGAAGGGCTAAGGAGGAGGGCCGGCCGGTGTCACACTGCTGCAGTACCCTCCACCGTCCCGTCACTCCGTCCTGGTGAGTTCATCCCGAGACTGTTCTCCTCGTTTATTTGACGACGGAAAAACCGGTGAGACCAAAACCCAGAGTAATACCCTCGGTCCCCCGAAGGGTCCCCTGACCCACCCATTTCCTAGGAGGACGTTACGTCCTCTGAGTCCAAGGTAGGGACCCAGCCCTTCTAGGGGACCTCCTCCCGTACCGCCGGCCGAGGTCATAGGACCGGACCTCTTAGGGTACCTGTCTCCTCGGACCACCGATGCCAGGTGTCCCAGCGCTACTCAGACCGCGCTGACTTCACCCTCGTGTGAGCGCACCCTCGGTCCTCTCTCTGCACGAACTCTCGGTCTAAGACGCTCAAGTTGAGGTCCAGGTGGTTAAAGGCAGTCTCACTGGAGTCCCTTCAGTGAATTTCACAGACATCGCGCCCAAGACGTGGGCACCCATTACTTTTGTGGGTGGGGACCCACGACACTCCCTCGCTAATCAAGTAAGGTGTACCTCGGCCATTTTACCGAGGGCACGTCTGAAGGGCCCTTCAGGTCCCCACTTCTGAGATACGAGGGTCGCGTACCCCGGCCCAAGGCTGGGACCAGTCCCTTGATCTACTCTCAAACGTGCGGTTTTGGTTTCCGAGGACACGCGACGTTGTTTCGGACTCCTAGGGTGTACGACGTCGATTCTGGGTCACGTCAGTTTATTTTAATTTATTTATTTGTACTGTGAGAATTTTGTTTATTTGTTTTACTACGGACACTCACACCCATTACGTGGTAACCTTGACTCTCGGACTGAGCGTCCGGAAGTAGGGACCCAGGGGTCGTGCGTCTCCACGAGACCTCGGTCAGCCTCGCCTCAACTCACCTGTGCTTAGGAGGAGTATCTTTATGTCCTTCTCCAAATTAGTTTGAAACAGATGTTGTCTTTTTAAGTCAAGTTTGCCATAAAGACCTGGTTTCCCACGAAAAATAAAAAAAATTTGTCTATACTAAGAAGTTCCATTGGCGTGAAATGTGTAATTGCCAAGTCTCCTTTTCTTCTACTTAAAAAGGAATAGCTGAAGGACATAATTTAACACACTTTATCAGAAGTCACCGTACTAACCATCTCTCAAGAAAGTATACAAGAAAGGACTATTACTTTGTTCCTCTTTTTCTTTAGTCGTTTACGGACTGAAGGATTTACAAGATGAAAAATAACCACAGAATAGGGGTCGTCTGTGTTAAGTAGGGCGTGATGAGCGAGTTCCCCTTCTTCCCTGTAAAGCAGTGACGACTAACCAATCGGACCGCACGACGTCAGGTACCCCAGTGATTCCCAGCCTGTGCCGACTCGTTGACTTGACTTGACTTGACCGACCAATCGGATCCCTGGACACGCACACTCTACACCCCTGCAGAATCTTAAGGCACTAACATTTGTGCGAACGAGGAGGGTAAACTAAAGACACTCTACTAGAGAATTAAGAGGGGTAAAACCGGGAGTTTCTACCTTGGTAGTCAGTTATCTGTAGACTAACCTTTTCTATGAGCACCCAGGGGAGACTCAAGTTCGGTCTCGAACTTCTTATCTCTCTAATTTCTCGATTTATTACACAAAAATCACCGTCTAAGTGGATGACTAGGTGTAAACTGTGAAAGACATCGACCTCAGACTTGATGGGACCCCCGGACAGGAATCCGTTCTTCTCTGACGGGGAGGGAGACGGGCCACCCGGGAGGGACGCCACCCGTCGACCGTGGCAACAGGGGACACAGACCCGGTGTACGGAGGAGGACCTTCGGGTGGGTCTCAGGAGGGGACCCCGAGGGCCCCTGGAGGTACTTGAGACAATGGTCGTGGACACAGACTCGGGTGGCCCGAAACGGCCACGGACTCACTCCTGATAGGTCCCTGTCCATAAATACCTTACACCCGTGTCCCCTCAGAGTCAGGGAGGGACCGGACGCACCTCTGGATACCGAAGGATCGTGAACTAAAGACCGAAGGATCGAGACTCGGAAAAGGGGCGAGGAGAAATGGTCCATCGACACGGTCCCGGGGTGAGTGACGACGATGCCCGCCCCCACCCCCCTCGGAGACCACTTTCTATGGGGTTCCCAGGACTCGGATACCCGTCCTTTCTAAGTCCCTTCCACTCGGTTCCCAGGTCCTTTCCAGCCACCAACGAGGGACCCGGGACGTCCTGTGGTCGAGAGTGAAGGGGAAAGGGGTCCGGACCACGGGAGCTACCATGAGGGTCAAGGGTCGGGGTGGTTTGGGGGGGACGGGGTGACCGGATCGTGAGTGACGTCCTCGACGAGGGACCGGTCCGACTCCAACGACGTCAGGTCTCGGGACGCGTCCGGTGCGACATCCGCGACGACGACGGCGAGTTTGTCGTTCCACCGCGCTCGGAAGACTTAGGAGGCGGCCAGGGTCAGGTACAGAGCGACCGCGAGAAGGAGGACCTCGGAGATGTCTCTCCTCTCCGCTGAGTGGTGGCGGACAGGGGGTCCTCTCGGGGTCTCCCCTAAGGGGACCACCAGGTCACCGGTTCCGAGACTCGGGGGTTACGTCCCCCGGACCCAAGCTAGGGACCCACCCCTTAATTCTAGGGTACACGACGTGACTCAAGTGTGCCACGTTATTTCTGAGACGTACGGTGTCGATTCTGGGTTGCATCGGTTTATTTATTTTATTAAAAATTTTTTTTACGGACCGATACGAAATTAAGCCTCTTCCGTTACCGTGGGGTGAGGTCACGAGAACGGACCTTTTAGAGTACCTACCTCCTCGGACCATCCGACGTCAGGTACCCCAACGATTCTAAACCTGTGCTGACTCGCTGAAGGGAAAGTGAAAAGTGAAAGTACGTAACCTCTTCCTTTACCGTTGGGTGAGGTCACAAGAACGGACCTCTTAGGGTCTCTGTCCCTTCGGACCACCCGACGGCAGATACCCCAGCGTGTCTCAGCCTGTGCTGACTTCGCTGAATCGTCGTCGTCGTCGTCGTACGAGATTAAATTTTTTTTTTTCTTAACCCTTGCTATACCCGTGTATCTTCGGGTGTGGCTCTCTGTCTCATAAGAATCGCACTAGAGTTGAAGGGTTTAATACAGGAACATGTCTTCTCCTCGGCCCCTGTCCTGTGGTCTTCCGTACAACCCCCTACCCTCTCCCCAGAAGACTCACACCCTAAAGTGTACCCTACAAAAGAAGAAGAACACAAAGAGATCGACGAATAAACCTCTTCCGTTACCGTGGGGTGAGGTCATGAGAACGGACCTTTTAGGGTACCTGCCTCCTCGGACCACCCGACGTCAGGTACCCCAGTGATCCTCAGCCTGTGTTGACTCGCTGAAGGGAAAGTGAAAGGTGAAAGTACGTAACCTCTTCCTTTACCGTTGGGTGAGGTCACAAGAACGGACCTCTTAGGGTCCCTGCCTCTTCGGACCATCCGACGGCAGATACCACAGTGTGTCTCAGTCTGTGTTGACGTCTGAATCGTCGTCATCGTCGAAGAATAATTAAAAGATGTCTCTGACTTCTAGTCTGGTTTTTACGACGAAAACTCTGTCTACCGGTTGGAAGGAACGGTCCGTCAACCCGACTTGATGGCAACACTTCCCGTCTCGGCCCGGACCACTTCCACCGCAGGACTACGGTCGGAGTGCGAGGAGGGTGAAACCCGATTGAGGGGACGGAGTGGGGAACCGACGACAGACAAAGGGGAGGATTCCGCTCCACGGGCTGGACGAGGGGTAGAGGACCAGGTCCGGTGGTGGAGAGGGAGAGGGGCACGGGCAGACGACCCTTCGAGTGTGGCTGGTGTCGTAGTGTGCCTCGCGCCGACAGTAGACGCCTGGGGAACCCTTGGAGCGGGTAGGAGACGTCCAGACTCTTACAGAGGTTTAGAGAGAGGACAGCAATAAAGTGCAGTAGGTCATGAGAACGGACCTCTTAGGGTACCTTCCTCCTCGGACCATCCGATGTCAGGTACCCCAGCGTTTCTCAGCCTGTGCTGACTCGTTCCGAGAGAGTTGTGTGAGTCTTTACTGGGAAGGGGACGAAAGGTCACTAAGACGGAGAAGAGGTTTCTGGGGGAAAGGTTAGAGAGTCGGTAGGAGGTGGTCCCCCGTTTACTACGGTTACCAAGAGCTTGAGGTCGCCCATAGTCTTCGGGACCGCCCCTCCCTCGTGAACGACTTACAAAGGCCAAGTCATCCGGATCGCTCCCGGACTCCTAGAGGTAACGAGAACTCAAGGATCCACACCGACCAGGTCTGCCGGACGAAACTCTTCGAGACGGGAGTGGGACAACAACGGTTATGGTGGGGGGAGACCTCAGAGTGGAACCTCAGGGTAGGTGACGTCACTCCTGGACGGGGAGAAAGAGGTGTGGGAGTAAGGGTGCTCCAAGGGGGTGTGACACTGACGGTCAGGCGTCTGAGCTGTGGGGAGGTACTAGGGAACTTGAGGTACACAGGAATAGAAGGAGGAGTAAGTCGGGTCGCAGGTGTCGACTGTGGGGGACCGTCTATGGACCCGTGGGACTCGGAGGGTGGACCAGGGTGAGCGGTCCGTTCGAGACTGGTAACAACTCAGGGTCGAGAGAGCATTATCCACTCGTACCGGGATGAGTGTTCTCAGCGAAGTTCAAGTACTGGCCCTGAGTTTCATCCCCCTCTCCCCTCGACCCAGAAGGACCGGTGAACGGGGAAGGGGAAAGGTCTACTGGAAACTCGTGAAAACAAGAACGTTTTGAGGATAGGGAGGGGGAGGCGACGACTGGTGAGAGGATAAAGTGGTCCTTTATCCCCGAGGTCTCGTCGGGGAGTTCCGTTATGTCGGGATGGGTTGGGGTGGGACACCGACGCCAGTTCCGGTACCAGGAACGTCAAAGACGGGGTCGTCTCTCTTCGGAGAGGGGTCCACTGAGGGAGGTGGAAGTCTGGAAACAAAGTTCCAGTACTCAGGGTACTACTGGGAGGAGTGAGGGTCGTGAGAGTCGGGGGGATGGGGGCGGAGGAGGGGACGGATCGTGGGTCGTGGACACCCTAGTAAGGTGAGAACAGGAGGGGATGTTTACCTTGTATCTGAGGAACTCCCGTCGAAGACCCCGGGTCACACTGTTACCGATATTGATCTACGAGGTCCTTCCGCCCTCCCTCGTGTCTCGGTGCAGACTCCCGACCCCGCCCACCTCTCCCCACCACCACCTCCCTTGTCACCCCCCGACCCCCGAACCTCTTCCCCCCTCCCCTGTCCGTGGTCGAAGAGGACCTGAACGACAAAGACGTGGTCCGCCTAGAGGAGGTCGACGAGGACCGAGTACGGGAAGGTCGTCAGCCCGTGGTGTGCTACGCCGGGTTTCCTCGACCGACGGACGACGCCCAAGAGACTCTCGTCCAGGGGTGCGTCGTCCAACCTCTAGAGCCGATCCAACAGGAGGACAAGAACAAAAGAGAGAACCTAAAAGAAAAGGCGACTGAGGTCCCGGACGCGTCCCCTTCTACAATTCCTCCTACGAGACTTCCCCGAAGGGACCACCGAGTCTGTCATTTCTTAGGTGGACGGTACGTCCTCTGGGCCCAAGGTAAGGACCCAACCCTTCTAGGGGACCTCCTCCCGTACCGTTGGGTGAGGTCCTAAGAACGGACCTCTTAGGGTACCTGTCTCCTCGGACCGTCCGATGTCAGGGACCCCAACGTTTCTCAGCCTGTGTTGACTCGTTGAGTTGTGTACCAGACTCACTCGGACCACCCTGACTCCGTGTCCGACCGTTTTGAACTTCCCCGGGAACTTCCTTCTTACACGATTTGTCCCGAGGACCCGCCCACCCACCTCTGAATAGTCCATATCTGCACCCCTCCAGGGACCTGGGGACCGACGGACCCGCTACGACCCGCTCACCCGACCCGAGTCTCCTAGTGATGGTCAACCAGTGTACGTATTAGGGCCGTCCAGAAACAGACGCCACTAAACGGTTTCGTCCCTCGCCGGAGGGGGGCAATCCACCGGTAGAGGGGAACCGAACCGGAGTGGGTGGGGGTCCTGTCCCGATACATGGGAAGGGACACCAGGACCAGTGGGACCCGGTCGCCGTCCGGTGTTTCTTGGCGGTCGGTTCACTAAACGTCTTCACCACTAAAGATTTTCCACAAGGATGACGGACAGTTGGAGTCAGGGGTTCTGTTTATTTAAAGACCAGTTTAGGGACGAATGTACTTCCGCTACCCATCTTCCCTGTCCGGGACCGACACACTGGACGTCGATCTGTGGAAGGGAGAGACCCGATCTCAATAAAGAGACAGTTCAGTTCTCTTCCTACTTTGGTCAAGAGAAATTATAACCTGTCTACCCCGTCAAACGATCCACGGGAGTCATCGTCCACGATTGTTCCTCCGGTCGGACTTACATAATGTGTTCGAGTACGAAACAGTAACCTGTCCAGACTAAACTTATGACCTGAAGATTATAAACCTTCAGGTCACAAATGTAGACGGTTTCGTTTAGTCTAATCATGAGTCGACAGAGATTCTTTCAGGTAAGGAGGGAGACTCGGACAAAGAACTAGTTAACTCAAGTACCACGGAGAGACTGTCCCGACAACTTGTGTCACTGATTATTCTAGTCTATTAACAACGTCTCTAATTTTTTTCTTGGTATAAGACCCTTAGGTGGTCACCACATCGCCAATCCTAAGGACCTGAAAGTGACGGTAACAGACCCAAGTCGGGGACCAGTCCCTTGCCTCTAGGACGTTCGGTGTACCGCACCATTGTTGTTGTTGTTGGTACCGATAGTGACTACTCGACTCTTACGACCCTGTGAGTCCCTCCACCGACACACAGAAGGGAGGGGAGGTCTGTCCGGACCCCATATGTGGACCAAGTACAACTTAAGAAAGTGTCAACATGTTTGACGGAAGGACCACCGCCAAAGGTCTAAGACATCCACGAACCGACAGAGTAGTTTGACATCGGAACAGAAGTTCATCTCTAGGAGACTTTCCTTCCTTCTATGTCAGTTTCGTACACACGGACGGGTCCGAGGAAGGGTCTACACGTCTCGTGGGGCACCTGACAACAAAGACGTAGACGAAGAGTAGTGCGTGGGTAGTCTTCTTGCCCCCACGTTGCCTTCCGAGTACCCTCTGTGTCTACTCAATTGAGTTCGGTTCGAGAATCTGGACACGGGCCGTCGTAATCGTTAGTAGTGACACCGGACCATTACAGATGCCTGTACTGACTCGTGTGAATAGACGCCATGGTTCCCTCTTCCCGAATCCCCCGTCGTATCATCCTCTATTCCAGTCTGACACTTCCGGAACGACCACGAACTTTATTTAAACCAAAACTAACTCATTCACACAATCAGCGAGTCAGTTCAGAGACACCGGGATACCTGATATCGGGTAGTCCGAGGAGACAGGTGCCTCAAGAGGTCCGTTCTTATGACCTCACCCAACGGTACGGGAAGAGGTCCCCTAGAAGGACTAGTTTGGACCCAGAGGGTCTAACGTCCGTATAAGAAATGGTTGACTCTGTTAGTAATTACTCATTTCATTCTTCGATAACCAAAACTTGTTTCCTAGGGTGAATTAAAAAATAAAAACCGGTACGACACTCAGTATACCCTAGAATCAAGGAACTGGTCCCTGAATTCGGTACAGGAGACGTAACCCTTGTGTACCTTAGCTTTGGCGACCTCGTGGTCCCTTCATCGTCGAAATACACATATATATAAACGGAACCGTGCACCCTAGAAACGACACCGTTCGTCCGAGATCTCGAGTGTCCGAGTCGTCAACGGTGCGTCCGAATCGACACGGTACCCTACACCCTAGAAACAAAGGGATGGTCCCTAGTTTGGACGCAGGGGACATGACCTACAGTCTAAGAGTTGGTGACCTGATGGTCCCTTCAGGGACTCGTCAAATTGAAAAATTGTCCTAGTAAGACCGATAACCCGACCCTTCTCGCACATCCCTCTGGTCCCATCTTCGACCCTCCGGTCAGTCTCCAATAAAGCCACTAGGTCAACCCTACACGACCGGAAACTCAGACCACCGTCACCACCTCCGTCACTACCACCAACCTTGAACTCTACTGAACGACGTCCTCACGCACGCCGTAGACTCTCTCTCCTTCCTCAGTTCTACTGGACCGGACCTGGCCTCGTTGTCCTTCTTCTCTCGAGGGTAGCCACCTCCACCTGCCAGTCCAAGCCCCCTACTAGGTTCACCGAATGATCTGTGGTTGACTGTATCCGATCTGAAAACAGAAAGGGTGACAGAAGGGTCGTCCGACACTCGTGTGACTCCCAGTCTGGTTACGACTCAATGGGACCCGAGATCCTAGGGTGCCCGCGGGACTGTCTGGTGTTCGAGTCCTTCACAAAGGACGTACTACCTGCACACCGATTTCTACAGGTTTAGGCCTTTGTGCCCAAGACCACAGAGAAACCGGTACACCGATTTCATCAGATAGTCACTCCGAATTCTCTGTTTTTACTTTGTTCTTTTTTGGGTGACCCCAACCAAACAAAAGAAAAAAGCAAACAAACAAAAACCCCCCCAACTAGACCATTTCGTGACTCTGGGTGAACAGAGAGCAAGACAATGGACGTGTAAACACCAAGAGGGCCGGTTGGTAGGCAAGAAAAACGACAACGTCCCTGGTAAGGGACAAAACAAGGAGAACCTTAAAGAAGGAGTCTACCTTCAAATTTAGGAGAGGGTACTTGAAGACGTAAGGACTATAACATAAGGTTCGTAGTATTAGACTGACGGCCCGACCTGCTAGAAAGAATTCCCGATCCCCCAGTCTCTCCAGTTTAAGTGCCGCGCAAAGGCCCGAGACTTTCGAGACGACCTTTAGCGACTATCGAAATGTCTCTAAAAAGGATAGAGAGGAAAGGGCCAAAAGACTATACGTACGCTAGAACAGTAAAACAGAGTAAAGTCGTCGATCTTTTCTATGTCGTACAAGTAATCGCTTTCTAAGTCTCCTTTCTTTCTTTAAACTTAGAGGGGGGGTTTTATTAAAAATCACTAAGATTTTCAGTAGGTTGAGAGGGTTTCCAATTGTGTTGGTAATTTCCTAATCTTAAGACTTATATTTTTTCGTGGATGTTTAGTTGAAATTTTGTTTGTTGGATTGGTGTTTTCCCCGTTTCCTTCCCTTTTTCGTTTAGTGATGTCTCTTTGGACTTACTAGTTATTCGAACACTTTTCTAGTAGTTGGTGAGCTCTACCCTTTGTAGGTTACTTAACTTCTTTGTAAAATTTTGCGATTTTTATCGTCCATAATCCTTCCTACACCTCTTTGCATCTCCAAAGAGTAAATGACGAACACTTTCACACTGAACCATGAAAATATTGGTACCTTTCGTTGAACGGTTGTAGGGGATCTTGACTTTTACTTGTGTAGGATACTGGACACTTAAGGTGCAGGTCCAGGTGGTCCTTGTACTCGTAACCCTGTGTCACGTCCTCTCAGTGATTGTAACAAACTTTAATAAATTTTTTTGACCTTTTTTTAGATTTAGTCGGTGGTCGTCTCCTTTTTCTTTGACACCAATTTTAAGTATCTTCTTTTATAGTATTTCGTTAATTTTACTTATAAGACATACCTCTAATGGATATTCAAGGGTTTTATCCAACAACTTAAAGAATTTACAACGTTTTCCTATGTAAGTTATAGAAAATACATTTTTATCTTTTATGTGTGTGTTTAAAATATAACAGTACCTATTTGGATGTACTTCCCATGTTCATGTCTTTGTGCGTACCCTTACTAGTGTAGAGACTCCTCCCCTCTTCTCCTTTTGCCATTCTACCTCCTCTCGAAATCGATGAAGACACACTGTAAATTAAGAGTTTTTAGTAAGAGTTATATTCTATAGATTTCGGTCCAACCGTTTTACAAGTGTGGATCAGACCACCACCCAGATACATACAGAGAGTGTAGTAAAGACATTCAAACTTAATGAAAACATTTTTTAAAATAACTTCATATTAACTAAATGTAACGACACAATTAAAGACGACATGTCGTTTCACTAAGTCAATATGTATATATATATATATATGAAAAAATATAAGAAAAGGTAATACCAAATAGTGACCAAAGTTAATGAAAATGTGATGTTAAAATTTTCTTTGTGATATTTCTTCTTTTCTAGGACTACGACCCTTTCTAACTCTCGTCTTTCTCTCGTCCCACTGTCTCCTACTCTACCGACCTACCGTAGTGACTGAGTTACCTGTACTCAAACTCGTTTGAGCCCCTCTACACTTCGAGTCCCTTCGGATCACGTGACGTCAGACCCCCAGTGTCTCAGTCTGTGTTGACTCACTGACTTGACTGGACTACTTCTTCGTTCATTTGAAGTAAGTAGTACGGTAGTGAGGTTTAAATGGTGACGAGTATAAAACCATATCGAGGAACCACAGAAAAAGATTTGTATAAAAATATATAAAAATTGGATACATATCTGTAACGAAACGACTGATTCCAGACAGATCAGTTCCGATACTAAAAAGGACACCAGTACATACCTACACCCTCAACCTGACACTTCTTTCGACTCGTGGCTTCTTAACTACGAAAACTTGACACCACAACCTCTTCTGAGAACTCTCAGGGAACCTGACGTCCCTCTAGGTTGGTCAGGTAAGACTTCTAGTCGGGACCCTAAAGAAACCTCCTTACTGCGACTTCGACTTCGAGGTCATGAAACCGGTGGACTACACTTCTCAACTAAGTAACCTTTTCTGAGACTACGACCCTCCCTAACCCCCGTCCTCCTCTTCCCCTGCTGACTCCTACTCTACCGACCTACCGTAGTGGCTGAGCTACCTGTACTCAGACTCACTTGAGACCCTCTACCACTACCTGTCCCTCCGGACCGTACGACGCTAAGTACCCCAGCGTTTCTCAGCCTGTGCTGACTCACTGACTTGACTTGACTTGAATACATATAAATATATAAATTTGAATTAACTATTGGGTAACATGTATATTAAAACATAGGAAAAAAAAGATAAGTTTTTTAGGAATACCACGAAATTTTCCGTAACAACCTGTATTGGCCCCGTCTTTACTTATGATAAACTCTTAGACTGGGTGTTCGGTCTTGTGAAAATGAACTTGACACGGACCAAGACTCAGTCGAGACCCCATACCCGAGTTATGACACACAACAGATGATAATGGTCGACAGGGACCATCTTCCAGAGCTCGAAAACCGTCTCTTATACACACACATACTCCAAAAAGTATGGATCAAAAAATTTCTTTTGTCTCTTTTTAAATGTATAGACGTGTGTTATATAAAAGATGAGTATATCTTAAGTTATCGATTAAAAGTTCACACCTTCTTAACCACGTAATTCAATTGACTCGTGTTCTTTGACTTTAAAATTTTCCTTCTTCTCGCACTTTTACTGTTCCGAAATGTATGTACTCCTTACACTGGACCCAGATTTCCGTGAGACTTGATACCGGTAAGTCTCTTACGAGTGGTTTCCGAAGGAGAGAGCGAAAAAGTCAACGACGAAAATACAAGACCAGTGTTTGGACTCGTAGGGTCCGGTACCACAGTGGGACCCATTCCTTTTGTTACCCTCTCTTATTCTCGGTCTGTTAAAATAAGTCAACTATTGTTAGGATGAATAAAAAAATATTTGGTTTAGCAGAGTATGGGTTTACGGGAACACACGGAGACAACCAAGAAGTCGGACAGAATTGAAAGGGATCTCGAAGGAAGAGGGAAAGAATCAGTCATCCAGGAGTAGGAGTCTTGTGATGAATTCGTAATGGAGGAGTCGTCGTCGTCGTCGGAGGCCCTTCGGGAGAGACGAAAGGAGAGGGTCGGGATCAACGGAACTGAAGGGGCGTAATATTATACCGGTAAAATTGCGGACGGAGTAGGTGACCCGATAGTTGAAGTGTTTCAGTTCCTAGCAGAATAGGGAGTAGAGGTTCCGGACCGAGTCCAAACGGTGTTTTATTCTTGAGAGAGATGACCGTAGACAGACAACTTACCTGACCTCCTTTAGGGACCGTTACATCTTTCAGACCGAGTCTCTCTCCTCTTGTCGTAAGGTCAGAGACCGGTGATTGAGGTCCATTCGAGCGAGGGGCGACGTCCTGAGTTAAACGGACTGACCGTGCACTGTCCCTCGTAAAAAGCCAGAACAAGACTCCAGAGGGAGTAAGAGGCGTTTGAGTTATGCACCTTGTTAAGAAGGGCCGTTTCGAACCTAGGCAGGCGCCGACACGGACCTAGTGTTCAAAGTAAGGTTATCAAGTAGTAGAGAACGGCGAGCGACGAGCGGAGAGAACAAAGGGGGCGGGGGAACAGGGGGAGGGGAGGGGGTGGTAAGGGAGGACCGAGGAGAGGGAAGGCTAGGCCTCCCAGAGTGGGGCTACTAGGACAAGGACCGCAACTTTTAGGCAAAGACGGACGGGTCGAGGCGTATAGAAGAAAACCGGTCCTGTTTTAGGAGGACGTCCAGGAACCCGACACGATGGAGGTACTGACGCTTAACGATTCTTTAAGATTTTCCAAAGTTTTTGTACGCTCTAATTTTCTCTTTTGTTGTTTTTATTTTGATCGAGTTCGGGTCGCTCCGACCGAGGGATCCTCAGGACCGTCCACCCTACGCTCGGACGGGTTAAAGTTAGCCGGAAGAGAGTGACGGGGTCTCTGGACCTCAGAGCCAAAGGAGCCTTTGCATTTGTTGAGGCCAACGATTCTTTGTCGCGTCCCGAGCGTCCACAAGAGCGAAAGGAGAGCGCTCTGGCGTGCTCCGCGAAGGGCGCGAAAAGGGCGGTCGCACACTCTTGCGTCGACTCCGCGCCTCCCGCGTCGGTACTCGGCAAACCTTCACGACGAACACCTCTTGAAATTCAGCACCGCCCCGGCGGTCCAGTATCCGGGGAAGTTCTCCAAGTGGACGTAGTAGCCGGGGTTGCCGAGACCATTGAGCCCTGGATCTTACAGAAGAGGGCGGCGTCAGCCGGCTCGGCGGGGAACGGACTCCTTTGCACTCCCTCCGGAGTTCCGGACCAGAGTCCGAGCTGGGAGCGGTGGGTGGAGTCCCTGCCCCACCCTACCTCCTACCCCACCCTTCGCTGGGAGTCTGAGGTAGGTCCCGCCCAACCTTCACCGTCCCTCGGAGGAGAGCGGCCGGTTGGCAGGGGGAGCCGGGGCCGGGGGGCTGACGTGGGGGCCCTCGGACTGGGAGGAGACGACGGGCTCGAGGGACTGGAGTCTGGCGTGCGGGTCCCCGGACTGGGAGCGGGAGACGGGACCGGGGGGCTGGGAGTCCGACGTGCGGGTCCCCGGACTGCGAGCGGGAGACGGGACCGGGGGACTGGGAGTCCGGCGTGGGGGTCCCCGGACTGCGAGCGGGCGACGGCGTCGAGGGGCTGGGGGCTGGCGTGGGGGCCCTCGGACTGGCCTCGGACTGGGAGGAGACGATGGGTTCGAGGGACTGGAGTCTGGCGTAGGGGTCCCCGGACTGGGAACGGGAGACGGGACCGGGGGGCTGGGAGTCCGGCGTGCGGATCCCCGGACTACGAACGGGTGACGGGGTCGAGGGACTCGGGGACTGACGTGGGGTCCTCGGACTGGGAGGAGACGACGGGGTCGAGGGACTGGGAGTCTGGCGTGGGGGTCCCCGGACTGGGAGTGCGAGACGGGACCGGGGGACTAGGAGTCTGGCGTGGGGGTCCCCGGACTGGGAGTAGGAGTCTGGCGTGGCGGTCCCCGGACTGGGAGGAGGTGACGGGGTCGAGGGACTGGAGTCTGGCGTGGGGGTCCCCGGACTGGCCTCGGACTGGGAGGAGGTGACGGGGTCGAGGGGCTGGGAGTCTGGTGTGGGGGTCCCCGGACTGGGAGTGGGTGACGGGGTCGATGGACTGGAGTCTGGCGCGGGGGTCCCCGGACTGGGAGCGACCGACGAGGTCGAGGGGATGGGAATCTAGCGTGGGGGTCCCTGGACTGGGAGTCGGCGACGGGGTCAAGGGGCTGGGAGTCTGGCGTGGGGGTCCCCGGAGTGGGAATGGAAACAGGGTCGAGGGACTAGGAATCTGGTGTGGGGGCCCTCGGACTGGGAGTGGGAACGGGGTCGAGGGGGTCGGGGACTGACGTGGGGGTCCTCGGACTGGGAGGAGACGACGGGGTCGAGGGACTGGGAGTCTGACGTGGGGGTCCTCGGACTGGGAGTGGGAGGACTGACGTGGGGGTCCTCGGACTGGGAGGAGACGACGGGGTCGAGGGACTGGGAGTCTGACGTGGGGGTCCTCGGACTGGGAGTGGGAACGAGGTCGAGGGACTGGGAGTCTGGTGTGGGGACCCTCGGACTGGGAGTGGGAACGGGGTCGAGGGACTCGGGGACTGACGTGGGGGTCCTCGGACTGGGAGTGGGCGACGGGGTCGAGGGGCTGGGAGTCTGGTGTGGGGGTCCCCGGACTGAGAGTGGGCGACGGGGTCGAGGGGCTGGGAGTCTGGCGTGGGGGTCCCCGGACTGGGAGTGGGCGACGGGGTCGAGGGGCTGGGAGTCTGGCGTGGGGCCCCGGAGTGGGAATGGGAACAGGGTCGAGGGACTGGGAGTCTGTCGTGGGGACCCTCGGACTGGGAGTGGAAACGGGGTCGAGGGGCTGGGAGTCTGACGTGGGGGTCCCCGGACCGGGAGTGAGCGACGGGGTTGAGATACTACGAGTCTTGGGTGGGTCCGGTCTGGGGGCGGGACGTCGGGGTCGGGGTCCCAAGGTGGGACCTGAGAAGAGAGGAAGTGGGGACGAGGAGACGGGACACCCAAGGAGGAGAACGGGAATCGACACCAACCAGAGGAGAGGTAGGGGAAGGGAAAGAGTAGATTTTCCTGTTACCCTCACTCTAACCCTCCTTCAGTAACCAAAGTTCCCCGAACTTGTCGACAAACCTAGGTTCCTTGGGAGTGTCCTTATAATACCTTTACTGACGCTATTAACTCGAAAGGGGTTTAAGGACCATGGGAAAAACAAATTAGGAGTGTTTACGTATATTAAGGGTAAAATGTCACCTCCCTTGACTCCAAGTCTCCCAGGTCTACTGAAAGGTTCTAACGGGTCATTCACCGTCTCAGACCTGACCTTAACCCCGGACCGGTCCAAGTGGAACCGAGGTACTAACCTTTCTCACCCAATTACTGGGTCTCGTCCACCCTCATTCGAGATTTTGTTATCACTGGAACTCTAAAAAGGGTTTAGACCTCTGAGGTTAAACCGAAAGAGTCAGGTCTAAAGGAAAGAATCGAGTCTTTGGAAAAGACTCAACTTTCTCTGGACAACGGAGTCATTTAATTACATATACAGTCTATGCTTATCCCCCGTGAATTTACACACGGAAGACCCGTGTGGTTTAGACCTTATATTAATAACACCTTCACATTTTAAAGACAACGTAAAATGTTTGTCGACAACAAATTCCAAAAGAAAACGTGAATCATATACACTTTCTTACACGAATCAATGAGTTAGGCGGAAAAAGGCTGGGGCACCTGACATCGGGTGGTCCGAGGAGACAGGTACCCCTAAGAGGTCCGTTCTTTGACCTCACCCAACGATACGGGAGGAGGTCCCCTAGAAGGGCTGGGTCTCTTACTTGGGTCCAGAGGGCGTAAGGTCCGTCTATGAAATGACAGACTCGGTGGTCCCTTCGAGTGCACTTTCTTATGGACTCGAACCTACATAAGTGTATACACTAAAGGAACGGAGAAGAGACATTATATAAAGGAGTAAAAAGGAAATGAGACAATAGTCTTTTGTAACTTTTTTACTAATGACATCAGTCAGGACGTAACAATAGGACTGAGGTGAGTAAATAGTCCTTCAATGACTCGGGTGGTGGTCCACTAAAAGTGGAAAATTGACTACTAATACACTTCCCAACGAGTTAAGGCAAAACGTAAAGGTCACCACACTATGAACCTTACTCAAAAACATGTTTCAGAACTTGAGGTGAGTCATGTGAACTTGACTCGAGTTCACAGAAAAGTATACCAATTCCCGGAAAACATAAAGAATAAGAGACTCAACTTGACTTGACTTGACTAAGAGACTCAACGGGAAAATACAAGAAACGGGTAAAAAGACCACCCAACAGAATCTTTAGAAAGATTTTACATAGACTTTTTCAGTGACGATAAGGACTTTAGGAAACATCGAAGGACATTAGAAGTCGTAATTCAAATCAAAGAGAGAAAAGTAAGGGCTAGAACGTTCGAAACAAGGTAGAGACATATAAGTCAAGTCAAGACAAGTCAACGAGTCAACACAGGATGAGAAACGCTGGGGTACCTGACGTCGTGCGGTCCGAAGGGACAGATAGTGGTTGAGGCCTCGAACGAGTTTGAGTACGGGTGACTCAACCACTACGGTAGGTTGGTAGAGTAGGAGACAGTAGGGGAAGAGGGTGGAAGTCAGAAAGGGTCGTAGTCCCAGAAAAGTCTACTCAGTCAAGAAGTGTAGTCCACCGGTTTCATAACCTTAAAGTCGAAGTAGTAGTCAGGAAGGTTACTTATAAGTCCTGACTAAAGGAAATCCTAACTGACCAAACTAGAACAGCAGGTTCCCTGAGAGAAATAGTAATGAATGGGAAAAGAATGATCTTACACGATTCAACGAAGTTAGACAGACTGAGAGACGTCAGGATACCTGACAATGGCGGTCCGAAGAGACAGGTACCCTAAGAGGTCCGTTCTTATGACCTTACCTATCGGTACCCCCTGGAAGGGTTAGGTCCCTAGTTTGGTCTCAAAGAATACAGAGGACGTAAACGTCCGCCCAAGAAATGGCGATCACGGTGGACCCTTCAGGTAAGAATTATCTCACCATGGAAGGAAAGGGCCCACATGGTCACTAGTTCGACATTGCCAATACAAATGGAAGTCGTAGCGAAGGGGTTTGAAGATGAAGGAGAAATTTTAAATCGGGTTTTCACAGAGGACGTTTCGGATGAGTCTCAGAGGTCATCAATCACGACGGGGATTCACAAAGTATCAAGAAACACATAATTAAAATCTAATCTTGAATAACACCATTCAATATTAAAGGACGAAAATCCCCCTTCTCATATCTAAAACCTTAATCTGTGGATTGGGGGTTTATACTAACAAACTCGTAGACGAAAAAATAAATACTTCACTCCAAGTTATTTTTAAATATTATAAGGGGTGACATTCGTGGAATCCCCTTTTAGGATGTATGACAAAGAAAAATCGGAGTCATTAATCCTCTTACGGACTAATTATCCACAAGGTATTTACAAATATCTTACTTCCTTACTTAAACTTCTCCGTTCTCTCACTTACAACTCAGGTCGATTCTCAGAAGACTTTCTTTCCTCCCCAACTTTTTGATCTTCTTACCATTCCTTCCTCTTCTTACCTTCTCTATACGTCTCAACTTTAGTCTTCCCTGAATCGTCGATAACCATTCTCCCGTCTACTCACGTTTTTAATTCCAAAACTCTACCCTCTCACTATAACATTAAAAATATAGAAACTTATGAACCAAGTAGAAGTAGTTCACTACTATCAGATTTTATAATGAGAAGGTCTTAATAAAAGGACTACAACTAAAACTCAATAAATATCGTCTCCAAGGACGAGACTGGTAATGTTTTGAATTGAACCAACCAAGTAAGTAAGTAAGTAAAAACAGTTATCCACCAGAGGACATAGTGTCCGTCTAAGAAATGATTTACTGGGTGGTCCCTTCAGGGATGAATTATTTACAAAGAACTAGGATAGTCTTCAATGGAGAGGGTCAATGGGAGACGAAGTAGGGAGTCAAACAAAGGAGTGGTTATGAATGATATTATATATTAAGGACAAACAAATAACAAACTGGAGAATCATCTAATATTGTAAACAATCTGTCCCAACAATAGAGCAAGTAAATGACATAGGAATACTGGATCCTGTGTTTTCTTAATTACATTACTTACTCAAACCTAAGTCAAGTCAAATCAACGAGTCAGCACAGGTTGAGAATCGCTGTGGCACTTGGCGTCGTGTGGTCCGTTGGCACAGGTAGTGGTTGAGGGTCTCAAATGGGTCTGAGCACAGGTAACTCAGCCACTACGGTAGGTTGGTAGAGTAAGAGACAGCAGGGGAAGAGGAGGCGGGAGTTGGAAAGGGTCGTAGTCCCAGAAAAGTTTACTCAGTCGAGAAGTGTAGTCCGCCGGTTTCATAACCTTAAAGTCGAAGTTGTAGTCAGGAAGGTTACTTGTGGGTCCTGACTAGAGGAATTCTTACCTGACCAACCTAGAGGAACGTCAGGTTCCCTGAGAGTTCTCAGAAGAGGTCGTGGTGTCAAGTTTTCGTAGTTAAGAAGTCGCGAGTCGAAAGAAGTGTCAGGTTGAGAGTGTAGACACGTACTGGTAACCTTTTTGGTGTCGGAACTGATCTTCCTGGAAACAACTGTTTCATTACAGAGACGAAAAATTACACGACAGATCCAACCAGTATTGAAAGGAAGGTTCCTCATTCGTAGAAAATTAAAGTACCGATGTGAGTGAGAGACGTCACTAAAACCTCGGGGGGTTTTATTTCAGTCGACGACAAAGGTAACAAAGGGGTATATAAACGGTACTTCACTNTTCATTACAGAGACGATAAATTACACGACAGATCCAACCAGTATTGAAAGGAAGGTTCCTCATTCGTAGAAAATTAAAGTACCGATGTGAGTGAGAGACGTCACTAAAACCTCGGGGGGTTTTATTTCAGTCGACGACAAAGGTAACAAAGGGGTATATAAACGGTACTTCACTACCCTCGTCTACGGTACTAGAAGCAAAAGACTTACAACTCGAAATCCGGTTGAAAAAGTGAGAGGAGAAAGTGAAAGTAACTTTTCGAGAAATCAAGGAGAAACGAAAGACGGTATTCCCACCACAATAGACGTATAGACTCCAATAACTATAAAGAGGGTCGTTACAAAGGTCGAACACAAAGGAGGTCGGGTAGCAAAGAGTACTACATGAGACGTATCTTCAATTTATTCGTCCCACTGTTATATGTCGGAACTGCATGAGGAAAAGGATAGACCTTGGTCAGACAACGAGGTACAGGTTAAGATTGACAACGAAGGACTGGACGTACGTCCAAAGAGTGTAGAGAAAGTCTTAAAAGGTGTCAAATAACACTAGGTGTGTCAGTTTCCGAAACCGTATCAGTTATTTCGTCTTTATCTACAAAAAGACCTTGAGGGAACGAAAAAGTTACCAGGTCACCTACAACCGTTAAACTGGAGACCAAGGAGACGCAAAAGATTTTGATCGAACTTGTAGACCTTCAAGTGCCAAGCGCATAACGACTTCGGACCGAACCTCTTAAAACTCGTAATGAATGATCGAATACTCTACTCACATTAACACGACATCAAACTCGTAAGAAACCGTAACGGAAAGAAACCGTAACCTTACTTTTGACTGGAAAAGGTCAGGACACCGGTGACGACTTAAAAGGTTTAAACGACCGTATAACTCACGTCGTGAAAGTGTAGTAACAGAAAATTCTAAACTTTATCGAGTTGACCTTAAGGTAGTGCAGGTGATCGAAACAAACATCACTACGAAAGATTCCGGACGAACTGAAGTGTAAGGTCCTACAGACCGAGATCCACTCACTAGTGTGGTAACACTAGTAGACCCAGCACTTCTAGAAAAAACATGTCAACAAGATACATAAGAACGGTGGAGAAGAATTATAGAAGACGAAGACAATCCAGGTATGGTAAAGACAGGAAATAACTCGGGTAGAATTAAAAGAACTTCTCCAGAGATCAGAAAGGGTAAGACAACAAAAGGAGATAAAGAAACGTGACTAGTGACTCCTTCCGAAAGAATAGAGAGGAATGATAAGAAACCTTGAGACGTAAGTTTACCCGTGTAGAAAGGAAAAGAGGAAACGAAAACCGAAGAGAAGAAGAGTGTCGATAAACATTCCGGAGGAGTCTGTCGGTCAAACGAAAAAACGTAAAGAAAAAGAACCCCTACCAGAACTAGGGACGGAGGACATGTTACAGTGCTTGGAGTCAAGTATCAAGTAGTACGTGAGATAGATAGTCTAGATCCGGGAATTTAGATAAAGAGAGAAGGTGACATATTAGTATTCCCTAAACTAACTCCAGTATGGACTTACCAGATCACCAAAAGGGGTGAAAGAAGTTAAATTCAGACTTAAACCCTTATTCCTCAANAGACTTAAACCGTTATTCCTCAAGTACTGGACTCGGTGTCAGTCGAGGGCCAGAACAAAAACGACTGACATATCTCGAAGAGGTAAAAACCGACGTTTATTATATTAGTTAGACTAAAGCCACAACTGGTAGACCACTATAGGTACACATCTCAGAAGAGAACACAACAACGTTCTCCCACAAACGATACTGGTCACACAAGAGAACCGTCTTTAGACAATCGGAAACGGGACGAAGTAAGGTGTAAGACTCCGGTTTAAACGGACAATGAGGTCCACAAAGAACTGAAGGATGAAAACGTAAGGTCAGGGGATATTACTTTTCCTGTAGAAAAAACCCACAATCAAGATTTTCCAGAACATCCAGAAGTACCTTGACAAGTTGAAGTTGACGAAGTCGCAATGACCAACCCCGTATCTGAACCTAATGACACTATGACTTACCAAACGGAACCTTTGCTTGTCTCTGGTAAGACAGCAAAAA
This sequence comes from Capra ibex, assembly GCA_006410555.1. Taxonomy (NCBI): domain Eukaryota; kingdom Metazoa; phylum Chordata; class Mammalia; order Artiodactyla; family Bovidae; genus Capra; species Capra ibex. Next base: position 2,697,127 of record SJYO01013451.1, on the reverse strand, counting down.
CTCTAACGAAGGTTCATGACGTAAAGTCTGGGAAAACAACTGATACTACCGACGAGGTAAAAAAGATTCCCTAAGGACGGGTGCCATCATCTATATTACCAGTAGACTCAATTTAAGTAGACAAGGTCAGGTAGAATCAAGCGACTAAGGATCTTACAGTTGCAAGTGAGAACCGTAGAGGATAAACTGGTGAAAGTTAAGTACCTGGATTGTAAGGTCCAAGGATACGTTATAACGAGAAAGGTCGCAACTTGGAACGAAGATAGTGGTCAGGGTAGGTGTTGACCCATAAAAAAAACGAAACCGACGTAGGAAAGTAAGAACGACCTCAATAAAGAGGTGACTATAGGCTATCGTATAACCCGTGGATAGTTGGACCCTTAAAGTAGAAAGTCACAGGATAGAAAAAAGGAAAAGTATGACAAGTACCCCAAGAGTTCCGTTCTTATGACTTCACCAAACGGTAAGGGAAAAGGTCACCAGGTGTATAACAGTCTGGAGAGGTGGTACTGGGAGGACAGAACCCAACGGGGTGTGTCGTACCGAATCAAAGTAACTCAATCTGCTCGATACCAGGTACACTAATCTAACCGGACGAAAGACACTAACACCAAAGTCAGACGGACGGGAGACTCCGGGAGAGAGTCGCGGATGGTAGAATGAACCCAAAGAGAATGGAACCTGCACCCCAGAGAGAAGTACCGACGAGGTCACCTCGTCTTGGCGACGAGGGATGGAACCCGAACCCACCCCTCCGTAAATAAAATCCGTCTAAAATTTATTCCTAGTTATCTTGATTAAAGACAAATTAAGACGATAGTAGTCTGAAGTATTGAAGTCAATTACAAGATATATACATTGGATGTATACGAGTCCACCGTTTCTTAGGTGGACTTTAAGACCTTTGGGGACAAGTTAAGGACCCACCCTTCCTAGGGGACCTCTTCCCTATCCGATGGGTGAGGTCATAAGAACCTGAAGGGAACACCGAGTCTACCATTTCTTAGGTGGACGTCACACCCTCTGGACCCAAACTAGGGACCCAACCCTTCTATGGGACCTCTTCCCTTTCCGATGGGGACGTCATAAGACCGGACCTCTTAAGGTACCTGACTTATCAGGTACTCCAACGTTTCTCAGTCTGTACTGACTCGCTGAAAGTGAAAGACACTTACATTGGTAGAATGTTATCGAAAGTTAGACGTCTAATAGACAATTCGGGGGTTTTTCGGTACAAAGTATGGACAATCAATTGACTTTGAATCGATTTATATAAACGTCGTAAAAATTGGTGAAGATCAAGAAAATTTTTTCTGTCACTTGAAGATTCGGTATAAAGGTCACTAAACGTTATAGGAAGATACAATGAATAAGACGAAAACCGCGATCTTTAAATTTAACGAACACCTATACTCCCTTACTTACACTTATGCTTTTTTGTAATTTGTCTCTATCAACATCAACTTTACTGTGACGTGGAACCTTCAACAAAACATGAGACACAAGTACCAACGTCTTGACAAACGGTAAACTCAACCCTCAGTGGTTCTGATGGGGGTCAAAACCACTAAGTGATCCTCCTGAGTATCCTGAGTCGTATATCAACATGGGTCCTGACAATGAGTAATTTCCTTTGTTTCTTTTGAGGCGTTTCCCTTTTCCGTGTACTCCTTGAGATCCTTTGGTCAACGTTCCAAGGTACTTAGGAGGGGGTCACTTCAGAGAGTCCTGTCCGAATTAAGAAAGTCGTTCAACACTGCTGTATAGACTCTACGACAATTGGTTTTTGAGTAATTTCTGAGTTGAGACTCCTAAATATAATCCCTTACCAGTGTATTCGTGGAGGTAAGGGGTTTTAAGGTCTGACGCTCTTTCTTTCGTTCACAAATCGGATCTAGTATAACAACTATGTTTGTCAAATCCGTGTCACTATGTAAGAATTGTCTTTCACCACCTCCCTGAAGGGACCACCAAGTTCACAATTCTGAGGTACGACGAAGGGGGTGTTCCCCTTGCCCAAGTGAAGGACCACTCCTTGGTTCTAGGGTGTTCGGTACCCACACCGGTCTTTTTTCCTTCACCACCCTTAGGAGTGTCTTAGGTTTAGGATTAGGGTACTATGGACGAAACATTCGTCTTGTAAGTATCCTACTGTCGGAACTTGTACGATACATTGACTAGATGTGATAGGTTGTGTTTGGTTGGTATTTATAAGATCGTTGGGATCAGATCGGGAATCCTTTTAGGACTCCTATGGGAAAAATTTTTACACTGTGAATTTTAAAGATTCCACCTCTATGGGCTTTAAGTCTCTTCAATTTACTAAACGGTACCATATTATGAACTACCACCCTCTCTCGACTCCGAATCGAGACCATATCTCGAAATGTAAATATAACGAATTATGAGTTGGTATCGATGTGTCTTTGGTCAATAAATGTATTTTAACAAGTCAGTGTACGCAAAACTTATGTCTTTTTTTGTCACGATCAATCTGTACACATAGCCGACATAGCCCGAAGCATCCAGTGTGACCACCATTTCTTGGACGGACGGTCACGTTCTCTGTATTCTCTACGCCCAAGGTAGAGACCTAGTCCTTCTAGGGGACCTCTTCCTTCACCGTTGGGTGAGGTCATAAGAACAGACCCCTTAGGGTACCTGTCTCCTCGGCCCACCCGACGGTAGGTGACCCAGAGTTTCTCAACCTGTACTACTCTCACTGAATCGTGATCGCGCAGCCAACATAAAGTGAAAGGAATCATCGGACCAAAGAAACTGTGACCCGTTCTGAAAAATAGTAATTTTTATTTATTAAGAAAAAGGACAGAAAGGAAGGGGTCCCTTTAGATTACATTACCTACGTGAATCAAAACATTACCCTCTTTTTTATCGATTAAATTCTCACTTTTTATAAGTTCTTGAGTAAGTACCTCGTGTGTAACCTTTTGGACAAAGAAGAAGACGTTCACATTTTTAACATATAAACCTTCTTTCACCTCTTCTCTTCTGTAAACGTTCCTGATAGGCTCCATAAAAAAAGAACCCCATCGTCTATAGTCTTCGTTTATTATCTTGGATAAACTAAGAGGTGACCTAAAAAGAAATTCGTCTGTATAAATAAGTCCAAGGGGATGACAGTCAATCACCAAAAAGAGGGACCAATAATCCAATTTTACTTTCCCCCTCAACTGGAGTTTCCACCACCATAGTATTTTCAAAAAGGACTCTAAGAAATACATAGAAATAGGTCAAAAGGATCACTACTTCGTTGATATTATTACGTATAAAACTAAACATGTCTTTCAAAAAGGATGGTGGTTTTTCGTTTAATGTACTTTATAAACTGAAAAATAAAACAATCCTAAATAAGTGTTTAGGAACATAAAGGACTCATTTATTCTAAGTCTCAATGTATATATATAAAGACAAATACGATCCTAAAATGACCCGAAGACATTTATCTACGGAGAACCAACAAAAAAATTTTCAGGTTCTACTCCCATGGTCGTACCAACCTACTTTCGAGAGAAGCCCAACGTCTGAATGGTAACACCTACCCTGAACCCTCTGAACATCCTAGAAAAATAAAATATTCGTGGTGATAAATACCGTTGGGTGAGGTCATAAGAACGGACCTCTTAGGGTACCTGACTCCTCGGATCACCCGACGTCAGGTGTCCCAGTGTTTCTCAGTCTGTACTGACTCACTGAAATGAATGAATGAATTATGATAAATACTCCCGAGGTGATAGTATCAGATTAGTGGAGGATTTCCGGAGTGGGAGATTGTGGTAGTGAAAACCCCAGTCCTAAAGTAGTGTGCTTAAGTCACCTCTGTGTTTGTCTGACAATTTGCTAGGATAAATTTTATCACTACGGAGAAAGAGGATGTGTCTCTGAAGGTATGGGGAAGGGATGGAGGTAAAATGAGTCGTGAATTGTGAAAGGATGTACTATAAATAAAATGAATGGATAGAGTAAAAACAGACGGAGGTAATGATCCTATATTCGAACTCTAGTCTGAAAGCAGACAATACAAATGATGACATCTTATGATGAACCGTACATCATCTATGAGTCGTAAACAACTAACTCATTTACGTAAAAAATTGTACATATAATGACGGTATTGACCGGTAAAGTTATCAACAATTATGTATAGACCATAAATATGAAGGGTATCATCGTAAACAAGAAAATAAAATCCTCCTACGAGTCTTATAGTAAAATTACTATTAGGATACTCAGCAAGACGAATATAGTGTCTCGACCTTTTCTATCCGTATTATCAGTTTCGTGCCTTGACAGATCAAAAAGTCCATTCATCGCTATCATAAAATAAAATAAGCACTAAAACTTTTACATAGTGATATAAAATATACAACCACACGAATTGATAAAAACTTTCCCTTGACACCTCAGTTAAAGTTACTTTTTTGGGTTTCTTTCTTGGGTCAAAAAACTCCTTTAGTCGTGAAGTCCTCTCGAATATCCTCTTATACTCCTTTTCTTTTCTTTCAATGTCTTTCGTCTTCTTCTACGTGTCAAATTAAAATTATTCTTTTTTTTACATCGACGTCTCGCGTTTGTACGTTTTAATCTCTTTCTTCTCCATTCTACAGTACTCCATTGGTTAATTCACAACGTATGTTTTGGACACAATCTTAACATTCATAACCAAACCCCAATGATTTTTTTAAGAAAATTATTGACTTTATTTCGGGTAATAAGTAGTTTCTATTTGAAAAACCATATAAAAGATCAAACCCAAAGAAAGAGGTTTTATCCGTCCTGTTGAAGTCGACGTTTCCACAGACTAAAAGGGTTGATTTTAATTTGAACTCCCTAAATATAGAGTATACCGTCTCCGGGAGTCTAAAAACCTAGAATAGGAAAATATGAAATTTTTAATAACTCCTGGGATTTCTTAATAGATAGTCATAAATAATATAAACTTTAAATTTGACTCTGTAAATTTTTAATATAAAACTACTAAATAAAAACATTTTTATCGTTATTATTTGAGCAACGTACAATTGTATTTATCGTATAAAAATACTTTTTATTTGACTCAAAATATTTTGGTTTATTAATCTTCCCACCATAACAAAATGGAAAATATTAAAGTACTTATAGACTGAATTATCTTTTGACACTTAAGAGTATAGACAAAGACACAACTTGGACACGATTCTGGATCCTTGAAATGGGAGGAAACCGAAAATGTGGTAACCATGTTTACAGTTGTGTCACTTTTTTTGTTTACTTTAGACTCATAATAACCCTTTTATCAAAACTAAAGTCCCCGAGGTACTTTCCCACAACCCCTTGAGATCCTCCGGCACCAGTGTGAAACATTTACGATAAGACACAATGAAGAACCACGGGAAATGTCACGCACCACATCACAGAACATTTGACAACTAATAACAAACGGAAATCTCATAAGAAAATAGTTTGTGTTTCGTCTAAAACAGTAACAAAACGTATTTTGGAGAAAACTTCGTTACGAAAGGTGACGTGACTCTTAGATCAGAGGGAAAGGACGGACGACTAGACGCAGCACAAGTGGAGACTTTGAAATTGAAGGAGATGAGAAGTTGGTGTAACTGGAAATAGTAAATAACTTTTATGGTGCAAGGGAACACAGGATCGCGAAAACGACAAAGGAGACGGATCCATTAACACACGGACTAAAAATGTACCGATTATGAGAGTAAGTTCAAAAGTATTTCTTCGGTAAAAGAGTCCGTCTGTAAACGACAGGTGACAGGGTTAGATTTAATCGTAGGGAAGGGACCATGATGATGACGTAATGAGGTAAAACAAAGAAAACATCGTATAAACGACATACTTTAATAGAACACATAATAAATAACGAATAAATAAGAGACTGAGACGAAGGGAGGGACGGGGTGATCCTATTGAACCAACATTAGATTCTTCTTGTCTCTGACAAAGATGGAATAAGGGATGGTATAAAGTGTCGTGTATCTTCTCCCGAACCGTGTGTTATCGGTCAATTATTTATAAACTTTTTTATTTACTTTCCATCTGCACAGGGAATAATCACTATAAAAAGACAAAGAAGTCTAAAAATATTCACACACACACACAAGAACCAAAACAGTCACCTTTTCCTACCACCACATTCACGTTCAGTTTGATATCACAAACATTATATGACCTTTCGAATATCGTCTCATCTTAACGTCTCGAAATTTGTAACATTCCTGTCAATCTTATCAGGTTGAAGTACTAATAAAAATTGCTGTAGGACCGTCTAACGACAAATGGACAATGAACCTTATAAAGTAACTAATTCTCGAAAGAATTCCATCTTGTCAGGAAAAAAGAAATGATTACCATGTTTATGAGTCCTTTAAGAGGGTTAGAGTGTATATTAAATCTTGAAATTGTCAGGATAATCAAGATGAGTATCCTTTTTAATGTAAGATATCTTCTTTAAAATGGACCTTAGAAACTTAACTTTTACCGATCTTTGAAACTTTCAATATAATGAAGGAAATCAAATGTTTACCCCTTCGACCACAGTCTGAACGAACGGTTTGAAGACTCCAGTTCTGTCTTCACCCTGTCCTGAGTCAATCACCCACGGGGTCTATCAAGAAAACCTCTTCCTTTACCGTTAGGTGAGGTCATAAGAACGGACCTTTTAGGGTACCTGTCTCCTCGGACCACCCGATATCAGGTACCCCAGTATTTCTCAGCCTGTACTGATTCACTGATTGTTTACCAAGAATGATGGTATGGTGACACACGTACTTATATTTTAGGAAATGACCAAATAATATCTTCATATACGTCTTCGGAATAGGTTTATTACCATGAAACCCGTTCTTACAGTAAACAATTACTGTATTTACTTTTAAGTAATCTCCAGTAAATAATCATGAGATCAACTCAAATACTTTCCAGTTACATTTTATATGAGAAAGAATTGACAACAACTTAAAGTGACAACATCCGTCTGGCAATGGTCTTAGAGGAACTTCTTGACTTTTAATTGTTCTATGTTGACGTCGAAAAGGCTGACATAGTGTTACTCTTTTTTTAATTAAAAAACATGTGACTCAACCTCGCACACTTATTCTTAAACTCACAGTGTTTTCTCAGAGAAAGAGTAGTACTTTTGTATCAATTTCGGTTCTTTTTCCTTGTACCTTACGACTCGTCTGTTGACGTTGTTTGTCTTTTTCTTAATTTCACTCAAAAGTTTTAGTAATAATTGTCAACCTAAAATAAATCTAACTATCTTTATAATTCACTACGAAACTTTTAACTAAAAATTTTATCTAAAAAATGAAACCTTATGAAAATCTATATGTTTTTTAATATTTCTATCATATCTCTCAAGGGTATAAGGGGTGTGATTTAAAGAGAGTGAATGTCGTCCCCCTCCTCCCCCGATGTCTCCTACTCTACCAACCTACCGTAGTGACTGAGTTACCTTTACTCAAACTCGTTTGAGGGCCTCCATCACTTCCTGGCCCTTCGGACCGCACGACGTCAGGTACTCCAGCGTTTCTCAGTCTGTACTGAATCGCTGACTCGTTGTTTATTGTAGAATGTAATAATCATACGCTGTGAACAGTCTTAATCAATTGGGTATAAATAAGTAATAATAATCGATTTAAGGTATGAACTAAGTAAAAAATTACAAAATGAATTACAAGAAAAAGACTGGGTCATATGGTATAACATAAATCAGTAGCACAGAAGAATTCCAGGAGAACCAACACTGTCAAAGTCTGAATTTGGAACAATAACCATAGGAAATGTCAAAATTCTTCGTAACCAGTTCGAAAAACATCTGACTTAGAGTTAATCATAAAGAGACAATGAAAAGAGTATTAATCTGTTCAAATACCCAAAACCCCTTCTTCTGGTGTCTCCATTTTACGGTAATAATAGTATCATATAGTCCTTACAGTTGTATAGTATATGCCCCTTAAGGGACCACCAGGCCACCCCAAGTTTGAGACCAACCCCTTAATTTTAGGGTGTTTGGTGTACCACACCGGTCATTTATTTATCTGAGATGGTATATAAAAATTTATATACACAACATAATAATCTAGTAGATAGATTATATCATAGTCGGACGGTAGTAATAACTACCAAAAACCCCCCGAAAAACCGACGCGGTGTATCGTACACTTTAGAATTAAGGGACTGGTCCCTGACTTGGACAGGGATGACGTCACCCTCGTACCTCAGAAGTGGTGACCTGACACTCCCTTCTAGGGTGTACTATGGGTAAACGAATTAACAAGTTAAGGTCATTAGTGCATACCGTCATGGTCTTAATAATTTGGTACAGGAACGCCCTTCGTTTAAATAGTTGATCTCATGTTCCGAACACATATTAATAAAAACGAAAATTAAAACACCTGAGACGAGTAAAGGTCGTCTCATGATGTCAATCCAAGAAAACAGTGAAAGATATAAAATAGACCCTAGGGAGCGGAAGATTCACTTAAAAATTTTTAAACATGTAATTTCAAGTGAGAACCTCGACATCTAAAGACATCCAAAACTGTTTACGTACTACAATACACAGGTAGTGACGTCATAGTATGTCTCACCAAATAGTGAGAATTTTAAGGGGTTACGAAGTGGATAAACTAAAATGGAGAGTGGACCGTTGGTGACTAGACGAATATCAGAGACTTTCAGTAATAAATCGTAAAGAAAAATTTACATATTAAACTAGTCTTCTCGGAGAACGGAAATACATTCTAAAAGGAAATTTCGTTTCAAATAAAAAGAAAAATCTAGAGAACTTCGCGACAATTTAGTCTTCTCTGGAGTTATGTAATTTCGATTTCTTTTGTGAAGAGTGGTGGAGTTTTTTAATCTATACCGATTTTTTAGTTATTTTCTGTCACTTTTTGTTACAAGATTTGTCCTTCTACTGTATTTTCGGAATCTCTGTCTCGAGCGACTAAATCTACCACGTACCTCTTCAAAACTTTTCGTCTAACTCCTTCTTTACAATGTATTTCCCGCTCTGTAACTTGATCTTCGACCAGTCCACTTTTTCAACCGTATACCCTTTAGTAAACAAAGATAACAAAGTCGAAGAGGAAAACTAATCTTAAATTTCCTACTGAAAAAGACTAAGAATATTCTCTAACGGTGTCTTAAATTTAAGATCTCTAAAACTAAAAAGTCAGATATACCTCTTAGATTTAAATTAGAAATGTGATCCGATAAAAAGGAAATATTTTCATCCACTGTAGTATTGTAAACACTCAATTGATTTCAGTATCTTTTATGAAGTCGTTCTAATGTACCAAGTAAAATACCTTAATATAAGTATACAAAAATTCCATTAATTGTAAGTACTCCTTTTTTATTAATGGAAATTTTGTATTAATATAAGTATACAAGAATTCCATTAATAAAAAAGGAGTACTTATAAAATTTTTGATTCTCAGTCTAATATATACCGAAACTTCTCTGTACTAGCGAATTAACTGTCCTCCCTTTAACCAATTCTAACAAATTTTACAATTCACTAATTACTTATAGGTTGAATCATATATTCTATACAGTTATTATCTATAGGTCTTTAAATATTAGGTCTCAAAAGTTTGTAAGAAAGTTGATTTAAAGATAATAAATAGAGAAAGTCATTAAAATACTATTGAAATAAAGTGTTCTATATACGATTTTATTAACACTGACATATCTATCTTTTTATGTATTAAAAGAGACTTGAGGAGAATGAAGACCTGGTAATTACTCAAAATTACGCGAAAGGGAATGTCTTAAAGAATGTCTCTGGAATATCTCAACCAAAACTTATGGAACATAGATTTGTCAAAATTTATTCTACAGTAAAACACAAGTACGATAGAATCGACCTCTTCTACCGATTAATACCATATTAAGTATATTTTGTAAAAACTACAAATTAATAGACGATCATTTATTATAGTATCTTTCTTAAAGGAGAGTGTGAAATTCAAATTAATAGACGATCATTTATTATAGTATCTTTCTTAAAGGAGAGTGTGAAGAAATTTACTTAATAGTTATAAATTTATGAGAAATATGTCGACCAAGTTATATTTCTTGAATTCCTTGTCCATTCTTTTTTTCACCGATATTACTGGGTTGTCAACCTTTTCGAAGTCACCCTTGTCTCCAGACTACTTCTTTCTACCCGTAAACTTTTCTCCTCTGTACCCCTTCAAGTCCATGGAGCCAAACACGTTATTTACTAAAACTTAATAAAAAGTACTTTAAAATAAGGGAAAAATATAAACAAAAAGTCATATATTTACCAAAATGTAGTCTATGTCCTTAATTAATTTAAAAGACCTAATGGACAATCTGACGGATCGTGATAACTCCACGAGAAAGTATCAGATTCTATATCTGTCACATTCCTGAGGGGACCACCAGGTCACCAATTCTGAGACAGAAGGTTCCGTCCCCTACGTCCAAGTTAGGGACCAACTCCTTGATTCTAGGGTGTGTGGTACTCCGTTGATTCGGGTACGTGGTTTAAATTCTCTCTTCGGGTACACGGAGTCGTTTCTGACTCTTGTCGGTTTATTCATTTTATTTTCACATTTCTTTGACTATTTTTATTGTATATTTTTATCACAGAAGGAAGTATATCAGTCATTCGTAAAATACGTATGAACATATTACTATCCGTCTTTCGTTTCTCCTTGATTTCTCGAAGAACTGTCCACTTTCTCCTCTTACTTTTTCGACCGAATTTTGAGTTGTAAGTTTTTTGATTCCAGTATCGTAGGTCAGGGTAGTGAAGTACCGTTTATCTTCCCCTTTTCACCTTTGGTACCGTCTAAAATAAAAGAACCCGAGGTTTTAGTGACGTCTACCACTGACGTTGGAACTTTAATTTTCTACGAATGAGGAACCTTCTTTTCGATACTGTTTGGATCTGTCACATAATTTTTCGTCTCTGTAGTGAAATGATCGTTTCCAGGTATATCAGTTTCGATACCAAAAAGGTCATCAGTACATGTCTACACTTTAAACCTGGCATTTCTTCCGACTCAAGGTTTCTTAACTACGAAAACTTGACACCACGACCTCTTCTGAGAACTCTCAGGGAACCTGTCGCTTCTCTAGTTTGGTCGGTTAGGATTTCCTTTAGTTGGGATTTATAAGTAACCTTCCTGACTATGACTTCGAGGTTATGAAACCGATGGACTACACTTCTGGACAGAGTAACCTTTTTTAGGACTACGACCTTTTCTGACTCCCCTCCCCTCCTCATCTTCCCCCGCTGTTTTGTATTCTACCAGCCCACCGTAGTGGCTGAACTACCTGTCCTCAAACTCGTTTGAGACCCTCTATCACTTCCTGTTCCTTCGGACCACACGACGTCAGGTACCCCAGGGTTTCTCAGTCTGTATTGAATCACTACCTTGTTGTTGTATTACTATCCGTGTCCGTCTACGATAACAGACAAGAATCTACATCCAATCAAGTAACTCCAATCGTCCTCCTATTGATTTCCTTTTTTCTTTTTGTTTATCGTATTCACTTTCCAGTAAACGTTTGTAATTCCTGTGTCGGGTCCTCCTCGAATTATCAAATGTACTCTCCATTGGTAGTTCTCTCGTAAGATGATAAGACGGAATCTCATTCTCTCTGAACCGAGGGTAGGTCAGAACAGGACAGTGACTGACACAACCATATCCATTTAGTAAAGTGACAAAACTTGAAACTAAAGAAGTAAACATGTTACAGAAAAAAAACAGAAAAAATGCCAACTCATCATAAGGTAACATATATATTATATGGTGTAGAAATAGGTAAGTAGACAGCTACCTGTAAATCAAACGTAGGTATAGAACTGATAACATTTATTATGACGTCACTTGTACCCTCACGTATAGAAAAGATTAATGAAAAAAAGAAAAGAAGTGTTTTTATAGATCCTAACCATAAAGACCTAGTGTACTATCAATATAAAAATAAAACACTCCTTAGAGGCATGACAAAAGGTATCATCGACGTGGTTAAATGCAAGGGTGGTTATCACGTACCTTGAAGTGAAAAGAGGTATAGGAACGGTTATGAAAAGAACTATTGTCGGTAAGACTGTCCCCACTCTACTATAGAGTAACACTAAAACTGAATATAAAGAGACTACTACAACTCGTAGAAAAGTACGTGGACGATAGACATACAGAAGAAACCTTTTTGCAGATAAGTCTATTGGACGGGTAAAAATTTAATGAAGAACAAAAATACAACTCAACATACTCAAGAAACATGTAAAACCTACAATTGGCGAATCCCGTATATAACAGACGTTTGGAGAAGGTAAGTCTCGACGACGACGACGATTCAGCGAAGTCAGTACAGGTTGAGACACGCTGGGGTATCTGCCGTCGGGTGGTCCGAGGGGACGGGGACCCTAAGAGGTCCGTTCTTATGACCTCACCCAACGGTAAAGGAAGAGGGAGTCCAATTTAGTGATGTTCGAAGGGAGAATCCTGATGAAAACGACGTAAGGTATCCAAAACCTAGTAACATAAAACAGAGATCCACAAAAATTTTTAAAGAAGAAACTAAAGAAGTCACTAGGTAACCAACAAATTATTATTAACAAATCAGAAGTGTATAAACAAAAGACCGTCAAAAAAGGAAGACAAACTAAAGATCAGAACCAACACCACTCTTTTGTACGAACTATACCAAAATCAAAAGAATTTAAATAACGCTGAATGAAACACCGTTGAGGACCAAGATCTAGTGAATCATTTCCTCATTCTGTAATAAATAACTGATACGGTTTCGGAAACTGAGACACCTAGTGTTTTTTGACACCTTTTAAGACTTTCTCTACCCTTATGGTCTGGTGGACTGGACGGACTCTTTGGACATACGTTCAGTCCTTCGTTGTCAATCTTGACCTGTACCTTGTTGTCTGACCAAGGTTTATCCTTTTCCTCATTCAGTTCCGACATATGTGGGACAAATAAATTGAAGATACGTCTCATGTAGTACTCTTTACGACCCGACCTCCTTTGTGTTCGACCTTAGGTCTAACGGCCCTCCTTACAGTTATTGGAGTCTATACGTCTACTGTGGTGGGAATACCGTCTTTCACTTCTTCTTGATTTTTCGGAGAACTCCTTTCACTTTCTCCTCTCACTTTTTCAACCGAATTTCGAGTTGTAAGTCTTTTGCTTCTAGTACCGCAGACCAGGGTAGTGAAGTACCGTTTATCTACCCCTTTGTTACCTTTGTCACCGACTGATAAAAACCCCCGAGGTTTTAGTGACGTCTACCACTGACGTCGGTACTTTAACTTTCTACGAATGAGGAACCTTACTAGTTGGATCTGTCGAATAAATTTTCGTCTCTGTAATGAAACAGGTGTTTCCAGACAGATCAGTTCCGATACCAAAAAGGTTACCAGTACATACCTACACTCTCAACCTGATATTTTTTTCGACTCGCGACTTCTTAACTACGAAAACTTCACACCACAACCTCTTCTGAGAACTCTCAGGGAACCTGACGTCCCTCTAGGTTGGTCAGGTAGGATTTCCTCTAGTCAGGACCACAAGTAACCATCCTGACTACCATTTCGACTTTGAGGGTTATGAAACCGGTGGACTACGTTTCACAAGTGAGCAAACTTTTCTGGGACTATGACCCTTCCTAACTCCCGTCCTCCTCTCCCCCTGTTGTCTCCTACTCTACCAACCTACCGTAGTGTCTGAGTTACCTGTACCCAAACCCATCTGAGGTCCTCAACCACTACCTACCCCAGTATTTCTCAGCCTGTGCTGACTCGTTGACTTGATTTTTGTTTAATTACAACGACATTACGTGTTTTACTTAATCTGTCCCTTTTCCAATTTCCATTTGTTTAATCTCTGATGGTGTTAGGAACCTGAATCACTATTTCACTTACCTCGTTCTGAACACTTCAGGAGGAAGGTGTTCGGACATCAACGGAAAATCTAAGGATATGTCAATGTCATAACTCGGTGAGATCACCTTAATGAACAGACAAAGAGGGTGGTTTGGAATCAGGAACTCTCGTCTCTGAGACAGAACAACTAATATCATAGACATCAAAGATCGTGCACCATCCGACACTTATTTATAAATAACTTACTCAATCAAACTCTCTCTCTATCCTGACATATATTAATAAACTTTTATTAGGGGAACCCCAAATTTCAATGGTCTCATTTGAACGACTTCTATCTATACATCATTTACCACCTCGGTTCTAAACTTGGAACTAAGGACTTTGGAGTTTTGAAAAATGGTATGACGGAAAAGTTTTATTTTTAAACGAGAGGACTCTTAAAAGCATACCAATAGATATATAAAGTTTAAATCTTATTGTACGTTAATATCCGAAGGGGTCACCGAGTCGTTATTTCGTAGACGGACGTCCCGTCCTCGACGTCCTCTTGCGTTCAAGTTAGAGACCCAGTCTTTCTAGGGGACCTTCTCCCGTACCGTCGGGTGAAGACATAAGGACGGATCTCTTAGGTTACCTGTCTCCTGGGACCAACCGATTCCAGGTATCCCAGTGTTTTCTTCACCTGCACTGACTTCACTGAATCTTACGTGTCTGCGTACGATAATGTTCAAGATCCGTAGATCACTTTTTGACAAATCTCAACGATATTAACTAAAGTCTAAAGTAAAGGATAAAATCCTTTTATATTTTGTGTATTTCCTTGTTTATCTTCTAGTATTTTTCGCTTATCTCTTCAACCTCCTCATATGTTTTTGTACGTACATCCATATCATTTTTTTTAACGAACGTCGAAAGAACATAGAGACCCCAGAACATATACACACCACTTACGAAGGAGACATAGTATTACAAGAGAGGGTAACAAAAAAATAAAATAACATCTATTAATTTTTAATATTAATTGGTCAATTCCAACTCTAAAACTTTTATATTTACAAATTGTCACCACTTTGAATTTTGAGAGGAAACCATAACTATAAAATATTACTTTCATACAGTACTTTTGATAGTCGTGGATTCATAAGATAGTGATTCTTAAAGAAAAATTAACTGTAAATGAATGACAATTCGAGTACTTCTAACGAGACCAATATCACTCACTAGATAAGAAAAAAGAGTCTTAGGTCTTTATACATAGAAAACTGAGTTCTTTCTTACTAAATTCATAGAAAACGAGTACAAACCACAATCCAAATAATATAACATAAAAAGTGGTAAACTTTATCTATCTCGAGATAGGGTAAGGGGACACTACGGTCCGATCTCACATAACGTTAAGGATTTAAAACCAAAAAGAAAAACGATAATAACAATAACAGTATGTCCTTAACGAACTTTCTTTTTTTTCTCGTTCTCCTTTTGAATCACTTACTTTATCTTTTTTGTTTTAATTCTTACAGACTTCAATTACTTCTTAACTTAGAATAATCTTCACTTAACGTCTTACGACCTGAACTATGGGTACTTCCTTTTGCAGTCGTTTTCTCTCGTCTCTAAGACCTTGTGGAATTCTCTGAAATGGGTCTAAGTCACCATTAACTTTATTTTTCCGATTCGAAAGAATAAACACTAATTTTTAAACTTTAATAATCCTTCATAATAAAGTCTTTGGATGTTTAAAAGACAAAATAATAAATATAAATTCCGCAATATCATTGACCCCATTTTACACATATTAGGGGTCATTACAGATATCCATTCATTAATAGCCCCTCTTTGCAACTATACTTGTGTAATGGGTCTCTCAGGTCTATAGGGGTTTCCTATACCCATATACTTTATCAGACAACGGGACATCTGTGTATCGGAATTTGGAGTAAAAGAAGTACTAGAGTCAAAAAAAAAAATTCATGAAAGAAGTCACCTGTAACAACCGGATGAAAACTTGTCACTTAAAAATAAGAGATTTAGACTGACAGGTAGGTCATAATGATCAAACAAAGTAATCGGGGTCACGTCGTTATAGATTGGACAGTGCACTCCATAGGTGAAGTATCAAGCTATAACCCCAGACAGTAGAGTGAGAGAACAGTGATTGTGATCACCTGTGACACACGAGGAAGAAAGTACTGTCGGAAAAAGAAGGTCGTAAACTGTGACGATTGGTGAACGTGAAAAACTTCGTGAACAAAAAACCGGAGGAACTATGGTGTGAGACAACCAAAAGGATAAAAAGAGAAGTGGGCAGAAGTAAAGCAAAATCGTAGAAAAAAACGGAAAGACTAAGAATTCACAATCAGAAACAAAGATCTATTACTATCTTCTTATTCCCACCCAGTGTCTTAAGAAGGGGGTTATGGTTCCTTTTAGTCTTTTTGATCAAGTCGTTGGTTTTCTCCTTTCCCCGAGTATGTAGTACGAGATGATTGGAAGTCTTTTATCATTATCAGGTCCTAAAGAAAAATTTCTAATTTTATGTCGTAACGACTAAGAATTAAGACGTCTTCCGTTTGACCATTTAACTAATTAAAGACTCTTAAGAGTCATAGGGAATTAGATCGTTCTTCGTTTGAAACAAACAAAGTAAGACTCATCTTTTGATTGTGAGTTTATCTTAGTCTCTTATACCTGGAGACGAAGAGAATCTACTTTCACTTCCGAGATCTCGAGAAGTAATTTAACTCTTCGGTTAAGTTTCGGGAGAGGGGGTTTTACCCTAAACAAGAGAAAGGGGGTTCTTCTTTTTGGAATCATACCCTATAATTAACTTCTTTTTTGTTTTGAGTCAATAAGTTCATTTTATGTACGTATCGAAATCGTGTCGAGAGTAAATGGGATCGAAAAGTTTGGGCACCCGTAGGGACCATCGAGTCGACCATTTCTTAGAAGGACGTTTCGTCCTCTGGGGCTAAGTTAAGGACCCACCCCTTCTAGGGGACCTCCTCCCATACCATTGGGTGAGGTCAAGTTCAGGAACTCACTACCCGTTAGTCTTTTAGGAATCTTATATCTTGTCTTTTACGAACCAGGTAGTAAACAACGAGTCTCCTCTATTGGTAGAGTCAAAATCCACTCTGTTAGTTTTTTTCAATAGGTAGTGTCTTTTATTTTCTAAATGTGTCTCGACGGGTGTAATTTATATCCTTTCCACTTCTCTTCGACATACCATCATATCCATGTATATAATTTTCTTTTTTTTTTTTCCGTAAATCTTCAGTTTCTTGGAACACCCTTTTTCAATGTCTTGTTTTAAGGGGTATTCAAAAAACACGACATCTGTTAAATTATTCTCGAACTTAAGTCTTTTAGTTCAAGTTTATAGACTTATTTTATTTGTTGATCGTGATTCTTTTGTTCTGGTTTGTAATGACTTGATTATTTAACGTTTATCGTTCTTTGCCCAATGTATCGACTTTTAGTTTAATGACTGGATCTTCAGTCTAAAATCAATTATATGGACTTAACTCTTCTTTTTTGTTTTCTATTATTTATAATTTCTGTTACTACTAGATAGTATTTCTTTAACCATAAAGACTACATCTTGGATCGTTTACTCAGATTTCTGTATTTTAACTTAGATGTTCTGCAAGATCCCTCGTAACTATGTCCTGCCGACCGTAAGACTACAAAAGATCCGAAAAACTTGAAGTCAGACTAAGAACTGGTCAGGAGTCTAGGAGTTTTTGTGAAGAGACACCCTTCGGTAGAGACCGAAGAATCCAGTTGGACCAGGGACAATGTGTAAGAGTCTCGTGAGACACGAATCAGTGTCACAGAGAAAATTGAGATGAAACATGTACGCATATTAATAACCAATAAATAAAAGAAGGGGATGATTAGACTTTCGAGACACTCCAATCTCTCCTAGACAAAACAAGTCCGTACAAATGGGTCACGGACCGAGTCATGGACGTACGTCATTACGGAGTGTCTAAGAATAAATTTTTCATTTCAGTACTTACTTATGATAAATTAATGATCCAAACATTTTATAAAATTATGGAACCATAATGATCAGAGAGGAATAATCAGAAAACAATTTACTTTATACTGTGTGGATTGTATAAAGTACACGACACAACATGAATCAACGAGTCAGCACAGACTGAGAAACACTGGGGTACCTGACATCGGGTGGTCCAAGGAGACAGGTACCGCTAAGAGGTCCGTTCTTATGACCTCACCCAACGGCACGGGAGATCCCTTAGAAGGGTTGGGTCCCTAGTTTTGGTCTAGAGGGTGTAACTTCCCCCTAAGAAATGACAGACTCGGTGATCTTTAAATAAAGGCAAAAGGTAAACTCTGACAATTTAATACTACAAATATTAAAACATTTTAATCAAAACCAGACACGACGAAACAATGTAATTTTTTTACTACTTAACATACAAAAAGTAATTACACAAACAAAAAGAGAGGAAAAACTTTGGACGTTTCAAACCTTCTGAAGAACTGGACACAGTAGGATAAGTATTCTTTATGGTCGACCGACAATGATTTGAAAAACCAGCCATGTACCAACGGTAACAACATCGGAGACTTTTCCATCGTTTTCTAACATAAGCTAAAGACTTCCTCCTTTCTCGACTTGGACTCTGCAAGGAACGTGATCTAATGGAACTACATTCTTTAAAATTTAGGAATCAAAAATTATCACTATTTTATGACAGAAAATTTCATACAGAAATAACGGACTCTGACACCATCATTAAATGTTTCAGTAACTAACCTACGGTCAATCAGTAAGTTTACCGACCACAATTATATAACTGTCCGTTTCTTATTATAGACCTCTTCCACTACCGTGGGGTGAGGTTATGGGAACGGACCTTTGAGGGTACCCGTCTCCTCGGACCATCCGACGTCAGGTACCCCAGCGCTTCTCAACCTGTGCTGACTCGCTGAAGTGAAAGTCAAAAGTGAAAGTACGCGACCTCTTCCTTTACCGTTGGGTGAGGTCACAAGAACGGATCTCCTAGGGTCCCTACCACCTCGGACCACCCGACGACAGATACCCCAGCGTGTCTCAGTCTGTACTGACTTCGGTGAATCGTCGTCGCCGTCGACAGAAAGAACGGAAGTATAGTGAAGAGGGATCAAAACGGTATTAAATGGAATTACTAAAACTCGTGTAACGAGATCGTCACGTGGGGATCGGTCGTCAAATAAAAGAGGACATCGTATCATACAACCTCTTCCTACTTTGCATACAAGACAGTCACCTTACGATTGGGCTTCAAAGTTAACATTTACACACCAGGTCATTTATACACAGTCGATAACCACCTCGTTCGATTTAAAACTCTAAACTCTATGCATAACTTTCCAGAATTCTCATAGATTTGAAATGTATTATAAATATACACGTGTGTATAAAACCAATATATATCCCAAAAACAAATACTATTACTTTAATATGAACGACCAAAAGTCATTGTGTAACGTTTATAGAAAACTAGAGAAATAGTCGGGTTGAATTCAGTACAGTTTCCCCTAGATGTTCGAAAGGACTATAAATTCGGATTTTACCAAAAGACTCAAGGTATGATAACACGGTAAGAAAACTTTCATATATTTATCCATAAAAGAGGGTGATCTAAAATACTAAAACTCTCGTCCTACTCTAAGAGACAGTAACGAATTAGGGTTGATCAATCACTATTTTAAATTAGACCTTTAATATAGAAGACCGTAAACTACTTCATATAAAAAATTTTTATAATTTATTTCGGTCACCATAACAAGTAGTCTAAGAGTAGATTAAAAATAACACATATTCACGTATGATGATTAGTGAATGACAATATATACAAGAAACTTTTTCTTACAGGACTTATAAACCAAATATAAAATTATATGGATTATATAGTTCATAAAAAATTTGGAAAATCTAATTTGGTTAGTTACTTTCTAATTCCCTCTAATTTCCGACATTTTACTACTAACTACAGTATTTCTGAGTCAAAGGAGTCGACTTCTTTCATTAAGTCAAACACACACCTTTACCGGAACAGACACTCTGAGACCTTCTTCGTTCCGTATAACGGAAGCGACCTGGACTTTCTGCCTTTCATTCTCTAAATTTAACGTCAAAACCTATTAAATTTCGTCATAAACATTCTGATTGTATAATGTATATGTTTATAAATATATACGAAAGTATACAAGAGGATACACTCCTTCTGATTGTCTTGGATTCTATAAGTACCGACGTCATCAAAAACATTACAATTCATAAGTTTTTTAATTAAAGAGATTATAAAGGGGTTTAGTCTTTAGTATAAAACTTTCAATCTAAATAACATCACTATAGGATTTCGACAATTAAAAATTGATATATATGTTATTTACAAGGACAACCTAGAGTCTAAAAGGGACATATATATAAATATAAATATATATATATATAAATCATCGTATATATATATATATATATATTATGTATGTAAAGACTTATGGTCCTTTCTTAAACCCACGAATCAAATGTAAGAGCCAATAAGATATCAAATTACTTCTATGATTGACAGGAAAATATGTAAGTTCCAAAATTGTGTAAACTTCAATATATCTTTATCGTGTTAACTTTACTCCAATGATTTATAATCAGAGAGTTTATTAAATCCAAAATTTTTATAATAAAGGAGAGTTAACTTTATCTCAAATTAATTCGTTACATTTTAATAAGTTTAATAGACTATATCAGAAAAAAATTTTTGATGAAACACTATTGTATCATGGATTCCCGTAATTGACACCTCATTCTGGTCAAGGGATTATCGACCATTTCTTGGACTATCGACCATTTCTATGGGACTATCAATCATTTCTTAGACGGACGTTACGTCCTTTGGGGTCAGCTAAGGACCCAGCCCTTCTAGGTGACCTTTTCCCTATCCAATGGGTGAGGTCATAAGAATCCGAAGGGAACACCGAGTCGACCACTTCTTAACTGGACGTCACACCCTCTGGTCCCAAACTAGGGACCCGACCCTTCTAAGGACCCAACCCTTCTAGGTGTCCTCTTCCTTTTCCTATGGGTGAGGTCATAAGACCGGATCTCTTAAGGTACCTGACATATCAGGTGCCCCAACGTTTCTCAGCCTGTACTGACTCGTTGAACGTTTTCCTTTTTTTCTGGTCACTATGATGAATCATTAATTAATACGTTTAAATCCGTTCAAAGATTTGGAAAATCAAACAAGTAGATTTCACCGTCTTTATTACCATGAATAAAGTATCTCAATATCCTAATTTATTCATTATTGTACGTTTTACGAAAATATCACGGGTCCTTTATCGAGAGTTTTTTCACTATCAGTAAAACATAAACGATCAGTCAAATGTGTGTAACTACACTTTACAGGTCTTAGCGTTTAATTGTGTTTCGTCCGATAAGAATACTTTCTATCCTTAAAGGGTATAATTTATATAACTGAACAGAATATACTAATTGAAGAGTATGTGAAATCATCAACATCGATATTATTAGAATTACACTAGAGACAGCAACTAAAGAGGTATAATTTAAATTCGTCCACATTATTCACTCGATGAATTTATAGAAGGAATAAACGATGGAGTAATTGATACGATTTCAACTAAAAACATATAAACATTTTAACTAAAAACTTCTAAACACACTACTTAAATTTCTTCAGTGTACTTCTATTCTGACACAAATTGAAAAGGAAGTAAGTGGCATGTAACTACCAAACATAGAACAAGTTTCTATATCCTATATGAGGAAATCCGATATAAAAAAAGAAAAACAATAAAGTTTTAAAATTAATAGAAATATTTAGTATAAAAATAGAACTTCATACAAGGTCCCTGAGCAGAAGGGTAACAATAATAAGGTGAACTTCTTATAAGACATAAAATCCAACGTTTTCTGTAAACCTATCTACGGTATAAAAGTGTCTTTAGTGGACTCCAAAAATTAAACTCGAAAACCAAAAGGTACCTGAACTACAGAAAGGTAACAGAACTATTACACCAAATTTTAAAAGGAACAAGTTTGTAACGTTCAATATAGTGTTTTAATATAAAAACAACCAAATATTTGATGTATATCATGCACATTTGATATATTATATTTAATGTCACTAAAACGATCGACATCAAATCAGTAATTCTATAAATATTGAGTTAGAATTTTATCAAATTTTTAAATACACTGTTTTAAAATTTTAGATCTCAGAGAAAGTTATGTACACCTTTATGTTCCCTTAAAGTAGGTAAAGGGAATTCGTTTCTTTGTTGTTAATAAACGAAGGAAAAGAGTATCTGACCTACCAATAAAGAGATTTAGTATATATCTTTATAGACAAATACGAAACCCGAAGGGATTATCGAGTCAATCATTTCTTAGACGGACGTTACGTCCCCTGGGGTCAAATTAAGGACCCACCCTTCTAGGTGACCTCTTCCCTATCCGATGGGTGAGGTGAAAAGAACCTGAAGGGAACACCGAGTCGACCATTTCTTAGGTCGACGTCACGCCCTCTGAACCCAAGTTAGGGACCCAGTCCTTTTAGGGGACCTCTTCCCTTTCCGATGGGTGAGGTCATAAGACCGGATCTCTTAAGGTACCTGACATATCAGGTACCCCAGTGTTTCTCAGTCTGTGTTCACTCGCTGAAAGTGAAAGTAAATACGAAATGGGAAGATTATACTACATCGTTTTTTTGTCTGGGTCTTTTTACAGTAATTGATCGACCATTAGACACTTTTGTAGTAAAAAGGTTTTTAATTTATGTAATTTGTTCTCTCTTATTTTTACGTCCCATGTCATCCAACTTTTGTGGTCCATAGTAGACCTTATTTTATGTCAACTTAGATGTGAAGTATGGAATATAGTCATATAAGTATCTAGTCTTTACATTTACAATTTTTTATTTTCTCTTTGATACCCTTTAAAAAAAGAATTGGAGTCTCTATCATTCCGGAAAGGTTATACTGGTTTTTATTTTTTTCGGTTGGGGTTCCGATTTTTGTACCCACTTTTTCACTTTCACAATCAGTGAATCAGTATAGGTTGAGAAACACTGGGGTACCTGACATCGGACGGTCCGAGGACAGGTACCGTAAGAGGTCCCTTCTTATGACCTCACCAAAAATCGGTAAGAATTAGCGATACGTATTTAAATGTATTTGTATTGTAAAGACGTATCTTTTCTGGTAATATTCGTTTTAGTTTTCTGTACCGTTTGGTCTCTTTTATAAAAGATGAGTATTTTTTCTTTTAAACGGTGTTTAGTTAGTCCATTTCTTGTCTTTATTTCAACTTTTTATCTGTTTCCTCTCCTCGTTTGAATCCAAGTATTTTCCTTTATAAGTCAAGTCAGCGAGTCAGCACAGGTCAAGAAACGCTAGGGTACTTAACGTCGTACGGTCCGGAGGGACAGGTAGTGGTCGAGGACCACAAGTGAGTGTAAGTGCAGGTAGCTCAGCCATTACGGTAGGTGGGTAGAGTAGGAGAGAGTAGGGGAAAAGGAGGACCGGGGTTTGGGAGGGTCGTAATCTCAGAAAAGGTTCCTCAGTTGAGAAACGTACTCCACCGGTTTTATGATCTCAAAGTCGAAATCGTAGTAAGGAAGGTTTCTTGTGGGTCCTGACTAGAAATCTTACCTGACTAACCTAGAGGAACGACAGATTCTCTGAGAGTTCTCAGAAGAGGTTGTGGTGTCAAGTTTTCGTAGTTAAGATACCGTGAGTCGAAAGAAGTGTTCAGGTTGAGAGTGTAGGTATGTACTGACAACCTTTTTGGTATCGGAACTGATCTACCTGGAAACAACCGTTTCATTACAGAGACGAAAACTTATACGATAGATCCAACCAGTATTGAATAGAAGGTTCCTCATTCGCAGAAAATTAAAGTACCGACGTCAGTGGTAGACGTCACTAAAACCTCGGGGGGTTTTATTTCAGACTGTGACAAAGGTGACAAAGGGGTACATAAAGGGTACTTCACTACCCTGGTCTACGGTACTAGAAGCAAAAGACTTACAACTCGAAATGTGATTGAAAAAGTGAGAGGAGAAAGTGAAAGGAGTTCTCCGAAAAATCGAGGAGAAGTGAAAGACGGTATTCCCACCACAGCAGACGTATAGACTCCAATAACTATAAAGAGGGCCGTTAGACCTAAGGTCGAACACGAGGAAGGTCGGGTCGCAAAGAGTACTACATGAGACGTATCTTCAATTTATTCGTCCTACTGTTATATGTCGGAACTACATGAGGAAAAGGATAAATCTTGGTCAGACAACAAGGTACAGGTCAAGATCGACACCGAAGGATTGGACGTATATCCAAAGAGTTCTCCGTCCAGTCCACCAGACCATGAGGGAAGAGAAAGTCTTAAAAGGTCAAATAACACTAGGTGTGTCAGTCTCCGAAACCGTATCAGTTATTTTGTCTTTATCTACATATTAACCACAATTTATACTTTTGAGTGGGAGTGAATTTTATACCCTTTAAAGGTAATTTTGATATGGTTTTATGACAAAAGTGAACAGTTTAACTAGTTATAGTTTTTCAAACTATCGTGAAATACCCCTTTCTCTGGGAACCCAAGTGACGAGACCCGTACATTTAAACACGGTCGATACACTCCCCGTTCAGATCGTCAACATTTCTCGAAATGTATGTGTATTTTAGCATACACATACTTCACTATATATATGTTCTAAATCAATAACTTGGTAACACACGTCGTTCTTTAAACCTTTGTTAAACGCGTTCTGACAAGTCATTTCAATATTACGTAAATATTTTACCCTGTGATATATTGGAATTTATCTCCCTTACTTCGAGAAATACATGTTCACAGTCTATTAGAGGTTCTAAAGTCAAGTCAACGAGTCAACACAGGCTGAGAAACATTGGGGTACCTGGTATCGTGCGGTCCGGAGGGACAGGTAGTGGTTGAGGACCTCAAATGAGTGTGAGTACACGTAACTCAGCCACTATGGTAGGTCGGTAGAGTAGGAGACAACAGGGGAAGAGGAGGACGGGAGTTAGAAAGGGTCATAGTCCCAGAAAAGTCTACTCAGTCAAGAAACGTAGTCCACCGGTTTCATAACCTCCAAGTCGAAGTCGTAGTCAGGAAGGTTACTTATAAGTCCTGACTAAAGGAAATCCTACCTGACCAACCTAGAGGAACGACAGATTCTCTGAGAGTTCTCAGAAGAGGTTGTGGTGTCAATTTTTCGTAGTTAAGAAGTCGCTAGTCGAAAGAAATATCAGGTTGAATTTAGATATGCACTGATGAGGTTCTATATCAGTCAAAAAAATTTTCATCATTCATCTGATCACGAATAATACAATGGTAAACACATTTTGTACTCCTTTCCTCTACACACAAACAAATACGTTTCTATAAAGACCTTCTTATGTATTCTTTAACTGTCGTAACTAATAGAGATCCCTCCCATTGACCCAGCATCCCCGATCGTTACGGTCCTTTTAAAAAATGAGATACGGGACATAGAAAACCTCAAACTTGATACACTTACAGAATGGGTAAGTTTTCATTTTCCTTTACAATTTCATATAATAAAAGGTATGGACACTTTCTGTCGAATTTTTATGCATATTGGATATATTGTGTTTTCAATGTCTCCTAGACGAAGTCGTCGAATATTGTGACTTTGTCTTAAAGAACTTTGTCAACTTAAACCAAGTCACCTTACTAGCCTATATGGAGTCTTACTTAAAAATCACGGTTTCTTTAGGAGGAAAAGGATTCGGTCCGACAGACCTTGAAAATAAATTACGATGATTATAAAAATTTACGGGGGTTGAAGAATAAAATATACTCTAAGGGTTCCATAAAACCCCCCTTACGTTCGGGGGTTTATCCGTATCCTACTGACGTGACTCGTTGGTAACATTTGACATTAAAAGTCCGATCTTTATCTTTAACATCAGGACGGTCTTATCCAAACTGACAGTTAGTTTATTTTTATCCAATAAACTATGATTCAAATGAAAAATTTCTTTATTTAAGAAAATTATTTGGATCTTTGATAAAAATTTTCGGGATATTAAGATACTTAACGACGGATAAAGTAAAAATCTTAATTTCCTCCAGATATTGTACCACTAATAATTCTTGTACCTGTATCTACAAACTAGTTGAAAACTAAATCCCTAAAAGCGGGGACAGAATTTCTCTACCCTTACGGTCTGGAGGAATGGACAGAGGACTTTTTGGACATACGTGCAGTTCTTCGTTGTGGAATACACCTCGTTGACTGACGAAGTCGACACCCTTTCCTCATACAGTTCCAACATATAACAGTGAGACAAATAAATCGAAACACGGCTCATGTAGTACACTTTACGGCCCGACCTACTTAGTATTCGACTTTAGTTCTAACGGTCCTCTTTATAGTTGGAGTCTAAACGTCTACTATGGTGAGACTATCGTCTTTCGCTTCTCCTTGACTTCTCGGAGAACTACTTTCACTTTCTCCTCTTACTTTTTCGACCGAATTTTGAGTCGTAAGTTTTTTGTCTCTAGTACCGTAGTTAGGGTAGTGAAGTACCGTTTATCTTCCCTTTTTCATCTTCGTCACTGACTAAGATAAAAGTACTCGAGGTTTTAGTGACACCTGTCACTGACGTCAACACTTTAATTTTCTACGAACGAGGAACCTTCTTTTCGATACTGTTTGGATCTGTCGTACAATTTTTCGTCTCTGAACTGAAACGAATGTTTCCAGGTATACCAGACCTAAACTCACTTTTACTTTCAACGAGTCAGTATAGGTTGAGAAACGTTGGGGTACCTTATCAGGTACCTTAAGAGATCCGGTCTTATGACCTCACCCATCGGAAAGGGAAGAGGTCCCCTTGAAGGGTTACGTCCCTAGTTTGGGTCCAGAGGGTGTAACGTCGGTCTAAGAAATGGTCGACTCGGTGGTCCATTCGGGTTCTTATGACCTCACCCATCGGATAGGGAAAGACCCCCTAGAAGGACTGGGTCCTTAGTTTGACCCCAGAGGACGTAACGTCTACCTAAGAAATGGTCGACTCGATGGTTCCTTACCTACACTCTCAACCTGGTATTTCTTCTGACTCGTGACTTCTTAACTACGAAAGATTAACACGACCAAAAAAGGTCATCAGTACATACCTACACTCTCAACCTGACACTTCTTTCGACTCGTGGCTTCTTAACTACGAAAACTTGACACCACAACCTCTTCTGAGAACTCTCAGGGAACCTGACGTTCCTCTAGGTTGGTCAGGTAAGACTTCCTCTAGTCGGGACCCTAAAGAAACCTTCCTTACTACGATTTCGACTTTGAGGTCATGAAACCGGTGGAGTACACTTCTCAACTGAGGAACCTTTTTTGAGACTACGACCCTCCCTAACCCCCGTCCTCCTCTTCCCCTGCTGTCTCCTACTCTACCGACCTACCGTAGTGACTGAGTTACCTGAACTCAAACCCACCTGAGGTCCTCAACCACTACCTGTCCCTCCGGACCGCACGACGCTAAGTACCCCAGCGTTTCTCAGCCTGTGCTGACTTGACTTGACTTGACTTAACTTAACACGACCTCTTCTGAACTCTCAGAGAACCTGTCGTTCCGCCAGCTTGGTCAGTTAGGATTTCCTTTACCTGGGACTTATAAGTAACCTTTCTGACTACGACTTCACCTTCGAGGTCATGAAGTCGGTGCACTACGCTTCTCGGCTGAGTAACCTCTTCTGAGACTACGACCCTTCTAACTTCCGTTTTCTTCTCCCGTCGTCTCCTACTCTACCAATCTATCGTAGTGACTGAGATACCTGTACTTAAACTCGTTTGAGGGTCTCTATCACTTCCTCTCTTTTCGGACCACACGACGTCAGGTACCCCACCGTTTCTTAACCTGTACTAAATCGTTGATTTGTTGTTGTCTACCGCAATCCGTTCGAAGAATTATAGACATTCGGGGTCAGATATCCTACCTTTAGTATAAATGAGTACCCCACGTTTGTATGTCAACTTATCGTATATACGTGATACAGTTCGTATCATACTATTTATCAATGTCATTACTATCGTCGTCGGTTGTTTCATTATTTTTCTTAGAGTCTTTTAACACTCATGGGAGACGAGATTCACCCCTTCAACTGAACCGGTTCACACTACGGACCTTTCTCTCTCGCCCGTATCCTATCGCATACACAATACTGTCGAAGAATCAAGTTTCAAGAACTATGTGAAGAGAGAGAAGAACGGTTCGGTCGGGTGTTTAAACACACACACACAGTGTAAACTGAAAATGTGTACGTTTTTTGTTCAATTATTTACAAGTCAAACCTTTATCTCGAGTTTTTCCTTTTAGCCCTGAAGGGACCACCAGGTCACCAATTCTGAGGTGTGAAGGCCACGTCCCCTGTACCCAAGTCAGGGACCACCCCTTGACTCTAGGGTGTACGGTGCACCACCTCGAGGGGGGGTTTTTATTTCCTTATCCTTTTGGTAGGGATTGTACAAGATATCTCAACGGTCTAGTTTATAAACCTGTATTTAAATTTTCAATAAACAACAAATAGCCTTCAAGTCTAAATTGACCCGTAGGACATAAGGAGAAAGGATTCAGACCGTTGGTATGAGAACTTTCTACATCACTCACAACACCAGATACACGGTCTATAAACTATCAGTCGATATAATGAGAATCGGAAACATCCATAACTATATACATATTAACCCAGAAATGGTACTCTAGTTCATACATAAATGATGTAAAAAATTACTATAGTGAAGATATAAAATTAAAATTAGATCTTAATTAAAATTATACATAATAATCTACATCTATAATCGAAGGGGGGGTTTACCCACTAATAGATAGGGTCATATAAATTATTAAAAAGAAAAACTAACTTAACTGAAGAGTAGTATCAGATTTAATCAATATGAAAGAAAAAAGTAGTTCAAATTAAACGATAGAGAATAAACATCGACAGAATAACATATAAATATAAATCATGTTATTAGAAATAAAATTAGATATTTTCTTAAGTAAAGAAAATCCTTTATCAGTTCTATATGTAATAGTCATCCATTTTACAATCGGGTGTCTGTCATATTTTAATACATATTTTGATTTGAGTACAAGAAAGATTTAGAACTAGAGTTAAGAATCATGGTGAGAAGATTGGTTTACTTTAAGACCAAAAATGAGTACCTAGAGGAATATTGGAGACGTCAAGGGTATTGAAAATTTTAATATGGTGGATTTATATAGAGTTTTAGAAAAAGGAAAAGAAATGGAATCTATAATAATCGACTAAAGTATGGTAGTGGAGACCGAAGTGCACCTGGTCAGTCAGGTAAAAGGTATACCAACGGTCTCACCAGACAAATTTCAAGTGTAGAGTGGTAGAGAGAGGAAACGACAGTCTGTCACGATTAGAGGTCGGGGAGGTGTGTGGGACAGTCAGGAGTCGACGCAAACTAGGTGTAAGAAGGACACTACTGCATGTTTCTCAAGACACTAGACGGGACAGATCGTCGGAGTGAGAAAGGAAAGAAAGGACTTTAAGTCTGCCTCATCGATCTCGAGATCCTCAGTAGAACCTGATGTCTTACTGAAACTTCCAACAGTCTATTCTCGGTGAACTATGTAGTGATCACTGGATGTCACACCTACATTTTCGTTCGAAATGACTCTTGTCGGCTTTCCGTCTCCTCGTCGCCTCGGACACATCAGGCAGTCGAAAGTAAGACATATCCACATGAAACGACCGTTTTTGCCGTACTCGATCTTCACAAGGTCCTCTCCCTTCGAAAATACCTCTCCAGTCTCCTCATTCCACCAGTACATTGTCACCCGAAGGATCAGTCCCTTTGAAGAAAGACCTACTCTGTGGTGGATGTCCTCAAGTCAAAGACCCGGTAACGACAACCATAGACCGTCTCTAGATCACAGGAATGACTCAAGTCTGCACTACTCTTTTGAGTAACGGTTCGATTGTCAACCCTCCCTTCCCTTGGGGGTCACGGAAGGTCTTCTATTTTCCGGACAGGGGAGCCTCCCCATTGGGGTCATTTTATGATTCCCACCGTCTCGCCATACTGCCCACACCCGGTCGACACGTCGTGTACGCGTGGGACCTTACGAGTGGAGACTTTAACGTCCTCTCTCTCTAACGAAAAACGATTTACACTAATCAGATCAAGATTGAGTACGAAAACTACTCTGTGTCACTTTCGGAAGTGACGGAGACCTTCGGAAGACGCTCGGAAGGTCCGACCCAACCTTGTGGGGTCAAAATACGGGTGTCTAATGAGACAAAGACAACAGAGGATGAAGTGTAACACTACTATACAAATACACAAAGAAAAGGAATGATCAGACTGGTATTCCCAGTCACGGTATGACCTGAGAGAAAACCAGTGAGGTCAAGGGTCATATCTTACAGAGTTTGTGTCGTCAGTGTGCCTCACAGACTTAGATCCTTACTTACTCCGAGGACAACCGAAAAAATTTTTAATCAAATGTAACGCACCGAAATCAGGAGGTGTCCGAGAGAGGAGACGAGACTGATTAATTAATCTTTGTAAAATTTTTGTGACTCTTAACGAAAGTAAATAAGGTATTTCGTTCTGATATTTAAAGTTCGACAAAATATGTAAACTGAGTCAATTTTAAACCCCAGGTTAAAGTATAAGTAAAATCTCATGTACCATAAAAAATATAAGATCTCATTGATTCCGACAAAAGTATCTTACAGAAACTGTACACACAGTCAGAAATTTTATGTCATAATATATTACGTTTCATACTCTATAATTTATGTTTATGAGAACCAAAAAAAGAAGAGTCATGACTTATACAAACCCTGATTGTATATGAAAATAAAACGATGAGTAAACACGGACTTTATGTTTTGTCACTCAAACGACCGACCACAGGGAGTACTCGATCAACAGAATACTATCTCAAATCATTTATCAAAAAAATTGATGTATAAGAATCGACATATTCAACAACACAATATAAGACAAAAATAGAAGAAACACATGTAAAGAGGTTCCATTTTATAAAAATTAAAATGTCTGTCATCGAGAACTACCTTGTAATAAAAATTTTAGACCTCACTAGAGACCTCCCAGTTCACTGAATTTTAGGTTCCGATCTACGACCCTACTCTTTCTCAATTTCTTAAATTCTCTGTCCTCTTGGGTTGATTAGGTTCTTAATTTCCATTTAGGTACATTTTTAACATCTTATGATTCATCTCATTAACACAAAAATTCGTTTAAAAAATCCATTATTTTCATGGTACGGTAATCAAATTTCTTCAGTTTAATACGTTTTACCTTATTTCATTTTTTATTTTTAGAAAGGGAACGGGTAGGAATGTAAAGTCACCATAAACAATTTGTATCAAACTACGTATATAAGATCTTTAAAAGAGCCATGTACGTTCAGATACATAATAAAAGGACTAAACAAAATATTATCTGAAAATGATAACTAACACAAACGTTGTTCGAAAAATGAATCATAGTGTTGTACCTGTCACAAAAGTAAATCGTATATCTCTCGATGAAACAAAAAGTTACTCAGGAAGGACGATAAAATAATATATCTAAAATTGGTCACAGTGAAACCAAAAACAATAATGTTTACTCCGTCGTAAGTTGAAAGAGACCTTTCTCTTTCATTGTGTCACGGACTCTCATATTTAGGATACCGGTGTGACGGACTCAAACTTAGGACTGAACGGGTGAATGGTCGTCATACTCGAACCCGTTCAAGGGATCGGGGAAGCATGGAACTTGGAAAATCTCAATGAAATTTCTAATTTAGTCGATAAGTTCTATTTTACGAATTACGGACTGTTTTTACATTCGTGATATATTTATAAACAACAATCATATGGAAATGAATGTAGAGATTCTACTAAAGGATGTGCACCCTAAAGACCCAGACTCCTACACACATAAATTTTTCAACTATCTACGACGATTTAAGGGTGACTTTCTTTTGGACATCTCAAACATACAGGGATCTAACGTCGTGATCCATGATCGTGTATAAAATTAGAAACGGTTAGACCATTTTTTTTTTTTTAGATTAACAAACTTATGCGTAAAGAATATTGATTCCAACTCGTAAATGAGAATATAAATAGTAAACATATAAATGAGTACATAAAAAAAAGACACTTGAATAATCCGATAAACAGAATAATCGATGAAATTCTTAATAAACATATTATTCGTTTAATGAAGAATCGTACATACAATATTTATATGAAAGATAAGTCGATAAAAACAACCGATATAACTTCATATTAAATATATGTTATTGTCAGTGGTTAAAATTCACATGCCAAGTCATTCAAAACTGTTCACACACATAAGTGGTGGTTTTAGGACTATATGTTGTAAAGGTATGGGGCGGTGTGTGTCAAGGAAACCCGAAGAAACATCAGTCAGGGAAGGGGCCCTGAAGTATCTTGGAGACCTGGACCGTCGAGTCAGATGAAAGATAGTGACATCGGAAAAGAGTGAATCTTAAAGTATATTCATCTTATTAGTATGTTATCATCAGAAGACAAAATACGAAAGAAGTAAATTGGACTACGAAAACTTTAAGTACAACACACATAGTTTTCAAATAAGGAAAAACGATAAGTCATTGACAAACTGTAAATTGAAACAAAACAGTGTATGCATAAAAATTAGAAATACATTGGTTTAAATAATTAGAAAATATTGAAGACCTAAAGTTACAGTACGAGTCTTTCTGTAATAAGAAAGACTTTTACTGTTTTCTTTAAGTTATTACGAAGGTGGGTATCATAGTAAATAAACTTATAATATTAGGGTGTGTGTTTAAATGAACTTTACATTTGAAAGTCAAGTCAAGTCAGCGAGTCCTCACAGACTGAGAAACGCTGGGGTACTTAGCGTCGTGGGGTCCGGAGGGACAGGTAGTGGTTAAAGGTCTCAAGGTAGCTCAGTCACTACGGTAGGTCGGTAGAGTAGGAGAAAACAGGGGAAGAGGAGGACGGGGGATAGGGAGGGTCGTAGTCTCAGAAAAGGTTACTCAGTTGAGAAGTGTACTCCACCGGTTTCATGACCTCAAAGTCGAAATCGTAGTAAGGAAGGTTTCTTTAGGGTCCCGACTAGAGGAAGTCTTACCTGACCAACCTAGAGGAACGTCAGGTTCCCTGAGAGTTCTCAGAAAAGGTTGTGGCGTCAAGTTTTCGTAGTTAAGAAGCCACGAGTCGGAAGAAGTGTCACGTTGGGAGTGTAGGTATGTACTGGTGATCTTTTTGGTATCCGAACTGATCTGCCTGGAATCAGCCGTTTCATTACAGAGACGAAAACTTATACGAAAGATCCAACTAGTATTGAAAAGAAAGTTCCTCATTCGCAGAAAATTAAAGTACCGACGTCAGTGGTAGACGTCACTAAAACCTCGGGGATTTTTATTTCAGACTGTGACATTTGAAATTCTCTATGATTTAGTCCTAATACGAAAATATAATAAAAAGGATAAATCGAAAGAAGAAAACAAATATGTCTACTAGCTAAAAAATAAGTTCCTCCACAAGACCGTCTCAATGAGTCGATTAAAATTAGAAAAAGATATTTGTACTCTGGTGTTTGTTTGATACGAAACTAGATTCCATATGTTTTTAATTTGAAAGTCTCTAAAATGTTTAAATCCGGATCCGTGTCCCCTTCAAAGTCCTTACACCGTCGAACTTACTTAGACCAAAGGATAGGTACAAATATGATCCAAGGGTGGACACAGACAGAGTGGACTGGGATCATCTCTCAACCCACACTTACTCTAGAACCCAAGACCCTTTCCGGTGGTCCTTTTCGACTCCATCCCGAAGAGAAAACTAGAAACTTCTCTCGATCCTCTTCTTAGTCCCGTATCCCCTCATGACTTTCTTTTCTTTCGTTCGAGTCAGCACAGACTGAGAAACGTTGGGGTACCTGATGTCGGGCGGACCGAGGAGATAAGTACCCTAAAGGGTCCGTTCTTATGACCTTACCCAACGGTAAAGGAAGAGGTCCCCTAGAAGGGCTGGGTCCCTAGCTTGGGTCCAAACTAGACGTAAAGTCCGTCTGCGAAATGGTAGACTCGGTAGTCCCTTCGGTCCCCTCAGGACCTCCTTCCAATTTATAAACAGGGTCCGAATCAGAACTGGGAGTACTTCGATTTATAATCATCCAATACCGGGGGGCTAAGGACTCAAACAACCTCTTCCGTTACCGTTGGGTGAGGTCACAACAAAGGACCTCTTAGGGTCCCTGCCGCCTCGGACCACCCGACGGCAGATACCCCAGCGTGTCTCAGCCTGTACTGACTTCACTGAATCGTCGTCGTCCCTCTTGTCTCTCTGTAGAAAAGGAGGTAGAGACTCACCCCGTGACCGTTCAAAGACAACATCAACGACCGGAAACCTCTTATAGATACCCCGTAGACGGTGACCCCCACGAAGTCATGCGTCTGGACTTGGAGTTTATCCGTTTTTTTGCGTATTTACGTAAATTCCACAAGGTCCTCGGTAGTTGTGAACTTGTTTTTTGATCTTCGTAATTTCTCTATACCTCAGAAGGGACCATCGAGTCTACCATTTCTTAGACGGACGTCACACCCTCCAGACCCAAGCTAGGGACCCATCCCTTCTAGGGGACCTCTTCCCTTACCGTTGGGTGAGGGCATAAGAACGGACCTTTTAGGGTACCTGTCTCCTCGGACCACCGATGTCAGGTACCCCAGCGTTTCTCAACCTGTACTGACTCGCTGATTGTCTGTGTCCCTCTATGTCACATTACAACTGGGAGAGACATTACGGTCGGCGTTCTTATAAAAGTGTTTTTTCCTTTATACACAAAGATTTGATATCTTAATTTTCTGCGAATGAGGAACCTTCTTTTCAATACTGGTTGGATCTATCGTATAAGTTTTCGTTCTCTGTAATGAAACGGTTGATTCCAGACAGATCAGTTCCGATACCAAAAAGGACACCAGTACATACCTACACTCTCAACCTGACACTTCTTCCGAATCGCGGTTTCTTAACTACGAAAACTTGACACCACAACCTCTTCTGAGAACTCTCAGGGAACCTGACGTTCCTCTAGGTTGGTCAGGTAAGACTTCCTCTAGTTGGGACCCTAAAGAAACCTCCCTTACTACGATTTCGACTTTGAGGTCATGAAACCGGTGGAGTACGCTTCTCAACTGAGTAACCTTTTCTGAGACTACGACCCTTCCTAACCCCCGTCCTCCTCTTCCCCGGCTGTCTCCTACTCTACCGACCTACCGTAGTGGCTGAGCTACCTGTACTCAGACTC
Source organism: Capra ibex (assembly GCA_006410555.1). Taxonomy (NCBI): domain Eukaryota; kingdom Metazoa; phylum Chordata; class Mammalia; order Artiodactyla; family Bovidae; genus Capra; species Capra ibex. The sequence goes on along the minus strand of SJYO01013451.1, from coordinate 2,661,817 downwards.
ACTTGAGGCCCTCTAGCGCTACCTGTCCCTCTGGACCCCACGACGCTAAGTACCCCAGCGTTTCTCAGTCTGTGCTGACTCGTTGACTTGACTTGACTTTGATATCTTACGTTATCTACCTAACTTCCTATCCTAGCGGCAACAACTCTAGGTGTAATTATTGGACCTTCTGTTCACTTTATCACAGAGTCACAGTCCCCTTGTTAACGTTTCCATTCTTTTATCACTCTTTTGTCTTTGAATCCATCTGAGTCCTCAGAACCATACTCTTATTATTTTAAAAGTCTTTAACCTTTTCCTCGTGTCTCTTCATTAAAAAATTTTTTCTTTTACAGAGAATTTGACTCCTAGGTGGAATTAAATGGCTAACTTTCCTGTGTGTGTCAACGTACACCCTAATTACTCTTTTCCGTGTGTAATTGTGTCTACATCAAGGATTCAGGATCCCATATCTCCGTCACGATTTTATGCAGTGGGGGAAGTCTTTCTAAGGAATATGTATTTTTTTTTAGTTCGAACATAATATTTTGATCAACTCTGATCTCATTCTCGACATCCGTTAGCTCCCTTTTCGTGATGTAGGGTTCTATAAATGTAAAGTCCTTGGACGTCTATTCGTCTACGTTTTTACTGCAGTAGGTGTACGAGGTGCACTTTTGTGTGGTCTCTTTCACGAGAGTCGTCGTGTACACAATCTTGTCTGGATTAACATTGTTTACTCGTCACGATTGGATTGAGTCGTTTTGGACCCTTTATCTCTACCTCTCTTTACTTATACAGGGTGTCTAGAATGGACACTCCTCTACTTCTTATAAGACTTCTAACATAGAACCACCCACCTCCTTCAACCCACCCTGATCTTACAAATTTTCATGTAAGTTAATTGTACCCTTGTTTATCGTTTTATTGCGTTCTTTTCTTATTTCCTATTTTTCATTCTACCCCCTTTATTTTAAAAACGATTAGTCAGTAATGTCATTTGTACTCATCTAAATTTAAAGGGTAATTTTCTGGTTCTAGCCTGAAGCGACCACCAGATCACCGATTCTTAGACGGACGATTACGACCCCTGTGCCTACACTAGGGACCAGGTCCTTAAGGCTAGGGTGAACGACACGTGGGTGAGTCGGTCACGTGGTGGTGATGACTCGGGTACACGACGTTGACGATTTCGGGAACACCGGATTTCGGACACGAGGCGTCGTTCTCTTCGGTGGCGTCGCTCTTCGGACACGGGGTGTCGATCACTTTCGGACGTGTGTCGTCGCTTCTGGGTCACATCGGTTTTTATTTATGTATTTATTTTTAAATATACAATTATTTACTTTCTGGTTCTAGGAGTATCGAATTTTCCGTTTTGAGTCGAGTTACAGTAACATTCTTTGATAGAATTTTAACTTACAACTTTTAATGCCTACTCGTGGACCGTTTACGTCTGTCTTGTCCCCACTACCATAGTCTGTTCCACTTGGAATTCCAATTCTCAGAAGTTGATATATCGTTCGAAAGTCACTCGTAACTCATTTAACTTATTTCTTCCTATAAATCAAGTCAAGTCAACGAGTCAACACAGGCTGAGACGCTGGGGTACTCTTCCTATAATACACAATTTTTCATTCTAGAGATAAAATTTGGAGAAAAGTCGCATATGATGGATCTATAAATTTTGTTTCGATCAATTGTCTTTACTTTAATATTACTTCGTAAAGTGACATACATACAGAAAGTTTTAACCTGTGTAGATTCATCTGTTTTTGTTATTGAATCTCCTTAACCATTAAGTTAGTCATTCGAATTTAGGTCTAAGACAAAGATTGTGATCGTTACACCGAGACTCATTCAATTTGCGAAATTACGAAATTAAAAGAGTAGTTATTATTACCCATATCATTATCATGATAAAGTATCGTAACAATTCTCCTAATTTATCCAATTATATTTGAAATGTTTTGTACACGAGTCATTTAAACACTATAATAAATTTAATCGACACTTTACGATTTTTGACTAGTATACGAACGGGTGTTACCTTTGGAGTCATCAAAAAAATCTCTAAAAATATCTAGTAAAACCAATATTAAATTACTTTATCTTTATCACTGTTTAAAAAAAACAGATGTATCTTTAATTTTTTACATGGAGAGTTATCAAATCCCTAGTTTGTTCATTAGTTCTCCTTCTAATGTTTTACAGAGTTTTTACCACTTGTGTTTTAGAAACTCTATATCATTTCGATATAGTTTTCCTTTTATGTAATAATTTTTGATTTTTACTTTATATTCCCTTAAATAATGAAATTCTTTAACCTTGGTGCTTTATTTGTTTGTTATTGCTTTTAAAAATTTCGATGTCAATTTATCTTTTGAAGTCTATCTTTTCCCATTTAGTTAGATTTTTGACCAACAAAACTTTCTGATTTTTTTATTTATTTGGGACGTTGAGATTACTTCCCTTCTTTTCAATCTTCATTAGTATACGTCTAATCCTTACTCTTTTAATCTTATTAAAATTCTCTGAGAATATTCGTTTATTAATATATTAATTTTTAACTTTTAGACATACCTACTACAAGTTTTTTTATATTTAACGGTTCTAACTAGTCCTTTTTCACCTTGTAAACTTTTTAATCTGTCACCCTCCCTCACCACATCAACCGACCGGGTTATGGAACGGTGTTGGAAAAGGAAGGAACGAACGTAGATAATATCTTAGTATTTTAATTTAAACTAAAGACTTCAAAAGAACAACGATCATCACCGGCACACTGTCAAAACCGTTATATTTACCCTTACAAGCATAAAAGGAAACGTAAAAAGGGAAGGACTCACCTTACGTTAGTTCTCCTGACCTCCACGTCGTCGTCAAAAGACGGTTCTCTCGTTCGAACTCATATTTTCGGTAACATAATTCTTCGGTTGTAACAAACTATTTTCGGGTTATACCCGAAGGGACACCATTTCTTAGACGGACGTCACACCCTCGGTGTCCAAACTAGGGACCCAGACCTTCTAGGGGATCTCTTCCTTTACCGTGGAGTGAGGTCATAAGAACGGACCCTTTAGACTACCTGTCTCCTCGGACCGCCCTAATGTCAGGTACTCCAATGTTCTCAGACTGTATTGAGTCATTAATTTGGTGGTGGGTGGTATGGGGTTATGTTTTATTTTTCACATTTTTTTTCTTTCGACTTTCAATCTACGGCAACAACTCCTTGACGTAGTAACATCTGACGAAAACACACTCTTTTTATTTCGGTGTAAAAAAATTCGGTGACAATCAACTTACTAGAGGGTAACTTTTGTCTGAGGTCCTTACGTCTTATTACTCCGTCGACACCTTTTCTCACACCGTTGAGTGTTCTTTAATTTTGATCTTAATAGTTTACTAGGTCGTTAAGAGGTAGACTCATATATATGGGATTCCTTAACTTTCGTCCCAGACCTATTATGATCAATTATCATAATCTATTATTGTCATAATAAGGATTGTATCATCGTACAAGTATTGTAGTAATAAGCGTTATCGGTTTTTCATCTTCGTCGGGTTTACAAGTTATCTACTTGTCTTATGCCAGATATGTATACTACCTTATAATAAGTCGGAAATTTTCCCTCCTTTGACTTGTGTACGATGTTTTTACCCACTTAAAAGTTCTACAATACTATGTACTTTATCTTGCACTTTCACTTTCAGTCAGCACAGGTTGAGAAACGTTGAGGTACCTGCTGACATATCAGCTACCTTAAGAGGTCCGGTTTTATGACCCCACCCATCGGAAAGGGAAAAGGTCCCCTAGGAGGGTTGGGTCCCTAACTTGGGTCCCGAGGACGTAACGCCCACCTAAGAAACGATCGACTCGGTGTTCCCTTCGGGTTCTTATGACCTCACCCATCGGACAGGGAAGAGGTCATCTAGAAGGACTGGGTCCTTAGTTTGACCCAAGAGGACGTAACGTCCGTTTAAGAAATGGTCGACTCGATGGTCCCTTCGTGTACTTTATTCATTTAATTTTTTTCTGTTTATAACATACTATGATGATGAGCATACTCCAGGGATCTTGTCAGTTTAAGTATCTCCGTCTTTTCGTCTCCCGTCAACGGTCCCGGACCTCTCATCTTACCTTCGAACGAAGAACCCATATCCAAGTCAAAATATTCTATTTTTCTCAAGACCTTAACTTGGTACAAATAATAGTATACACTTTGTATAACGGTCAGATGCAAGTTACCTACTCTGTCCCACGAGTCCCGACCACGTGACCCTACTAGGTCTCCCTACCCTACCCCTTCCTCCACCCTCCCCCCAAGTCCTACCCCTTGTGTACATATGGGTACCGACTAAGTACAGTCACATACCGTTTTTGGTGATGTTATAACATTTCATTAATCGGAGGTTAATTTTATTTATTTAATTTTTTTTTCTCAAGACCTTGAACCAACGTGTTGTCACACTTACATGAATTTTTGACAACTTGATGTGAAATTTTTACTGTTTCTACTAATTAACATATATATAAAACGGTGTTAATTTTTTCTAATCCTAGTCTACCCAAATGTCGACTCAAGATTATATTAAAAGTACATTCGGTAAGATATAGTATCTTTTTCTACCTTTACAGAGTCAAATAAATTATATCCATCATATAGAAATTATAGTTTATAATATTTCTATTGGTGTTTTTATTTTGATTTCTGGTTGAAAGGAACACTCGTATTACACATTAAAGATTTATAGTGACGACTCATAAATCGTTACATCACTATCTTTTTATGTAGACAACTTATCTTAAACAAGATTCTTATGTACCCACAAAGCCACAACGGTAGTCAGTTATATTAGGTAATGTAAATGTCTAATTTCCGTCCCCTTTTCAGTACACTAGGGTTAATCTAAAATATTTCCAGTCGTCGACCAGGATTAATTTCAAGATTCATTTTCTCATCAAACACCTTTAATGAAATTTTTTTTTTTATAGAGAACGGGTTTTGTTGTCTTTATTAACTAATTTACGACTTTGTATTTTTAATAAAATCAATTTTAGTCCTTCATTTGTCTATAGACGATAGTGACAATAATAAATTGTATCAGAACCTTCACTATAATTAATCCGTGTTTTACTTTATTAAATATATGTAAAAACTCTTCCTCTTTTTGGAAAAAGACTATTCTGACATCAAAATTTTGATGATCTAAATTATTCCATTACTCTCACGATGTATTTGTTTTGACATCAAAAAGAGATATGACATTTTCTCGTAGATTTTAACCCTTTTATAAGATGAGTGTTATCTTTATTTACATTCATATTTCTGTACATTGATAATCTTTTGATTTAGGATGACTCCCTGTTCTGTTGTGGTTTCTTTTCTGTATGATATAAGAACCCAATCTTCAAGAGGTCAATTATATTAAACTTACGTTCAAGTTCATTCTATAATCGTTCCTAAAAAATAAACTGTTTCACTAAGAGATTAAGAATCTTTACTTAAAGGGCTCTGATCATTTTTTTTATACATTGTCTTCTCTCACACCATCTTGAAGATAACCTTCAAGATTACCTGTCCAATTAACTCTTTCTTATCCTTGAAGTCTTTACCCGGGTCAATATAAATTGTTAAATTGTATGTTGACCCTACTATAAAACCCGAAGGGACCATCGAATCTGTCATTTCTTAGGTGGATGTTACACCCTCTGGAGTCAAGGTAGGGACCCAACCCTACTAGGGGACCTCCTCCCGTACCGTAGGGTGAGGTCATGAGAACGGACCTCTTAGGGTACCTGTCCCCTCGGACCACCCGACATCAGGTACCCCAGCGTCTCAGTCTGTGCTGTCTCACTGTCTTGTGTCGTGTTTTACTATTGAAATCAAACCACTCTTTTCTTCTCTCTCTACCACAACCCGAAGGGACCACCGAGTCGACCATTTCTTAGGCGGACATTACGCCCTCTGGACCCAAACTAGGGACCCAACCCTTCTAAGGGACCTCTTCCCTTTCCGATGGGTGAGGTCATAAGACCGGACCTCTTAAGGTACCATTTCTCAGTCTTTGTTCACTCGCTGAAAGTGAAAGTAACCGTGTAGATCCCTTTCAATTAAAACACGAGGTATAATACTGTATATTTTTATTCCTATCTAACTTTAGAATTTAATTTTCATCATAAAATTTACTCCTTTTGTCGGTAACATATTTTAAAAAATTTCAAAATTTACTTCTGACAACGAAAATACGATAGTTTCTCAAGATATTTAACTAAACTTTTTCGGTGCTATCTTTGTAGATCCCTTTCCTCCCCAAATCCGTCAAGCATCTCCTTTAGGTATACCGATTATTTGGACTTTTTTACGAGTCATATCTTATATCATGAGTCCTAATGAAGTACGCATAGTTATTCTCAACCCTTTATATATATACGATCATCTGAATATTTCTTTGTGTATGAGTGAGTATGTAGTAAATATCTTTATACCTACCAATTTCGAAACCTTTTCGTCAATCATGGTCGATCATATTATTCTTGTAGTTGTGGAAACTGGGTAACTAGAGTGTGACCCCTTAGATAACGTATCTTTATTTTTGTCGTCATAAATTCCCATGCGTGGTTTCACACAATGACGTCGCGACAAACACTACCGTTTTTGGACCTGTGTTTTACTTACAGGTAGTAATTCTCACTTTATTAAAACAATGTCAGTGTTACCTTATTATATGTTGGTAATTTTCTTAATTAAATCTCGAAATAGTCAAATGAAAACACTCATTGACTTACTCATTTCGTCCTCCATCTTTTCATACAGATTACACTAAGATTTTAACGTTTTGTCTGACCGTTTTTGTACATCCACTCATACATATGTGTACAAAAGGATATGTCTGAACTTCATTTTTTATATCTTGTATATACTCCCTCAAATAAACCAACTCGTCATCCTATCCACTTCTCTCTTCCTTTACCTACTCCGTTCGTGATTTCTTTCCGTTGTTTCTAGCGTACCAGAGTAAATGTGGTAAGCACACGGAACCCATCTTGCACGTGAGGGGTAAGAAGTAAAAGAACGGACAAAGGACACTCCTGTATTCACTCAAAAGACTCCTCCGACATACCGTAGAACCAATGAGGTCTACTGAATACGTGAATCAACGGGTTAGAAAATAGTCTTCTTCCCTTCCATCTCAACACCTATATCAATGTACATTTTTCGTCACTAAATACTAGATACTTTCATGACACTTTTCACGCTCACAACAGATAATATTTCACAACAATATAGAGGGAAAGAAAAATCCTAAATTACTTCTATCACGCGTTCCTTCGTCTAAACTTCGTTTATGTCCGAGATTATGTTCCTTGATGATGTGCTGAGTTTATACGTGTTTCACTTGATCTTTAGTAATTCTTCTTCGTGGAACGACGAAAAATGGCCCATTATGTCTAAATGTATTTTAAACTACCTTTAACCCTGGTTCCGTATCTTAAAGTCCTTAATGTAAATATTTCGTGGTACATTAAAAATATGAAAGGGAACACTAACTCCATATAATATCAGGAAATTCAATGAAATAAAAATACTGAAATAAAATTACAACAATAAGTCAACATGGACTTAAACGGAATAGAGTGTCTCAGAGAAAAAAAAGACTTTCTATGGATAGTACAAAAACCGAAATGACATGTTTCGATTATATCGGTACCATTTTCTGTAAAAAGAAAAAATATTAGTCCTTGTCAGAGTCGATGTTTCACTTGATGATTTATAACTTAGAGTCACACGGTACAACTCACTTCCTTAGTTTCTTGCTGTTGTTTCTTAATTTCTTAGAGTTGCTTTCTATCTATTCCAATACTCATCATATAAATAATGATTTACCGAACACCGAAGCAAGATCTGGTCTATGGTTCAAATTCCGAAGAAGTTATACACGACTTCGTTTCAAACTATTTACGATTTAAAATAACCAAACGGTTTAATTAAAGGAATATAACATAATCAAAGGAACATAGGGAACATAAAAAACTCTGCGTGATAACGAGTAGAGTTCCCTGGTACTCATGATCATGCACCAATAAGAGAAGTCGACAGGTAGGAGAGGAACAGGTAACATTTTAAACGTCAGTAAAAGAAAGAAGATGACGGATTCTTCCTTTTTTGAAACAGGGAACACAGTAGAAAATTCCAACACATAAGTGAGTCATTAAAACAGAACTTGTAAATAATATACGGTCCGTGTCGACGAACCGAGACCTCATGGTTTCTATACTAGTAGATTGGAGACGAATATTTCATTGTCCTTGAAAGACCGAATTAAGTAAGGTGACAACGAGTAGAAATTGGAAATTTTGTAACAGACAGTGTGGTAGTGAGTCATCGAAAGTGGGTAACGGAGATCAAGACGGAAAATGGTGTACTTTGATGGGAATACAACGGGGAATTAATAGGAAAAGGTCCAATTTATAGGGATTAATGAATAAATAAATATAAATGATACCTAAATTCTGGTTAAGACCATTGGTCGGAAACCTATGAGACAACAGTTACGGATCTTACTTTTTATTACACTTTTATGACAGACTGGTCATATCTCATGGGACCTTGAGACGTGTGTCTTTGTATTAAAATGTACTGAACCTAATAGAGGAATATGTTTAATATCTAATGACAACGTCATCAGTATAGTGAAAGTATAAATTAAATGTAAGTTGACTTCACACTTTGAAAAAATGTACACGACAACCATTTTGTCCAGAGAGAATAGGATATTAACACGTATTTACGGCCCGAAATTTTTAGACACACAGGGGTACCTGACATCGGACGGTCCGAGGAGACAGGTACCTTAATTAAGAGGTCTGGTCTTATGACTTCACCCATCGGTAAGGGAAGAGGTCCCCTAGAAGGGTTGGGTCCCTGACTTGGGTCCAGAGGACGTAACGTCCGTCTAAGAAACGGAAGACTCGGTGGTCCCTTTGAGAATTTTATAATTACAATTTACAATGAAACAACCTAAACCGAATAAGATCAAAAAGGTTTAAAAGACTTACAATTAAGATACGAAATCAGGAGAACCAAAATATAATAAATTCTTAGATACTTTACTTAGAGGTCAGGTCCAAACTACGTACTATGTCCTACGAACCCCGACCACGTGACCCTACTAGGTCTCCCTACCATATCCCTCCCTCCACCCTACCCCCAAGTCCTACTCTTTGTGCACATGTGGGCACCGTCTAAGTACAACTACATACCGTTTTGGTTATGTTATAACATTAATCGGAGGTTAATTTTATTTAAATATAATTTTTTTCTTAGATATCATAATGAGTATTTCTTATAAAAGACATAAATATATCTTACAATATAAAATCATACCGATTTCATTTGTAAGGTTAAAACATAATTTGCGAAGTATTTCGGTTTCGTAAATTTTCCGGTGGTACTTGAAAGAATAAAACAAAAATCTTATTCTTGAAACTTTTATCCATTCACATCAATTGATTTCTCTTTCGTGGTTTAAATGTCTCATCACTACGAACAGCCTTTATCAGACAGGATTGGGTCTTTTAGAACCACCCTTTTTGTATCTAAATTCCTAACAGATATATAAAAACATTTTAACTAATAATTTGGTAAACCAAAATTTTATTAAATTTTCCAACTTCTACTATAAAAAGTTGTGAAGACACTTCTTTAACCACATCTTTTATAAGCACTTAAACTCTTGTTCGTATAATTTGTCGTTGTCCTTCGTCTAGTTTTTTCCATAAAAATAATTTTCTACAACCATTTGTAAATATACATTTACATTGATAATAAAGTATTAAATTTCCTTAATACGGACTCCACCGGAAATAAAGTCAAGTAGTTCTTTATCGATTATTTGTAACGACAAAAATACTTCTCCAGATTTAGAAAATAAGGTGTTAAAAATTTCTCTTTTTCGTCTTTATATGTGTCATTCTCTTACCCCTTTATTAATGTGTGTGGCACCAATAATTTTACATGAATCAAGAGAAATTTATAGGTATACACATCTATTTCAACATATTGGAAAGATATTTGTTTGTCGGAGTCCGGTGAACGGTCTTTTCTCCTATAAGGGAAGACAAAGATCGAACGACTTTAAAGAAAATAATACTCACTCACAACTTAAAACAGTTTATGAAAAAGACGATAGACAACCCTATCATTATGAAAACCTCAACCCCCCTCCACCGAATAATTATATGATTTAATATCACTAACTAAAAATCTTATAATTTGGTTGAATCGTATAGATTCTACTTGGGGTGACCCAGTACAACATAATAAGAAAAGTTTATAAAAACCTAACTAAGTAATTTTAAAACCACACCTAAAAATATAGATATAAGTACTCTCATAACCAGATATCAAATAAAAAGAACGTTTATAAGAACGTTTATAAGAAAAAATGTAAAAACATAGTCCATTACGGTCTGAGTATTTTACTCAGTCCTTAATAAGAGAGGAGACAAAAAGTACCTCAAAAACATCTTAAAATAATAAAAAAAGGATTTTCAAACCATTTAAAACGTTCACTTCGGTGACCACGATGGGTGAAAAGAAATACCTTTATAAGAATTTAATGTTTAAGTCAAAGGAATAATCTATATTCCGGTAAGTCCTGTAGAAAAAAGAACTCATTCGAAACCATCGAACACATAACTTTTATTGTAAACATTTAAAGTAGACTCAATAGTTTAAATAATTATACTTCAATAATTGTAAAGGGGAAAGTAGGAAAAGTCAAAACATCCTAGACATGACTACCGGGAAAGTAAGGACTATAACGATTAAACAGAAGAAAAGAAGAACTACAGATCGATCTCAACATAGTCAAAATGCCAGGAAACATTCTGGTCGAGAACTGAAGTGACTAAAAAGAGATACCAAATAGACAAAGACACATCAACTGAAGACAAGAATTGAAGAAATAAAGGAACTACGATGAATAAAACCCAAATTAAATGAAGAGAAAAAAGAATGAAAAATTCTATCTTCGAACGAAATACATAAAATACGAAAAGAAGTAAATATTATATTCGTAAAATCGACAAATAAAAGGAAATTCGTGACGAATTCGAGATAGGATGACAACGACCATACAAAATAAAGTAAAAGTAAGGTAAATTTTATAAACAATTATAAGAAACACCAAAACAAGACACTAGGCACCCCACAAATCTTCATAACAAATTAAATTGTCTTTAACAACACTACCCCCCTCCTAAATCTATACAAAGACAATGACTAAAAATAACACTATTCTTTATATAAAACGTAATAAATTTAAGAAAATTCAACTAACTACGAATAAACTATCGTACCGTACATAATATAGAATTATTTATAAGACACACGATAACTTTACTTATACGTAACAAGACAACCCATCTCATAAAAGACTCATCGGAAATTCAGTTCAACTAACCACAGAAAACACATGAACGATTGAGAAACAGATTAACCAGATCACAAGGCATTCTCTCCTCAAAATTTTAAAGGTTCATGAAAACCTAGACAGTAAGAGAAGTCAAAAGAGTCAAATACAAAGTACTACAAATTTCAAGACACTAATCCATGTAAGTACAAACCCTAGTAATACAGAAAAACTCCTTAATTAGGAACGAGGTCTTTCTTACTTCTTCGACCCGGTTTCACCTTAGTCATGAGTCGACACCTACATAGACCACCATTTTCATTTCAGGCCACGAGATTTCTTGTTATAACATATCCTTGCACCTCATAATCTAGCTACTTAGTTCCATTTAACCTACACCAGTTCGTCCTCAACCGTTCTCACTTGTGACTGTAAAATCCTTAGTCACTTGATTTTACTTGTTATTTCCCACTTAAATTAAGTCTATTGGTAGATGATGACACCCGTTCTTAGGGAATCTTCTTTACCTCATCGGGAGTATCAGTTGTCTTCTCTGGTTTTACGTCATGAACCCCGTTAGAGTTTTCGTTGTCTTACTAGAGCCAGTAAAGGTTCCGTTTGGTAAGTTGTAGTGTCATTAGGTTCAGATACGGAGTCGGTCATTACGACTTCTTGGACTTTAACTGACCAAGACACTTCTGGATGTTCTGAAAGATCTTGATTGTTGTCTTTTTCTACAGGAAAAGTAGTATCCCCTAACCTTACGTTTTCATCCTTCAGTTCTCTATGGACCTCATTGTTCATTCAAACCCGAACCTCATGTTTTACTTTGTCCTGTTTCCGATTATCTCAAAACAGTTCTCTTGTGTGACCAGTATCGTTTGTGGGAGAAGGTTGTTGTGCTCTACCGATGTGTACCTGTAGTGGTCTACCAGTTATGATTTTAGTCTAACTAATATAAAAAACGTTGGTTTCCATCTCCTCGAGATATGTCAATCGTTTTTGTTAGACCTCAACTGACGTCGAGTCTAGTACTCGAGGAATAACGTTTTAAGTCCGAGTTTAACTCGTTCATCCCCTTTGGTGATCCGGTAAATCCATACTGGATTTAGTTTAGGGAGTACTAACATACCACGTCCACTGTTTACCTAAGTTCTCTAATCCAGACTATCTCACGGACTTCTTGATACCTACCTTTAAGTATTGTGACATGTCCTCCGTCACTGGTTCTGGTAGGATTTCTTTTTCTTTACGTTCTTCCGTTTCATCAACAGAGTCTTCCGAAATGTTTATCGACTCTTTTCTTCTCTCCACTTTCAGATCCCTTTCTATATGGGTTGACTCACGTCTTAAGGTCTCTTATCTTTCCTCTCTATTCTTTCGGAAGAGTTCACTTGTTACGTTTCTTTATCTCCTTTTGTTGTCTTGTCCTTTCTACTCTCTAACGAAGTTCTTTTGACCTTTATAGTTACCTTGTAAATTACGTTCCTACCCGTGTTATTTCCTGTCTTTACAATACCTAGATTGTCTTCGTCTTCACTAATTCTTCTCTACCGTTCATCTTGATATGTTTTTTCTAGAAGTGCTGGGTCTATTATTGTTACCATGTTAGTGAATGGATCTCGGTCTATAGGACCTCACACTTCAGTTCCCGGAATCCTTCGTAATGATGGTTGTTTCGATCACCTCCACTATCTTAAGGTCGCCTCGATAAAGTTTAGGAATTTCTACCATGACAATTTCACGGCGTGAGTTATACAGTTTTTAAACCTTTTGAGTCGTCACCGGTGTCTTGACCTTTTCCCAGTCAAAAGTAAGGTTAGGGTTCCCTTCCGTTACGGTTTCTTACATGTTTGATGGTATGTCAATGTGAATAAAGTGTACGACCGTTTCAGTACGAGTTTTAGGAAGTTTGATCCGAAGTCGTCATGTACTTGACTCTTGAACGTCTACATGTTCGACCTAAATCTTTTCTGTTTCCTTGGTCTCCAGTTTAAGGGATATAATCAACCTAGCATCTCTTTAGTTCCATTAAGGTCTTTTTGTACATGAAGACGAAGTGACTGATATGATTTCGGAAACTAACACACCTAGTGTTGTTTGACACCTTTTAAGAATTTCTCTACCCTGATGGTCAACTGGTGGAATGGACAGAGGATTCTTTGGACATACGTCCTGTTCTTCGTTGTCATTCATGGCCTATACCTTGTTGCCTCACCATGGTTTAACCTTTTCCTCATACAGTTCCGCCATATAACAGTGAGACGAATAAATTGAATATACGTCTCATGTAGTACGGTTTACGGTCTGACCTACTTATTGTTCGAACTTAGTTCTCACGGTCTTCATTATAGTCACTGTTATAGTTATACGTCTAGTATGGTGAGATTACCTTCTTTTACTTCTCCTTGATCTCTCGGAGAACTACTTTCACTTTTGTCCTCTCACTTTTTCGACTGGATCTTAAGTCGTAAGTTTTTGATTCTATCACCGTAGGTCAGAGTAGTGAAGTACCTTTTATCCCTTTTTCAACTTTGTCACTGTCCAAAATAAAAACACCCGAGGTTTTTAGTGACACTTACCACTGACGTCGGTACTCTAATTTTCTACGAACGGGGAACCTTCCTTTCGGTACTGTTTGGATTCGTCGTATAATTTTTCGTCTCTGTAGTGAAACGAGTGTTTGCAGGTATCTGACTTTCGACACCAAAAAGGTCATCAGTCCATACCTATACACTCAACCTGGTATTTCTTCCTCTCGAGGCTTCTTAACTGCGAAAACTTAACACTACAACCTCTTCTGAGGACTCACAGAGAACGTGACGTCCCTCTAGTGTGGACTTATAAGTAACCTTCCTGACTAGGACTTCGAGGTTACGAAACCGGTGGACTACACTTCTCGACTGAGTAAGCTTTTTTGAGATTACAACCCTTTCTAACTCCCGTCCTCTTCTTCCCCCGCTGTCTCCTACTCTGCCAACCTACCGTAGTGACTGAGTTGTCTGTCCTCAAATTCGTTTGAGACCCTCTATGATTTCATGTCCCTTCGGACCTGTACATGTGGGGTATCACAGCGTTTCTCAACCTGTACCGAATCGTTGACTTGTCGTGTAATTTATAATGAGAGAAAAACAGTAATGACGACAACAACGGAAACATAATCATCATAAATCGTGTCACAGACTATGTTAATCACGAAATTTTACAAAGAATGTACTTACTAAGATAATCGTCCAGTACACTCCCTCCCATCTACCTCTCTCCTACTCGATATCAACTATAACCTTAATAAAAAAAATTCTATACTGAAAATGACTAAATATCAACTATATGTCATAATATATCAATGTTCATATGTCACATTACTAAGTATCAAAAGTTTCTTATATGAGGTAAACAATAATATTTTATAACTAATATAAGGGACACAATAAGTCATATAGTAACATCGAATAACATATGGGTGATCAAACATGGAGAGTTAGGGGAGGACGATACAACGAGGAAAGAGGTAGGAAGAGTACTATTGGTGATCATAAGAACGGACCTCTTAGGGTCCCTGCTTCCTCGGACCACCCGACGGCGGATACCCCAGCGTGTCTCAGCCTGTGCTGACTACGTTGAATCGTCGTCGTCGTCGTCGTCGTCAAATAAGAGTCACAGACGAAGAAAAAACAATATAAGTGATCAAACAACATAAAAAAACCTAAGGTGTATAATTAATATCGTATATCATAAACAGAAACAGACTGAATGAAGTGAATCGTATTATGGGAAGTTCAGGTAGGTGTAACGTTTACCGCTTTAAAAGAAGATAAAATATCGACTTATCATAAGGTGACACACATATATATATGTGCATATCACTTTCACTTTCACTTCATCGAGTCAACACAGGTTGAGAAACACTGGGGGACCTGACATCGGACCTCTTCCGTTACCGTGGGCTGAGGTCATGAGAACGGACCTTTTAGGGTACCTGCCTCTTCGGACCGTCCGAGGTCAGGTACCCCTACGATTCTCAGTCCGTGCTGACTCGCTGAAGTGAAAGTCAAAAGTGAAAGTACGTAACCTCTTCCTTTACCGTTGGGTGAGGTCATAAGAACGGACCTCTTAGGGTCTCTGTCTCCTCGTCCGATCACCCGACGACAGATACGCCAGCGTCTCAGCCTGTGTTGACTTCGCTGAATCGTCGTCGTCGTCCTGACATCGGATGGTCCGAAAAGACAGGTGCTCTAAGAAGTCCGTTCTTATGACCTCACCCAATGGTAAAGGAAGAGGTCCCCTAGAAGGACTGGGTCCCTAGCTTGGACCCAAGGGGCGTAATATCCGTCTGCGAAATTGGAGACTTGGTGGTATAGTGTAGAAATAGGTAATTAAACAACTACTTGTGAAGTAAACGAAGGTATAGAACCGTTAACATTTATTACGACGATACTTGTCATCCCAAGTCAAGTCAAGTCAGCGAGTCAGTACAGGTTGAGAAACGCTGGGGTACTTAACGTCGTACGGGCCGGAGGGACAGGTAGTGGTTGAGGGTCTCAAGTGGGTTTGAGTACAGGTAGTTCAGTCACTACGGTAGGTCGGTAGAGTAGGAGACAACAGGGGAAGAGGAGGACTGGGGTCAGGGAGGGTCGTAGTCTCAGAAAAGGTTACGCAGTTGACAAGCGCACTCCACCGGTTTCATAACCTCAAAGTCGAAGTCGTAGTCAGGAAGGCTTCTTATGGGTCCTGATTAGAGGAAATCTTACCTGACCAACCTAGAGGAACGTCAGGTTCCCTGAGAGTTCTCAGAAGAGGTTGTGGTGTCAAGTTTTCGTAGTTAAGAAACCGCGAGTCGAAAGAAGTGTCAGGTTGAGAGTGTAGGTATGTACTGGTGACCTTTTTGGTATCGGAACTGATCTACCTGGAAACAACCGTTTCATTACAGAGACGAAAACTTATACGATAGATCCAACCAGTATTGAAAAGAAGGTTCCTCATTCGCAGAAAATTAAAGTACCGACGTCACCCCACGTACATAGAAAAAATAAATCTTACATTTATAAAAAATAAATGTAAGTCAAAAAAAATTATACATGGGTCTTCACGTTCACGACCCAGTATTACCATCAAGATAAAAATCAGAAGAAAAAAATAAAAATCTTTAGAGGTATAACAAAAGGTATCACCGACATGGTTAAATGTAGGGATAGTTGTCACATGGTCCCAAGGGAAAAGAGATGTAGGAACGGTCGTAAACAATGAACACAAGAAACATTGTTATCGGAAAGACTGTCCACACTCTACTTAAACTAAACATAAAGGGACAACTAATTGTCTCAACTCATAGAAAAGCAAACAGACAACTGGTAGACGTAAAGGAGAAACCTTTATCAGATAAGTCTAGAAGACGGGTAAAAAAGTAACCAACAAACCAAAACTCAACAAACTCGACTAACATATAAAACATATAATTGTGGAATCGTCAATGTAGTAAACGTTTATAAAAGAGTGTAAATTATCCAACAGAAAAGGAAAACAGTCACCAAAGGAAAAGACATGTTTTTCGAATGTTCAAATTAATCCATGGTAAACAAATAAAAACGAAAATAAAGGAAACGAAATCCTCCGTCTAAGGTTTTTTACACCGATGTTAAATGCAGTTTCTTATAAGACGTATACAAAAGGAGATCCTCAAAATACCAAAGACTAGAATGTAAGTCCGGAAATTAGGTAAAACTCAAATAAAAACATATACCACAATCTCCTACAAGATTAAAGGAAGAAAATGTATATTTTCTTCAGGTCAAAAGGGTCGTGGTGAATGACTTCTTTGACAGAAAAACTATGACCTGAAGAAATACCCCTCCAATACTTCGAGCGTATCATCCTTTCATGTAGTCCTTTCTTGTACAAGAACTGGAGGGTTCAAACCTCAAACACTTACTTGATGATAAACTTTTCTAATTAACTGATTTATCTTATTTGTATACTTAACATTGAATTTCTTTTTCTATTATTTTGATATCTAACACTTCCTAAACTCTTTGTGTAAGTATACGTCATATATTTAGGACTAAGTTTGTTTGGTCAAAAAATTTTAATTACTCTTAGTCCTTTAAACCGTTTCTATCGTGAAACTATAATTCTTACAATAATAAAGATGGATATCTTCAAATACCAATACATAATTTTCAGTGAAGTGAAAGTCTCTTTGTAATTTTATAAATAACTACTTTAATGTACTACAGACTTTAAACGAAATTTATTAAGTCACTACTCTTCCTCATTATTCACCCTAATATCCATTTTGTTCTACTTGGTACTTAATGAATAATCCCAACCCATTATCGACATACCTTTAGGTAACATCACAAGAAAAAAATTACAAACATAAACTTCAAAAGATATTATTTTTGGTTTTTAAAAAAAATTTTAATTTCCTGAGACAAATGATGAAAATTACGAACTGAAATAATATGATCTAATCTTAAACTCTTTGTTTTTTGAGCCGAATTATAAGTTGAACTTATATCAGCGTTAGTAGACTTCTTCTTTGACTTATTCTAATTGTGTAATTTCCTTTGTTAGGTCTTTCCCTCTCTTCTGTGACTATTGGACTTCTTCCATTCATTACTACGTACTGGTTTCACCGTAACTTTACTACTGAAAGAAACTACTTATTCGTAAACAACTCAAGGACTTTTCGAGATTATCACTATCTTCCACCCCTTCCCCATGTCTAAACTCTTTATGAACTACAATTTAGGCGTGTCGAAGTACTGAAAGATCTACAACTCTCGTACCAGGACTTAAGAGTGAACCCACTAACCACCTATTCTCCTCTCTAACGATGACGATTCAGCGAAGTCAACACAGGCTGAGACACGCTGGGGTGGTCCGAGGGGGTAGGGACCCTAAGAGGTCCGTTCTTGTGACCTCACCCAACGGTAAAGAAAGAGGTCACGTATTTTCACTTTTCACTTTCACTTCAGCGAGTCAGTACAGACTGAGGATCGCTGGGGTACCTGACGTCGGATGGTCCGAGGAGGCAGGTGTCCTAAACGGTCCGTTTTCATGACCTCACTCAACGGTAACGGAAGAGGTCTTCCTTTCTAATTCCTCTCTTTTAAGACCTGGACACCTCATACTGAAGGGACACACTGTAGATTTGTCGTTAAAGGCTGTCCATCAATCGTTCATGTACCTATTGTCCTCTTCAGATCCGACCAAATACCCTTATCTAACTTATGTAATACATTTAAGTCTCTCATCCGTCGCTTCTCGTCACCTCGTTCCTACCTCAAGACCTTCCTCACCAACGGAACCAATACTTCTGTGCTAGGGGTCCCACACTCCCCTTTCCTTCACTCGTTTCAATTTCACTTTTCCGATTTCAATTTCGGTTCTTCCAGTTCAGACCATCCTTCTTCCAAAAGTGACCGTCACCTTTGTCTTCAGTCTACCGTCGTTCGTCCCTTTACTTAGGTTTCACTTTCTCTTTCCATCCATTACTAATGGACCATCATATTTGTCCTCACCCAGTGTAAGATTTCACCTCCGAGACCGTCGTATATCCTGTCCAAATAGAATCTTACTGACCGTACCAACATAATTATTATTTTACTGGACAACCGGAATGATTACATTTTCTACCATTTGGACATTACATTTAGTAGAGGTATGTCCAACTTCTTTTAACAGACTTTTAACACCTACTTGAGTACCTTTTTGTCGTCGTTGAATTCCTACTTAAACAGTGAGTCTTATGGTTACAACTCTTTCAGGTTCGAGTTTAACTTCTCCTTGCTTTCTTCAAAAACCGGTAACTATCCACTAATTTTTCAAATAGTCTCAAATTTTTTACAAATGGTAGTTAAACTTTAAATAATATCTTCAAAACAATAAACTTATACATGGAAATACACCGAAAACCAGAGGACAACGTAGATAGTTCGTAACGTTGAATCCCCTTTTTGGTTCTTTCCACCAATCAACAAAATCTCACATGTCATGAAAATTTACTCATTTTTCTCTGGATATGTTTCTCAAGTCAAGTCAAGTCAGCGAGTCAGTACAGACTGAGAAACGCTGGAGTACTTGACGTCGTACGGCCCGGAGGGACAGCAGGTAGTGGTCGAGGACCTCGAATGAGTTTGAGTACAGGTAACTCAACCACCACGGTAGGTTGGTAGAGTAGGAGACAGTAGGGGAAGAGGAGGACGGAGGTTAGAAAGGGTTGTAGTCCCAGAAAAGTTTACTCAGTAAAGTAGCGTAGTCCACCGGTCTCATAACCTCCAAGTCGAAGGAATGGTATTTAGAGGAACTGTGGCCAGGGAAGGACAATCCTTCCGGGACGATCAGACACACTGTCTCGTATCGCTCACTCCACATCTTAGACCTCGGTACGACGTACCAAGGTCCGGGATCGAGACGACGAATATATACCACGGAAGTAAAAGAATAGTCACTTCACCCTTACCATTATCACGGATGCAGTATCTTATCAGCATTCCTAATTTACTCAAGTATACCATGAACCTTGTCATAGACCGTATGTCACTCGTACATAAACGATACTGCTACTAGTCATCGTGAAACTCAGGTGACCGGACAACTTGGTCACTGTAGACGAGAGGACACACTAACTGTGTTGGCATTCACTTCTCCACGTCACTCAAGACAAAAACGAGTTTGAGAACTTATAAAGTGTTACAAGTTTCAGAATCACAAAGTTCTACGACGGTCTTTTAAGAAACAGATTCTAAAAACTCACCTTAATTCAAACAAATGTGTACTAAAAAAAAAACCGAGTATAAATTAAATTTATCTTGGTGTAGAGATAGTAGTCTAAAAACTTTTGGTATATTAAGAATTAAATAAAAGAAAACAAAAATCAGAAGACCCAGGAGAAATTTCAGGGGGGAAAACAAAGTTGACCTAAGTTGAACCAAAAAGGGGAGTAATTCTAGCTTCCGGAATGTAATCACCACCACTACCATCATTATTTCAATCTGATAATCCACACATTACTGAATTAACCATTCTGTAAATGGAACGATTGTCTGTGGAAGAGAACCAAACCCAAGATTTTACATCTTGAATATAACTCTCTCTATGTCGAACTTTTTAACATGTCTAAATTTTGATTCCATTGAACCTCTCGTGACATAACAACGATCGGACTAATTTCATTATTACAAATAATAACCTTTACAAGGGAACCTAATTTATTAATACAAGCACCGGAAACAGTCCTCACAATTTCAAATTTAATGTTCGTAAGTACCTGATTGAGACGTTGAATTGTCGTGAACTTTCTTTTTCATAAAAAAAGTTCATTCAAATATTTGTACAAAAAGAAGGAACTACCTTGAAATACATTAATCATTTTATATTAGTGAAAAAATATAGACACATAAACGTCCCTTCACCCTTTTACCGTTTTTCTTCAACACTAGGAAGTCTCAAGAGACCTTGTCTCAGCCAATCTCTTCGTATTGAACAACGAACTGACGTTTCAAGTTCTGTAACTTTATCAAGAAAACAACCCCAGCGACCTACTGTAGTAACTTCACCTCCATGAGATCGTTCACTAACATTTATACACGTCAACACACCTTGAAATACATCCGGAAACAGACGAATCCGAAGGGACCACCGAGTCTCCATTTCGCAGACGGAGGTTACGCCCTCTGGGCCCAAGCTAGGGACCCAGCCCTTCTAGGGGACCTCTTCCTTTACCATTGGGTGAGGCCATAAGAACGGACCTTTTAGGGTACCTGTCTCCTCGGACCGTCCGATGTCAGGTACCCCAGCGCTTCTCAGTCTGTACTGATTCACTGAAGTGAAGTGAAGTGAAACAGACGAATCACTTCAACATCGGTACGTCTAAGAATCAGAACAAGATTTCGAAATAATCCTCGTCTTCTTTGTCGAGCAGACCCTCCCCTTTTCCCGTTTTACTAGGAGTAAGGCCTTCTGACCCGTGAAACATATCGAGAGAATAAAGAGAACGATTAGACATAGGAAAATCGAGGTATCCTGGTCAAAGAATGTACATATATCTGTGGGTTCTCCTTAGTCTTGATTTCGGCACCCTCAGGTCCCCGTAAGACCCCTCCACCCCATCGGTGTCAGGCAACGTCCGTCCCCGTGTACGGACTATCGCACTCGTCACGACATGAGACCCTTGTGACAGCCACCACACACCTCCCTAGAACAAGACGTGGAAGTGGTTGTTGAACTCCAGGAAAAGTCATCTTTGTACGAAGTGACTCAGACAGGTCCACTACTCTCACACCCCTTCCACTATTATCTATGGGTCCCTCAGTCTTCTACTCTGACTTCAGAGGAGTACCACCTGTAAAAAGACAATCGGAGGAAACGAAAGAGTAGTGTAAGTATGATGTGTCATGAGAACTCCAGTCGCCCGCGAATATATGGGAAACAAGACGACGAGTACAATCCTTTCTATACTGCTGTATCAAGTTCTTCTCATAGAATGATAATCGATTACGTCTCCTACCACTTGTATCAAGAAAATGGAGAGTTTAATAGAAAATTTAGAAATCACTAGAGAAGGAACATCAGGGGGAAGGTGGAGGGAGGAGGGGAAAGACGAAACAGTGGTCAGTCTTTAGGCACGTAAAGGGAGGTCAAAGATGAGGTCTTCTCCGCAAGTCAGGAAACCAAAGAAGTCATACTTCATTGACACTTTGTCAAAAAGAGAACAACTAAAGCTGATAAAGAGTATCGTATTAAGACCACAATCTAATATGAGTTTTCAGAAAACGACCCCCTTCCCCTCTCTAAGGGACCGTCAGAGTGACGGTCCCGGGGGTCAAGTTAGAGACCAGTCTCTTGGTTATAGGACATTCGACGTGTTGATTCGGACTTTTTCTCAGAAAAAAGAGACAAAATCGTCTCTAATGTAGGGTCTACCTTCCTTTCCTCTTCGGTGAAATGACCGGTGTTTACAGTACTCGGGACGAGTCTACCGAAATTTCCCCCTTACCCTCCAGTCCCTTATCCTGACTTCACCTCCTACGGAGGGGACACTGTACCAGGTCCTTAAACTTGTGACACCTCTTGAATCATATATAACCGAAATAAACAAGTCTAGTCGAAAGGAGTGCACCGACGTCGACATTGGTGATCGAAACTGGTCTCCCCCTCCTGTGGAGAGAGGACGGGAGTCAATCTTTTTAGAACTCCTTCTTGAGATTGACCAAGTAAGACCCAGTACACAGGTGAGAATTCCCATGTCTTTCTCCCTGCCCTCCCAGACATTGTCTTCTTCACCTACCTTCGTCTTTTCGTCATGAGTGTTATTATATCTCTCTTTACCTTTCAGACAAATTTTCCGACATTAAAATCTTCTCCAAACAGTAACTTATAACATCTTCGTCGTCGTCGAAATTACTGACTGTAGATTCATTCACGACGACCAGTTCATAACGACGACGACGAAACCAGGATAACAAAAAGGTCAGTCACTTGAAAGTCTTCATAAGAGGTTGTATACACGGGTGGTACTTACACTTTAATAAATGAACAAATAATCCCACTTACTGAAAGTATAAGTATCACCCAATAAAGTTTCGTCCATAATTATGGAATTCGATCTAATTATGACTTAACAATAGATCTTTCCCTATGAAGACGAGATGAAACACGACCAGTCTGGTGTAACCTTATAACGTAAATGAAAGATTTCGTAACTACAACAGACTCTCATTTCACAGGTGCTATCACTTTTCCGGGTCTGACACAGTACGACCCTTCTCTTCAGAACCCCTTATACCAATAAGGGGAGGTCATCTTCTTTCAGACAGTGTCTTCTGTCTTGTAGGAACAAGAAAGATTAGGAGTCCCCCTGTGATCGGAACCCCTACCTCCTGTGTCTCAGTCTAAAGAAGATGATCCCTTGTGAAGGATGATCTTTCTCCCTTCCGGAGATCACCACTTAGGGGACTAAACTTTAAAATGTTCATGTAGATCAACAACCACAAGTCAACGATTCAGCACGGACTGAGAAAACGCTGGAGTACCTGTCGTCGGTACATTACTCCCACTACATGTTCCAGTAGATTTCAGGTTTTGTCTTTTCCGTAACATATTTAACAGAGAAAGGTCTTCCGACCTGTTCCTAGTGGTGTATCTTAATTAACAGAATACGTTAACATCCTCAACAGAATGTTGATAACATTCCATCTTGACTCTAAAGGGAAGGTACCCTGCAGAAGTCTGTGACCTACTCAATGGATGTAGACGGTCTTAAGAGTATCCTTTAAGAATACAACACCCTTTCTGACATGGTCTAGTGACCAAGGCTTTGGGATGACACGTGTACTTCGGGGACCTCTGGAACAAAGGAACTAGTGTGAAGATTATCGTTCCAAAATCCACTGAGTATATCTTCGAATTATGTTTCATGTTACAACTTAGTATTTATCATCAACATTCTAAGCTCCCAAGTCACAATGGGAAACACAAGTTTAAGGGGAAGACGCACTTGGCAAAATCACATTTATATAATACATTGTACACCTGAATGAAGGTTTTCATCAAGATAACCAAACAAAGTCCACTCTTGTAGACATTTTCTCACTCGTGTCCCAAAAGAGAATTAAACATCCAGAACGAAAACCACAGTCGTAATGTGGTCTTCGGTCGGACGTCGACTTATTCACGAAGAAATGAACAAGGAAGAAAGGAGGAGAAAGAAACAAGTCTGTCACTGTATATAACTGTGACTTTATGTACAAAGGTCGCAACGTCATCCGTGACTCTGATGTCGTCACTCACATTGATGGGATTTAGGGAACGAAGCGTAAGACGACCCCATCTCTCTCCGTGTCTTTGTTTCACCGTCTGCCATTTTATAAGTTCGCAAGTCGTCACTACATCCGATTTCTTTTATATTTCGTCCCTCCCTTCATTTCTCTTAAACTACGTCTCCGGAACCTACAGGACTCTCTTCCGTCGACCGATCATCTGCTCCATTTTCTACTTCTCTATGTCTACACATCTCCTTCCCACAGGTCCGTCTCCTGTAAAACGGTCGGGATTCACCTACGTATGTGCCAGACAAGTTCCTCGGGTCCAACCAACCTCGTCCCTCTGATTGTGGTTCATTTCAATTCCCCTTCGACTTCGGTCTAGTAACACCGGAACGTCCGGACGTATACCGAAAAAATAGAAGATTAGACTCACTCCACCGGTAGTTGACCTCCTGAACCCTGTCTGTGTACTCATCTCTCGTGGTAAAAGTCTATTGTTCCATTCCCGAAGCACACAAAAAGTCAACCCTTGACTTCGTCTTCCATGGGTCCGTTGGTGACTATATATGCTCTTTCTTCGTCGGTAACTCCACCTGATGTCGAGAGAGTCTCTCCTAAACTTCCATTGACTTTCTCAAGACAATACTGATTGAATACCATTATAACTTATAAATTTAGGATATCTTATTAAAAATCTACTGTCTCGTATCAAATCCCCCCATTCATATAAAGGATTATCAAAAATTTCTTTATCATATTTGTCTAACGTATATTTTACGAATTTTGTAAATTTCACAAATATAGTCGTAAAGAGTGAGATCAGACATCTTATGGCTATGGTACTTTCTGGAACAGCTTCTTCTTTTCAAAGACGGTCATAAAACTCTCCGACAAGGGAAGAACTCCTAAGTGTTACTTATTTTTTTCAGTAACTTTCCAGGACTTTGTGTGTTTTCATCGGTTGTGTCAGGTCGTAAGACTTAGTGGGACAGCCGCAGAGTCACGTCATGGAGTCCTTCACTGTTCAAGAAGGATCACCGTCTCGTGTCTGGTCTTTAGGTCAAAGTACCAGAGGAATTAAATTATGGAAACTGAGACAAAGACAATGGGGACATTGGTATACAACGAGACACAAAACTAAAACAGGACTTCGACGAAGAACATACTCCCGTTTTACTGACACCGGAAAGAACGGAAGGTCGGTTGTGTTGGTGTTGGGAGTCTCTTCTCTCTCACGGAAAACATCACCACGATAAGAATTCTAACTTCTTTTCGAAAAGGTGTCTCCAGGTTGTCAACAGGAGAGTAGTGTCACAGGACTTAACCCAGTGTACAAGTGAGGACTAGTCAGTGACATCCTCACCCTACCTGAATCGAATCCGGTCCGTCCCAAGTACCCGGGATACTCCCTCTGTACCGGTTTGGACCCGAAACAATCTTTCCTTCTTTACCTCTTACCTACAGTTCATCGTTATTGATGGTGTAGAAAAATCAAGTACAAAAATTATAATTATGTAAAACAATCTAAATAACTCAAGAAAATAACAATTAACACCACGAAACCCTTTAGTCTTTTATTGGAGAATAGATAAAATATCAGACAAGTCACGAAAGTATAAATTATTCAGGAAGGGATGTTGTAATGAGTCATTGATATTTATAAGAGAAGGACAATTACTAAAAAAGAAAGGGATAAATTAAATAGACTTTAAATAAAAATATATATCATACTCCATTCTTAGACAAAGAATTTTCCATACATTCAATTGGTGAAATGAGTCGTAGAAGATTTTTTAAGAAAGGAGGTTACTTAATTTTGTGTGGAAATAGTCTACAATTTATTGCGGAGATGCCCCAGTTCTTTCAAAAGGACCTTCCATTACGGACGGCGTGAAAAAGGGAAGAGAGGAATGAGTTCAATCAAGACGAGTACCAAATCCAAGATCAAATTTACAATGGAGGTTGACTCGATAAATTTTAGGATTTTCTACTACAACAATTTCACGACGTGAGTTATACAATCGTTTAAACCTTTCGAGTCGTCACCAGTGTCCTAACCTTTTCCAGTCTAAAGTAAGGTCAGGGTCCCCTTCCGTCACGGTTTCTTACACGTTTGATGGTATGCCAACACGAATAAAGTGGACGATCGTTTCAGTGTGAGTTTTAGGAAGTTCGATCCGAAGTCTTCGTGCCCTTCTATAATTCTTCTCCATCGTTCTTATGTGTCTTCTTGATATGTTTCTTCTAGAAGTACTGGGTCTATTAGTGTTACCATACTAGTGAGTGGATCTCGGTCTGTAGGACCTTACACTTCAGTTCACCCGGAATCCTTCGTAGTGATACTTGTTTCGATCACCTCCACTACCTTAAGGTCAACTCGACAAAGTTTAGGATTTTCTACTACGACACTCTCACAAAGTAAGTTATACGGTTGTTTAAACCTTTTGAGTCGTCACCGGTGTCCTGACCTTCTCCAGTCAAAAATAAGGTCAGGGTTTCTTTCCGTTACGGTTTCTTACAAGTTTGATGGTGTGTAAACGTGAGTAGAGTGTACGATCATTTCGTTACGGGGTTTTAGAGGTTCGGTCCGAAGTTATCATGTACTTGACATTTGAAGGTCTACAAGTTCGACTTAAATCTTTTCCGTCTCCCTCAACCACTACCTGTCCCTCCGGACCGTACGACGTTAAGTACCCCAGTGTTTCTCAGCCTGTGTTGACTCGCTGACTTGACTTGACTCTCCTTGGTCTCCAGTTTAACGGTTGTAGACGACCTAGTACCTTTTTCGTTCTCTCAAGGTCTTTTTGTAGATAAAGACGAAATAACTGATACGGTTTCGGAAACTGACACACCTAGTGTTGTTTGATATCTTTTAAGAATTTCTCTACCTTTATGGTCTGGTGGACTGGACGGAAAACCCTTTAGACATACGTCCAGTCCTTCGTTGTCAATCTTGACCTGTACCTTGTCGTCTGACCAAGGTTTATCCTTTTCCTTATACAGTTCCGATATATAACAGTGGAACGAATAAATTGAATCTACGTCTCATGTAGTAGACTTTACGACCCGACCTACTTCGCGTTCGACCTCAGTTCTAACGGGTCTCTTTATAGTTATTGGAGTCTATACGTCTACTGTGGTGGGAATACCGTCTTTCGTTTCTTCTTGATTTCTCGGAGAACTTCTTTCACTTTCTCCTCTCACTTTTTCAACCGAATTGTGAGTTGTAAGTCTTTTGATTCTACCGTAGACCAGGGTAGTGAAGTACTGTTTATCTGTCCCTCTGTCACCTTTGTCACTCTCTGAAATAAAACTCCCCAAGGTTTTAGTGACGTCTACCACTAACGTCGGTACTTTAATTTTCTACGAATGAGGAACCTTCTTTTCGATACTGGTTAGATCCGTCGTATAATTTTTCGTCTCTGTAATGAAACGGTTGTTTCCAGGTAGATCAGTTCCGATACCAAAAAGGTCATCAGTACATACCTACACTCTCAACCTGATATTTCTTTCGACTCGTGGCTTCTTAACTACGAAAACTTCACACCACAACCTCTTCTGAGAACTCTTAGGGAACCTGACGTTCCTCTAGGTCGGTCAGGTAGGATTTCCTTTAGTCAGGACTTATAAGTAACCTTCGACTTTAAGGTTATGAAATCGGTGGACTACACTTCTTGACTGAGTAACCTTTTCTGGGACTACGACCCTTTCCGTCCTCTCCCCCTGTTGTCTCCTACTCTATCAACCGTAGTGGTTGAGTTACCTGTGCTCACACTCATTTGAGGTCCTCAACCACTGCCTGTCCCTTCGGACCGCACGACGGCAGGCACCCCAACGTTTCTCAACCTATACTGACTCGCTGACTTGACTAATCTAGTATCCTTTCCGTTTCCTTAAGGTCTTTTTTTGGATGAAGACGAAGTAACTCATACTATTTCGGAAACTGACGCACCTAGTGTTGTCTGACACTTTGTTAGAATTTCTCTACTTTTATGGTCTGGTGAAATGAAAAGAGGACTCTTTGGACATACGCCCTGTTCTTCGTTGTCCATCTTGGTCGGTACCTTGTTACCTGAACAAGCTTTAACCCTTTCCTCATGAAGTTCCGCCATATAACGGTGAGACGAATAAATTGAAGACACGTCTCATGTAGTACACTTTACGGTCCGACCTACTTAGTGTTCGACCTTAGTTCTAACGATCCTCTTTATAATTCGAGTCTATACGTCTACTATGGTGAGAATACCGTCTTTCACTTCTGTTTGAGTTCTCGGAGAACTACTTCCACTTTCCTCTCACTTTTCGTCCGTATTTTGAGTTGAAAGTCTTTTACTTCTAGTATCGTAGATCTGGGTAGTGAAGTACCGTTTATCTTCCGCCTTTTCACCTTTGTCACTGTCTAAAAGAAAAGAACCCGAGGTTTTAGTGACACTTACTACTCACGTCGGTACTTTAATTTTCTGTGAACGAGGAACTTTTTTTTTTCGATACTTTTTGAATTTTACAATTTTTCGTCTCTGTTGTGAAACGGTTGTTTCCAAACATATCAGTTTCGATACCAAAAAGGTCATCACTACATACCTAAACGTTCAACCTGGTATTTCTTTCGACTTGTGGTTTCTTAACTACGAAAATTTAACACCACGACTTCTTGTCAAAACTATCAGGAAACTTGACGTTCCTCTAGTTTGGTTAGTTAGATTTCCTTTAGTTGGGTCTTATAAGCGACCTTCTTGACTATGACTTTGAGGTTATGAACCCGGTGGTCCACGGTTGTCAACTGAGTAACCTTTTCTGGGACTACGACCCTTTCTAATTCCCGTCCTCCTCTTCCCCCGACGTCTCCTCCTCTACCAACCTACCGTAGTACCTAAGTTACCTGTACTCAAACTCGTTTGAGATCCTTTATCACTTTCTGTCCCTTCGGACCGCACCACGTAAAGTACCCCAGCGTTTCTCAACCTGTACTGAATTACTGATTTGTTGTTGGTGGTCTACCCGACCTAGGGAAGACGACGGGGTATCATGAGTGCGAATGGACCACCTCCCGAAGTATGACAACAGTTGCGGTCAAACGTACAGACTGAAGGGACAATCGAGAAATTCCCGTTCCTGTGTCATCAAAAGTAGTAACTTAGGAATATGTATCATCTACTAGCTATAAGAAATTACTTGCTCACATACAGGTAACTGTCTACTTACCTATGTCTTTAACACCATGTATATATGATACCTTATAATGAGACGATAATTTTTCTTGTATAAACTCAGCCAGGATTACTCAACCTACTTCGATCTCGGACAATATGTCTCACTTTATTCAGCTTTTTCTATTTATAACATTTAATTACGGATGTATACTTTAGACGTTTGTACGATGACTACTTAGATAAACGTCCCGTCGTCACCTCTACGTCTGTATCTCTTTTCCGAACACCTGTGTCATCCCCTACCTCTTCCACCCCACTGAACTCTCTCATCGTACCTTTGCATGTATAATGGTATACATTTTGTCTATCGGCCACTCTTAAACGAAACACTGTGACACGAGACACTGTCCGATCTCCCCACCCTACCCCTTGCTCTACCCTCCCTCCCAAGTTCTCTCTCCCGTGTATACTTATGGACACCGACTGAGTACAACTAAATACCGTCTTTGGTCGTGTCATAATATTTCGTTAATAGGAGGTTAATTTTTTTAAAATTTTTCTTCGCTAATGTACTTAACAAATAAAAAAATCGGTCTAACTCTTTATGCTTCCACTTCGTACAAGGTTCTCCCGTCGTAGGTACTACGGACTCGATACTTTCCCATGTCGGTTGGGTCCTTCGGTGTCATCGCGGGGTCTGGCGTGACCTCCGAGTCTCTCCCGACGGTCCCGGCCGTCCCGACCCACGTCTCGCTCCCTTTGTCCCCGGTATGGGAGTTCCCGGGACACGGATGAGTGGAGTCGTGAACCCCAGATTCACCGTACGATTAGTAACGACAAGAAACGGTTATTGTCCGAGAGGTTAGACTATTTCTTTAACTCCGGGTCGAATCTGAGGACGATGTTGTTCATCGAAGGGTTCTTCTATAGGACAACTTCTGTCGCCGGGGTTTGGATTCTCGGTACCTCTTGGACTTCTGACAGTCTCTGTTCAAAGTCCTCAGGTATCTGCCACTTCAATTTGAAATCAACCATCGTTCTATATAAACAACCATAATCCCCAAAACTAAAGACATTGTAAATGGTTATTAGGGGGGACTTGACATGGAAACAAAACTAATATATATATATATATATATATATAAAAGAAGACAATAGAATATCATTACATGAAAATTACGACTTAATAATTAAAGAAGGAAAAACTTTTCTCAAAACGAAATTAAATTTTTGTCCCCATAACCAATAAAAACTTGTCACAGAAGTATCGTCGTATTCTCCGTATAACCTATGAGACGACATTAAACAATAATAACGAATTTTTACTCGGGATGGGTCTTTTCCCCAGTAGTTAAAATTATCAGTAAAAGAACCTGAATTATTATCGACTCTACAAAACTTCCATCTGAATTAAGTTCTACCGGTTTGAGTTTTAGATCGAATTTTTAACAAAATACGAAATTTCAACTTTATTCTTTTCGGGAACCACTAGAGGTTTTATTTCTTGTGACTAAGAGAGAATCGAAAACTCCGGTCGTCTTTCCTTCGGTCTTATACATCCGTTCTCAAACTTGTCCACTTTTTTTCCTCTATGCTAGAAAAGTTGGTCACAAAACTCGTGCAGAGTTAGAGTTAGCTAGTTTAGATGTTCTTCGAGACGTCTTTGTTGTCACGGGTTCATACATAAAGAGTCGGAGTTTATACTCATCCTTGAAACACAATAAACACAACAAAAAGAAATTACCACCATTTAGTGGTAGTGCGAGAGAACTCGCTGGGTGAATTGACCCATTTCAGTCGAGTACTTTTAACCAATAGTGGCACTGGACACAAGATCCAGATCAGTCGGACCGTTCAGTTTTAGAGACCAGGACGAAGAAATAGACGTGTTACTCACCCAATCTAGTAGACCAAAGGTTCAAGAGAAAGTCAGACCTTAAGACACTAGACATGATTAAACTGAAACATCTTGACAATCACCAGAGACGTCATCTCAATCCCATTACATCCCCTTTCTCCAACTACACCCCAGACACCTCTCCCTTCCTTGATCTCCGTCCCAAGTTCAGATCTGTGCGGGGAACAGCATAGCCAGAAAGGTAAGGCACTAGTCATAGGCGTCGTTTATGACACGTCAACCTGTACCTGTTTTCTACATCTGGTCCAGTATATATAAACTCAAAGGGAGAAAGAGAGCCATAAGAAAATACTGACTGCATTAGAACTTAGTGTATGAATCTTAAAGTTGGTTCTTATTGAAACAACACCACCACAAAAATTATTTAAATTAAAATTGACCTCCGATTAGTGAAATGTTATAACATCACCAAAAACGGTATGTAACTGTACTTAGTCCGTACCCACATGTACACAGGGGGTAGGACTTGCGGGGAGACTGGAGGGAGGGGTAGGGTAGGGAGTCCCAACAGGGTCACGTGGTCGAAACTCACGGGACAAAGTACGGAGTTTGAACCTGATCACTAGTAAAGTGTATACCATTGTATGTACAAAATTACGACAGGAGATTCTAGTAGGGTGGGAGCGGAAGAGGGTGTCTCAGGTTCTCAGATAAGAAACATAGATACGCAGAAAACGACAGAGTGTATATCCCAGTAGCTATGGTAGAAAGTTTTAAAGTATATATACGTACTGAAGGGACCACCGAGTCTACCATTTCGTAGAACGACTGTTACACCCTCTGGAGCCAAACTAGGGACCCAGCCTTTCTATGAGACCTCTTCCTTTACCGTTGGGTGAGGTCGTGAGAACGGACCTTTTAGGGTACCTACCTCCTCGGACCATCCGATGTCAGGTACCCCAGCGTTTCTCAGACTGTGTTGACTCACTGAAGTGAAAGTGAAAGTATGACATAACCACAAAAAGAAAGACTGAATGAAGTGAGATATATTATCCGAGGTCAAAGTAGGTGGAGTAATCTTAACTAAGTATACACAAGGAAAATTATCGACTGATTATTAAAAGGTAACACATATACATGGTGTCGAAAGAATGGGTAAGCAGACGACGACCTGTAGATCCAACGAAGGTACAGGACCGATAATATTTGTCACGACGCTACTTGTAACCCCGTGTGAACAGAGAAAGTTAAGACTAAAGGCACCACACATACGGGTCGTCATCCTAACGACCCAACATACCGTCAAGATAAAGGTCAAAAGATTCCTTAGAGGTGTGACAAGAGGTATCACCGACATGATCAAAAGTAAGGATGGTTGTCACATTCTCCCAACGGAAAAGAGGTGTGGGAGAGGTCGTAAATAACAAACATCTGAAAAACTATCGTCGGTAAGACTGGCCACACTCTACCATTGGAGTAACACCAAAACTAAACGTAAAGAGACCATTACTCACTACAACTCGTAGAAAAGTACACAAACAATCGGTAGACATACAGAAGAAACCTCTTTACAGACAAATCAAGAAACCGGGTAAAAAACTAACCCAACAATTAAAAAGAGTATAACTCGACGTACTCGACAAATATATAAAAACTCTAATTAAGAAACAGTCAACGTAGCAAACGATAAGAAAAGAGGGTAAGACTTCCGACAGAAAAGTGGAACGAGTATCAAAGGAAGTAACACGTTTTCGAAAATTCAAATTAAACCAGGGTAAACAAATAAAAACGAAAATAAAGGTAATGAGACCCTCCACCCAGTATCTCCTAGGACGACACTAAATACAGTCTCGCACAAAACGGATACAAAAGGAGATCCTCAAAATATCAAAGACCAGAATTCTAGAATTAGGTTTTTAATTGAATAAAAAATATTTCATTCCGATATTCTTTGGAGAATTGAGGAACTCCCGTCCTAAGAAGAGACAAGGATATCTTGAACTGGGTATTATCCACAAGTCATTTCTAAACTACTTTCCTGGTCACCTTCTTAACTTACTTCCGACAAAATCATTCTGACGTCGCATACGAAGACTTGATACTTGTCTTCTGGCTACCCTTCTAGAATAGAAAATACACACAATCTTACAAAAGGGACATGAGGGATAGGTCACTTGGAACAATAGAGACTAATGTTCATCTCGACTTATGTAATAAATGTTCATAACCATATAAAAAGGTAGTTTACCTCTTTTTGTATTGGTTATCATAAAACGTCAAGGTTCAACTTGAAATGATTATCGAAAAAACAATGACGATTTATTTATTGGTACACAAAGTCCGTAAAGAATCGGGTCTCTTGGGTCTTCTCGGAATGAACCTCCCTTAATCGATATTGACACACCGGGGTCCGTTTGCCAAGTACGGCTACCTATTGAACAGGCCCCCTCTCTTCACGCACCGTCGTGACCGTGAGGACAAGCGACACGTGTCCATGCCAGTGTCACTCGGGAGACTGACACGTAGTCCCGTCTCTCGTTTACCGGGAACGATGGCTGTCAGATGACTAATGAACAGAAATACGTCGCATACAGTATGTTTTGATAACAAAAGTCGGTCTGTCAAGTCCAATACCATATCCGGACATTATTAAATCTGTCGTTTAAATTCTCTCTTAAGTCAGAAACTGTCTAAAAATAAGTTAAAAAATAATAGTTTTCAATGGTTACAGGTCGAATTAGCTTTTCTTTCCTCTTTTCCCCCATCGTTTACCGGTCTAAACTTAAGTTCTAACGTTTTTTTTGTTAAGGTTGTTGTTTAGGTTTGTTTTATTTTTGTCGATTGAAAATACAATAAAAGGATCAGGTGTAAGTCTCTAGACGATAAATCATTCCTTACAATCTGTTTCATAAAGAAGACTTTTTTTTTCAAATTGGAGGAGTAAAGGTGACTACCACCACTGTAAACACAAATATTTTATTTAGTGTCCTTTCTACAATCGTTTTTAATTTCGTTAATTGAAAAGTTGCAAGTTTCGTGATCTGCTTCTTGATACCATACCTATTATCTCGGAGAGATAAAAGTACTAGTATTTCTAGTTGTGTTCAAAATGTCGGCAAACAATGACCAGAGTTCTTCCTTTTTCTTAACCACTACTATCCTTTCGCTTTCTTCTACGGTGGTTACGTCCTTCTGAAACTCTCTGCCTCCTCCGTCCCTGAACTTGTCCTCGGACACACCTTACTTAGAATCGTCTTGTGATAAGGACCCATAGTGGGGGTAGGTAAATAAGTCGTCTATAAACAATTTGTAAATGACACAGCTCACCACAATTACCCGTATCCTCTGTGGTGTCACTTCTTTTGTTTATGGGACGGAGTCTCTCTGAATTAAAATCAACCCCTTCTGTCTACTATTTATTCCGCATAATCCTTTGATTAAGAGATTATATCTCTGGTAATCTTTTACTGTCTACGATATCTCTGTTTCCTCCGTTACCGTTATCATTGTCCCTTCCCAAACGTTATAATTTTTCAGAAGACCCTTCCCGAAAAACTTTCCCATTATAAACTCGTTTCTAAACTTCTTTAATTCCCCAGTCCAGTGTACCCACCCCACAAGATCTCCTCTCAAGATTCCCTTTTTATAAGATCTGTATTCTTTACTCACGTTTCCTTTCGCGACTCCGGTCTCACTCGGACCACGGACATCTCTTGTCTGACAGACGTCGTCGTCGTCGGCGTCCCAATCCCTCGATACCATCGTTAGTCCCGCCTTCTACCACCGCCAAGCCTGGTCGCACCCTCGTCTGTGTCACACCCCATCCTCCCTCGGATTAGTTGAATCTCCCTATTCTCGACGGTAATTGACTTGACCTCTCCTCGTGTCCTCCCCACCCAAACTCCCATCCACTTTTGAAACTAAAACGAACTCAAACTCGTCTGTGGGTGCACCTCGACTCATTCGGTGACCTGGTCACTCCGTTCCCAAACTCTTCAGTGTTGACAGTCATCTTCACACTCTCGTAAGGTAGATACTTACTATGAATTTTGTACCTCTCGTCTACTTTAGTAGTTTCTTCGATCAATCTGTCTTCTCACGAGACTAGTGACTCGGTGTTTCCGTGGCGTCACAGTTCTTCAATTCTCTAACACCTCAACCGTCTTCCCTGACCCCGGACCTCGTCACCCACCCCGTCCCTCACCTGGTACCACAGGACCTGTAGTCTCCTTCAACCCCTCCTGGCGGGACCAAGGTAGGGGGAAGGAAACTTCCCTACACCTGACCCTTAACTCGCAACATAAATAGCTGTATCTCCGGTAACCACTGGATCTGTTTCCGTATGCTTTCCTGTGCAAAATAAATAAGACTTATAAGAATCAGGACAGGAGGTTCAGAGCGTTTTGTTTCAACATTGACTGAACTAACATTAAAAAAAGATCAAAAGCCGGACGAGGTAAGAAACAAAATCTACTTCATCTACGTCGGGACCTGTTATGATTGTAACCGTTTCATTCAAAGAAAAACTAAATTGAAGGTCATGTCACAAATGTTAAGTTCTCAGTCCTACGTCAGTCTTCCGTTAAATGGGACTTGTTTGTATCAAACTATCAACGACATATTTTCGTTTTAGATTCAATTTTTAGATTTTTATTCTACGAAGTCCCATCATCAAAAGTGAGTCCCAAATCCCCTGAGTTCATTCCCAATGACACGACCTGGGTGTCGTGACGACGACTCACTGAACGAAAAGGGGTTTAGATCCATAACCCTGGATCTCCCAGGAATTTTCATCTGGTGTACCGTTTATCCTGGTTTAATCAACAAATGACGACGATTCAGCAAAGTCAGCACAGACTGAGACACGCTGGGGTGTCTGCCGTCGGGTGGTCCGAGGGGGCAGGGACCCTAAGAGGTCCGTTCTTGTGACCTCACCCAACGGTAAAGGAAACGGTCGCGTACTTTCACTTTTCACTTTCACTTCAGCGAGTCAGCACAGGCTGAGGGTCGCTGGGGCACCTGACGTCGGATGGTCCGAGGAGGCAGGTACCCTAAAAGGTCCGTTCTCATGACCTCACCCCACGGCAAATTATTTCAGGTTTTATTGTATAGATTTATTTTAAGGTTTCCTTAATTTCAAGTTTTAAAACGAGGGGAAGTAAATAATTTTACAGAGGTCAGTCAATCATGTAAACGTGTATTAGGACAAAAGTCATAAACTCTGGTGCTCCCTTGATTCCTGTGTTGACTTTTAGTCAGAATTTTCTAGGCGGACACTGTCTGAGAGTCTGCAGAGTCGGTAGAACTGACATTTAAAGCCTGAACTGACCTTCCCACTGGTGTCCTACCTCCGTTTGCGACCGTCGGGGTAGTGACGGGTCCGACCCCACCGGGGTAGGACGTCTCTAGGACCCGGCACTAGGATAACGGTCTCGGTAGGTAAAAACCTTCCTCTGCTTAATTTGAGGACCAAAACTAAGATCCAAGTAGTCGGAAGGTCTTCACTGACCTGAAACGTTAATATCGACAAATATTCCTCCGACGGGACCAGCAACCTCTTCCTTTACCGTTGGGTGAGGTCATAAGAACGGACCTCTTAGGGTCCCTGTCTCCTCGGAGCACCCGACGGCAGGTGTCCCAGCGTGTCTCAGTCTGTCCTGACTTCACTGAATTCTCGTCGTCGTCGTTGTCGAGACCAGTACGAATGTCTCTTCCAGAGATCATTAAACAATCCAACCGTAAGACCCAATATGAAATCAGAATGTTTGAACCAATGACTCAGGTTGGGACTCTCCACATAACTCAGAACCCGTGGTGGGACTCAGAGACGTCGACTGGAGGGAAAGAGAGAGAGACAACTCGGAGAACACACTAGGACCTTCTGCGTCCCTGAAAGGTCCTCGACGTCGGGTCCCATTAAAGACCACCCTCGTCACAGTAGAAGGTCGTAAAGGTCCGACATAAGTAGATTGGGTCGAGAGAGATCCCGGAACGACACACTTGTACAGTGACGTATGTATTCTTGTCGTGTACCCCCGGTGTGGGTGTCTTCGATCCTCGATTTAGGTCTCGGGGGACTTGGAACATCTCTTGTCCGGTCTCGGTGCAAGACACTGGACGACCTCTACAGCCCTACCGACCCTTTTCCTTTGTCCTTATCTCTCTCAGAACTAAGTAGAGAGACCTTACGGTCGGTCAGACGTAGTCGACGAACCTCAGGCTCCGGACTGAGTAAACCCTCTTAAAGGGGAGTCCTCCAATTAAAATCGTGAAACATAGGGGATAGGAAACACAACCCCCACCCCCACCGAGATAGTGACACCTGAAGTCTGTAAGGGGAAGAGAAACTTCCCCTTGACTTCACATAAGGTAACAACAAATCAGTCAAGACAGACTGAGAAAACACTGGGGTACCTGACATCGGATGGTCTGAGGAGACAAGAACCCTAAAAGGTTTGTTCTTATGACCTTATCCAACGGTAAAGGAAGAGGTCCTAGAAGGACTTGGTCCCTAGTTTGGGTGTAGAGGACGTAATCGTCCGTGTAAAAAAATGACGATTCAGTGGTCCCTTCGGGTTCCATAGGTACACTTTTACTTCAGCGAGTCAGCACAGGCTGAGAAACGCTGGGGTACCTGACATCGGATGGTCCGAGGAGGTAGGTACCCTAAAAGGTTCCGTTCTCACGACCTCACCTAACGGTAAAGGAAGAGGTCCCCTAGAAGGGCTGGGTCCTTAGTTTGGGCCCAGAGGGTGTAGCGTCCGTCTGCGAAATGGCAGACTCGGTGGTCCCTTCGGGTTCCATAGGGATAGAAGATCGTTTTAAATCTACAAACATAATCACCTTAGAATTTCTTGATCCAGAATAAATCATGAGAAAAGATAACCGTGGATAGGATACATGATTTTTGGAGAATTAAAGGTCAAAGGGAAACTCTAAATGTAAGGGCCGTGGGGTGACGACTTAACTCATACTCGTACTACATTATACTCGTTGACACTTCCTCGAAGGTGAGGTTGAACACCAATCCCATGGGTTGGGAATAGTGTGCACTGAGGATCGTTTTACGTACGGAACGTAAAAACGTAGGACAGAGGAGAAGGTAAGACAGTTGTGGGATTCTGAAAAATTTCTGGACAGAGTGTCGCCGATGGTAACGAAGATTACCCCCTCAAGGAAGGTACTTAAGTCGGAGAATCGGACTTCGTAAAAGAGGGAGAGTAGTAAGTGGAGTTGACGACTGAGTAAAGGAGTTGACTTCGACGGTAAGGACGAAGGTTTTATACAGGAAGTAAAGAACTCACGTCAGTCCTCTTCTGTATGACATTCGAACGTCTCTTTAGGTCCCACAACCGTTCATTGACAATTTTGACATCAAACTCAGGTTTAACAAGTATTAAAAGGTTCAAGACTCATCAGACACGTGGTTCTGGGTAAAGAAACGTCAGATAGAACAAGAATAAGAGTAAGGAACCTTAATTCAGAAACTCACAGGGAGATTGGTTTACTCAACTAATACCTAATACTTATATATATATTAACGGTATAAAAAGAGTAGAATTCCGAAACTACCGTTCTATCCTTCAACCTTCAAATTTATGGTGGGAAATGGGATCTTTATAGACTCACCATCAAAATAACAGTTCTAACTAACGGATAAGTGTAGTACCATAGAGTTCAATTCTCAAAATAAGAATTTTTATAAGAAGGTTCAAAAGTTAGTATCTAAATTACTCGGAATATATATATATAAAATGATTGGAGAATAAAATGTCAGACAAAGGTAAAGATATCACCTAAATAACTCAAATGTCTTTCTCTTCATTCACGGAGCAGTGGATTTTACCCGTCTAAGTCTCTGGACGTCTTAGACAGGAGTTTCGGGGGT
The DNA here is from genome assembly GCA_006410555.1 of Capra ibex. Lineage (NCBI taxonomy): Eukaryota > Metazoa > Chordata > Mammalia > Artiodactyla > Bovidae > Capra > Capra ibex. The sequence goes on along the minus strand of SJYO01013451.1, from coordinate 2,622,757 downwards.
TTTTCCTCCGGAAACGAATGACTATTTTGTATACGAAAGACAAAGGAGGGTCCACAGTTCAATATAATTTCTCGTTTGAGTCCTTGTCAAAGTCTACTATTAGTAAAGGGAGTTTCTCCTCAAGATAAGGTTTCGACTACGTGACTATCCGTAGATAGGTCTCCATTTCTATTTTGTCTATTTCAGTGGAATATCACACAGGACTGTGGTGTTCAAGGATCATATGACAAACTAAAGACGTCAAATAATTGTATTCGGATTTATAAAAAATCAGTTTACTCTGAAGTATCATTGATGAATCTATAAAAAGATACCGTTATGTCTCTTTAAATTCAACATAAAATTCACTTTTTCGTTTATCTTTTGACATGTTGTATTCATATTAAAACAAAAATTTTGTTATCACATGTAATTGAATGTGTTTGACAACTATAATAGAAGGTATAAAAATACAAACTTACAAAATCGTTGTTGTTTGCGTGACAACATCTTGATTGTTCCTTGGTAAATAGGAGGTTTCGATGATTTTCTTTTTTGTTTCTTAAACTGTCTCAAGGTTCAACATATCATTAAAGACATTAAGTCAAAGAATTCGGTAACCTTCAGGAATCGACTCGATTACCTCGTCTCGTCGACTAAGTCTAGTAAGTCAAGAACCTGTTAATCCAAAATGAAGGACTCAAAAGGAAATTCTATTTTTAATTTCGTTGACATGAGGTTATTTTTAATTAAAAATTTTTTTGACTTTTTTTTTTTTTTTCGATTCTAATTTTTATTTAAAGGGAAGGACACGGATCTATTACAGTCCCCCAGTGACCTTCTCTTGACCTTCAAGAGTGACGGTCACATCCCCTCCCCACTTGAGAAGTCCCCACTCGGATCCAGAGTCGACCCGGGACAGTCGGTGTGGTCTGTCCAGTAATTACACGTAGCACCCGTGTGTACCCGTGTGGATCGTCACTCATTGAGTCTCACCCCGTTCTTGAACCTGAACATTCGGTTGGGATCCGATTTTATTCGTTTTCCCGGAACCCCGAAGACCCTTCCCTTCCGTTCGTTACCCTGTCACTCGACTCTTTCGTGTCATTTGTTCCTGACAAGTCAGTCTAGACGAGACGACTAAGCTCAGAAGAGGTGACTCCTTCTCAAGTTTCACCTTTCATACAGTGGAAAATGTTTCTACATTTAAAGGAAATGTTTTCCCTTTGAACACGAGTCGAAAATCTCGAAGAGGACATGGACGACCAAGAGTCATCGGAGATCGATTATCGTCAGGTGTACGTTTTCTCCGTATAAAGACCCACCGTATAAGACCACGCAAGTCAAGTCAAGTCAGCGAGTCAGCACAGGCTGAGAGACGTCGGGGTACTTGACGTCGTGCGGTCCGGAGGGACAGGTAGTGGTTGAGGGTCTCAAGTGGGTTTTAGACCGTGGGAATGGTTTTTGTTTTGTATTTCGACTACCTTTACATCTTCATTGTGGAAGAGCCTTCCGATATTCCTCCAAGGAAATTCTGCGTTTAGGTCTGAGTGGTTATCGAGAGATGTAGATTATCGTGAACGAGAGATGACTTCGACCGAAGATGGACAGAAAAGACAAAGTCGTGCTGCTCACGTACAAGTCGGCTCAAAACTGGGATCTAGAAAGAGTCATAGGTCTATGACTTCCGTCTCTTCCGTCGTCCTCTGTCGCGTTCGGGGTGATCCCGGAGCTCACGGGAGCTCGGCCCTCGTCAGTGTGTCACGGGTCCGGTCAGGCAAATCGAGTCTGGGTCTGACGAAGACCTCGTTTTCGATCCGCCGGACACACGGTAAACACCTTTTCGAACTGACAATGTCCATTTCTATGACGTCGAGTGTAGGCAATTCCTCACAGGTCCGGGGTGAGGTCATCCATTACACAGGGTACTCTCAGTCGAAACTAACTCAAATTGTTTGGTGGTGTCAAATTTGAAAATTTGTAAAACTTTCAGCCAGTCTTTTAAAACTTAGGACGTAGTAGAAATGAGACTAGAACGGAACATACAAATTCATTAGAAATTCCCTTTGAGTACCAAAATTTATCAATGTCCCACAACTTAGACAAAGTACCTTTCAATAAAGTCTTCTTGACTTCAGTTATAACTTTTACGGTTATTTTTTGAGATTAAAGTTTACAGATGTTAGACGTTAAAATCCTTGTGTTTTTTTAAATTCTGTTTTAACTTAATACAGAAGAAGACACGGTAAATTTAAAGAGACTTATATTAAAGACAATTCCTTTGTGACTTCTTGTGTCCGAAAGGGTCAATTGTGACTGAAGTGTCCCTTTGTCAGCAGGAATAGACACCCGTAGTACATATAGTTTTAGGTTCGTACGAGTTTAGGGAATGTGTCTAACCACATTATTATAAACATATATTGGATACGTGTAGGACAGTATATGAAGTTTAGTAGAGATGATAATAACTATTACGAATTATGTTACATTTATGATACATTGAATCAACGAACATGTGTCGTTTGAGTTCATGACGAAAAACCTTGAAGAGTCGTAGAAGAAAAGGGTTGATAAAGGGAAAAAAACCGGTATACCACACCGAACCCCCTAGAATCAGAGGACGGTCCCTGACTTGGACACGGGGGACGTCACCTTCGTGTCAGAATTCGTGACCCGGTGGTCCCTTAAGGGAAAGGATAAAAGTCAGGTTCAGACCGACTCAGGTGTCTATGCATCGGGTCCCTATGTCGTCCGGGAGAGACGTGACAATCCTTATCCTTTCTTTCGACGTCAAAAGTTATCATGAAGTAAAGGTAAATTTTTACCTTAATTTGTTAAGATTCCATGACCACCAACCACCAGAACATAAATTCCGACAAAACTTTGCCGGGTTCGCGGTAAATTAGTTCCTCACCGGAGGATTTCATTACCTTAGTGAAAACTTGCAATAAAGTCCATTTGTTTTACGTGAGACACGGATTCTTCAGTTCAGTGTTTTGTGAACGGAAGACAAGAGGTAGTCGACCAGGGATTCTTGCTCGGTCGTCCACGATGATATGAACAGGAAACAAGGAAAAGGTCACCACCACTCTAGTAGATTTGGTGACGGAATGAGGGGAAACTTTCTGTAGTGGAATTGTGACTTGACGGGGAAACCACGGTGTACTCGAGTCACATCGGGACTAGAGACGGACCCGAGAAGAGAGAGTATTGAACCTGAGTACCTCACAGTGACTAGGAAGTTTCATGTAGTAACAAGACAACATTGCATCATATGGGCATGAGGACTTTTGGGAGTACGGTACGTCTTCATGTGTCTTGGAGTCCCACTATCCTTTGTCGCCGTGGGGGGGGGTGGGGGGACGGCGTTTATTTCTCCGTCCTCGAATTATTTATCGACCCAAGTGTGTGTGATTCATCAATTATGTTTTACATTTTTGATAAGATCGAACTCCGTCGTTTGTTTCGGTATGCATCAGTGAGGGACTGGGTCGGAAAGACTCTCTCCTTTGACATTCAATATGAACACACGTCCACACGATTCAACGAAATCGGTACAGAGAAACCTGGGTTACCTGACGTCGGGCGGTCCGAGGAGACAGGTGCCCTAAGAGGGCCACTCTTATGATCTCCCCCACGGTACGGGAGAAGGTCCCCTAACAGGGCTGGGTCCCTCATTTGGTCTCAGAGGACGTTGAGGACGTAACGACCCCCTGAAAAATGGCGACTCGGTGGTCCTTTCGGGTTCAATACGAATCTAACGAAGATTATATAGTTAGTACGTCCCTATTTAAAAGTAAAATTTCATTCTTAGTGTCGTCTTGACTGATATCTAGGTAACTAAGTAATATTGTTCCGCCGGACTAAAAGTCACACCACGAGTTTCGAATAGGACTCGACCGAGAGGGAAGAGGTCAAAATATGGGACAAAGTACAGTAAAGATACGAAATTGTAACGACGCACGAGTTACCGACAGTACAGTACAGGTTGAGAAGAACTGGGGTACCTGATCGGGTGGTCTGGGGAGACAGGTACCCTAAGAGGTCCGTTCTTGGGACCTCACCCATCGGTAAAGGAAGGGGTCCTCCAGAGGGGTTGGGTCCCTATCTTGGGTGTCGAGGACGCCGAGGACGCAACCGTCCACCTAAGAAGTGGTGACTCGGTGGGCCCTTCGGGTTATAACGACATGGGACACAGACTGGTTGAAGTATATACAACGGGACCAACGTAAAATATTTACATAGTTAAAAAATTTTCGGTCGAATTCTACAAACGAAAAGTTTTTATAAATTTATAAGGTCCATGAGTTAAAGTGTCAACTCACTGTTAAGTTCCATTTTTAAGAGTAACTTATGTACTATGGTGTAACACAGTATTGATTTCTTTTCTGTTCGTTTGTCTCAACTTCTATTTTAAAATAAAGACTGGTCTCGTTGTATTTTCTAAACAAAAGGTACGAAGTTTTTCCTTCCTTTTTTTCCAGAACTCCTCGAGAGACCGAAGAGAGCGTGAGGGATGTGTAGGGTTCAAGGACAAACGACAAGAAGGGAAAGAGATTTGGACACCCCTCGACATTGTGCCCTCGGAGTTCTGTCTTCGGTGCGTCTCGGCCACGGTCCCAGTATCTCGTTGAGCCACCCGTGTTCATGTGTCGGATGTTCTATGGTGCGACAGACGGGGAGTACTCGGGACTGCAAATATCACAAGACTGTTCAGAAACAGTTCAGAAGTGACACGTTTAGGAACTTATACCCGGCACCCCTCTCCTAAAATTTTTCTATTCTTGTCTTTCCCTGGAATGGGGTATCTTATTTCCGATCCTCTCCAACCATAAATTTTCAAATTTTGAACCAGAACACGAACTGAATTGCTAAGCAGTCATAGACATTGTACTGCGTGGACCTGTGACGGGACACGAAGACTTTTCCGGAAGACGGAGAACCTCTGAAGTGAAGAATCATCATTCATCTAAACGGGAAGAAATTTTTTGTCTGATTGATTCTAATGTCTTGAGGTTTCTTCGGGGCGTCTAGATCCGCAAGAAATTTGTGGTGGGAGTAATCAACTGAGCCACGGAGGTCATAGGTAGGTAAGAAGTCATCAATTGTTACATTGTTTGTAGTTAAAAAAAAGATGTCATTGTACAAAGGTGTGTTTTTAATATTTTAAATTCACAGATCACAGAATAAAAGAGAAACCGTTGATGACAACGGACCTGTCAGAAATGAGAGGGGGAAAATACTCTCCTTTTCCTGGCGGACTGTCTCCGTACAGTGTACCCTCGACCCTTATGGTCCATACAGGGACGGGTGGCGGAGCCAGGGACTCCATCGACAGAACAGTCAGGAGTGTGTCCTATGGACGACACACGCGCAGTGGAGCGCTCGTCAAGTTGTGCCGCCTGAGGGAGTGGGTCGAAGGTTCCCGTGTATGGGCGTGTCGAGAGCCCCATACACTACCAAATCCTAGCTCTCTCGGACACACCTCAAGAGATTGTAAGCAGGAACAACCCCTACCGTGACACCAATGTCTTCCGACCAAAAGTTCAACGTCGAAAATAACCAAAATTTCTAAAGTTCTGGGAGGTCGTAGTAGACAAAGTTGTTTTTTTTTCCTTTTAGTGTAATTTCAACTAGAATTTTTTTATAAACGTTACCCTAAAGATAAAGTCTTTGACAAATGTCAGAATACACGATTTCTGAAACTTTTATGGAGGTATTACCTTTGTCACCGATGACAGATTTTTACCGAAAGACTGAATATTTATGGTAGTCCCCTGTTTCAATCAATACTGTAATCTAAACGTTTCGAGACACCTTTAAAGTTGGACCCTTATCCTTCCGGTGAGGGGAAGAATCACCCGACCTCCTCCCCGTTAAAGTTGTGTGTAGGTCGCCCTCGGACACCTGACCGTCCAGTCGTATACACGTGTTACCGCGACGGACGTCGAACCTCTCCTACTTGGACCCAGAGTGGGTGTGCGTCGCCCTGTTTCGAAAGGTATTCCTTCTGATCTGTCGCAAGAGCTGACCCTGTCTCGGCAGACCGTTCCTCCGACGACCACACCCGCGCCGTAGGGGTTCCTCGGGTGGGCGACCGCACGGGTCGCGAGAACTCGTTTCGGGTGGTCCGTCACACGAGACGACGGGTTGTCCGTGTGTGTGATGGTGAGTCTTCAGCCGGGCCGCCCCGCTGTCGACACGTGTACGTCGTCGTCGAAGGTTGACTGTCCTTGTCAGTGGGTCCGGTGGGAACACGTGTGGTCGTCCACTGGCTCCTCGGGGTCTGTGCCCCCTCTGTCGTCGTCCTCTCTCAGACGTCCCTTTCTGAGACAGGACCTCTCGACCTGTGGTTCCACTGTATTTAGTCCTATCCCCGGCGGGGACTCACCACTCCCCTACTGATTTTTTCCCTACTCTCACCCCACCCGTCCGAGACCTGTTACAGGGTAAACTCGTCTTCCACTGCTACACCCACATAAGTAAGGGAGACACTTTTGAGTGATCCCACTGCCATGGGAAACACATGAAGAGAACCCAAAAAGAAGTCTCTGTGTGATTGAATTTGTCTTCTACAAATTTGACCCAGAGACCCGTCGACCTTGTTGCGTGTGTAGCGAGGAAGGGGGGGTCTCGGTTCCCTGTGTCGTGTCACTGACGGGTGTGGAAAGTTCGTTCCGGCTCGACGTCACCGGGGCCTTTCCTCTGGTACATGGACACAGACTGACAGACTCAAAGAAACTTTGAAGTTAAGGTAAAAGAAGATTGAAGGAGAAACGTGTCAGGACCGTACGTAAGGGACCTTCTACTTTTGAAAATAATTTTTCGAATAGATTCTTACCGATGGTAGCTTTTCTTGTACTTATTGTTTGTGACCGTTCCTACATCTCTTTGCCCTTGGAGTATGTGTCAACCACCCTTAATTAGATCACGTCGGTGACTCCTTTTGATAGTTCGAAAGAGTTTCTGGATTTTTATCCCAATAGTAAACTAGGTCGTTAGAGGGAGGACCCATATATAGGTTTCTGTTGGAGGGGTTTGAGAATTAATCCTTTCTACGTGCGTGGGGTCACAAGTGTCGTCGTCCTCAAGTCGACGGTACTGGGTTTTCGTTCACTTACGGTTGTCTACTTCTATTTCTCATACCACACACACACACATGTGCAGATATATTTCACCTGATGATGAGTCGGTATTTTTTCTTTCGACGATAAACGTCGTTGTACCTGAAGTTCCCGTAATACGATTCCTTCAGTCTGTTCATGACATCTTATAGCACCTTAAAATTTTTATATTGATCATTATGTTGTTTTTTAGTCTGAGTGTCTATGTTTCACTTTTTGACCAATGATCACCCCTCACCCCTCCCTTCCTGTTATGTCCTCGTCTCCTAATTCCCCGTGTTTGACACTCCACATTACATTTCATTCGAGATCCCTATATACACGCTGTGCTATGTCGGTCATAAAATGTTGATATTTACCTCATGTTGAATTTTTTACACTTGAGTGATATAACATGTGGACATTGTATATTATGACAATAGTGTTGATATGAAGTTAACTTCTAAAAATAAATTTTTGGTGTAGATAAGATCTTAAGTGGGAGGTTCCTGGTCAAACATTTAGACTAAAATGACTTCGTGACTGGTTGATTAGGGACACCAATCTATGTCTACAGATAGTTCGATCACGAAAAAAGTTTTGCCTACCAAGACCCTTAGTTCTCTTTCGTTGATTTTGTTTACCCAGGAAAGTTATGTTTATTCAATCTTTGTCTTTCGACTCACATTGACACATTATTAAGGATTTGGTTTCGGCAGGTCGTAATTGGTCAAAGGTAGACACCGGGACGACTCTGCCCCTTCCTCGGGTCCCGACGTTCCGGGGACGAGGTGACTGACCTCTCTTCGGGGAAGATTGGGTTGACTGACTCGTTCCACCCCGTCGGACCGTGTTTTAGGTGAGCCCCACCTGCGGCCCCGTGTGGTTCAAGTCAGTGTCGAACAGTCAAGTATTTGCCCGTCTCACTCGGGACATTCTTCGCATAAGTGTAAAGTTTGATCATCATTTATTTATCTTTTTAAATGTACTTGTGAATCTTGGAAACGTTAATTTTACAGACTTCTCCTACTCAGTTTTTAATTGATAATTATGTAGAACCTGGTTTACCATACTATGTTTATGTGAGAAGGTCAAGGAGACCCGAGATCCTGTCCTGTAATGAGGACCGCGGTCGTCCACCGGGTAGGCTGTCTCGACTCGGGTGTCAACTTCCCGACAGAAAAATCGGGGAAGTACCACCGTCCCTGGGAGTACTTCCACGACGATAAGCAGGAGAGACTCCCCCGACAGGACTGTGTTGTGCCCGATTCATAAATTACACTCTTTGTGAAGAGACTAATAAAATGTTCACTCCTGTCCTTCTGTCACTTTACATATTTCTTTTTGGTCCGACCACTTTTAGTTCTAGACGAAATGGGTTGTTGCACCACGACAGGTGAGCTAGCCGTAGACCTCTTCTTTCCTTTTGTCAGTCGTCTTCGGCGAACTGTCGAGAGGGAGGAGTCCGGTGCCACCTCGGTCGCCACCTCGGTCCGTTCCGACCGAGACCGTGCCCCCTAGGACGGGTCGGACTCCACGCGAGCGGTGTGCCCCGTCGATCCCGAGTGAGGACTGGGAGGAGAGGTCGGGCCCCGGCTACACTCCCGACTTGGGCGCCGCACGCTGCCGGGACACGGTCGGTCCGTGGCAGTGTCGACGGGGAGGGACGACGGTGGTCAGGTGGGGGGCGAGGGTTGTCGTCTTTGTGGAGTTCCGACATGGGTGTGTGTACGAGTTTCTGTATCGGTGTCTAAGATTCAGGTTTGCTGGAAATCGGGGGCCGTCGGACAGTCTCGACGAGTCGACGATCTCAGACCCTTTCCCCGGACTTACCCCTGTCCTTAGGGGACGGTTCTTTCTATGTACGCCCTCCCTCGGCGTCTACTCCAGGAACCTCCACTCCCCACCCCCTCCGTCCTCGGCGACGGTGGGGGCGGTGGGGGTGCAGTCGTCCACCCGGACACACCCCACGGGACTCCCGTGCAGGTTGAGACGACAGTCAGGTCCTGGGGGTTAGGTCGAAGTCTTGTGGACCCGTAGACTTAGCGGAGAGACTCATGCAGAGTCGTCGAGATTTCAGTAGATGAATCATCGTCACCTAATCGACAGATCAACGAGTCAGGGCAGACTGAGACGTTGGGTTCGCTGATATGGGACGTTCTAGGGAGACAGGTACCCTAAAGGGCCCGTTCTTGTGACCTCACCCGACGGTAAAAGAAGAGGTCCTCTGGAAGGGGTGGGTCCCTAGTTCGGGTGTAGAGGACGTGACCGTCCGTCCGGCTAAGGAATGGTACCTCAGTGGTCCGTTCGGGTCGTCGTCACCCGTGGCACTGATTTTCGCTTTATTCCAGTTCCTGTATTTTGAGTATCGTTACACGTTGCGCCGTTCACAGTCGAGGGACGAGGAAGAGAATCATTTTTTGCCGGTGAGATTACTGTGAAAGTAATTACCTTTAAGTTGAATATAACCGGGCAAAACGATTAATGATAGTTAAAGTTTTTCCGGATCACCCTTCTTTGATTCGACGGTCTAATAGGCACGTAGCGCAAACGTACTAGAAGCGTAACAGATCTGAAGTTCAAGTATCGACCAGTACGGGTCCGTCGAGACACCAATCGGGTGAAGGTGGTGGACACCCACTGGTACAGACCAGAGGGTAATGTTCCTGTGCGCTCGGGTGTGTCTGGAGAGGTCCAGACGGCAGTAGGCACAAAATACTACGTCTGGGGTTCGGTGCTCGACGGGACTGCCGTTCTACTGGTCGACTTGTTCGCGAGTGCATAGCACCGTTGAGGACCATCTACTAGTCGAGGGGTCTCCTCCCGGCTCTTAATGAATTTTCCCGACGACGGAAGCCGTCTTGTCCCTTTTCTACAATAAACTTTTTCCTTTCGGAAGCACCTTGACAAGACACGACGTCGTCAACATTGATAAATTGTACGTCACACTGTCCTATTTCCACACTCTGTCGACGTCCAACAGTCCTCGTGTCGACTGTCTCGACCGCCCCGTCGACAGAAAGAACCAATTCCATTAGACTTCGTCCCGTACAGTAGACTTTGTCCTTCTCTGTACATGTTGATATGTGTGTGAAATTGATTTTTGAGTTAAATGTCTGATAATGATGGTACGGTTATTGGGGTTAGAAGATAAAAATCATGTGTCTTTGTAAAAAAAATTTCTGTCTTCTGACCACTTAGATTACCACACATTTTAAGAGTTAAAATAAATAAAATACCGTACATTAAAGATAGATATTTTTCCCCGTTTTTTACCTTCTTAGGATAACCAAAATATGTAACTTTTCACTTTTTCGTTTGTTCGGTGGGTGTGTTCGGTATGGACCTGAAGCGACAAACGTCTAGACTCGCCGCTCCAGGACGTGCATGGGACCCTTCATCAGCTTCGTCAGGGGTATCCTGTGCTGGAACTACGGCACGTCGTCGTACAGGCGGACGACGAACTTCTTTACCAGGAGCGAGAGGAACTCGTGGTCGTACATCACGAGGTCGAGGTGGAACAACCCGTGGCTCATGTCCTTCTCCCGGACCTTCTAGACCAGCGCGTCGCAGAGGGGCGTCGGGTACTTGTCCTTCCTGAACCACGCCATGTCCAAGACCTCTTGGAGGACGCTTTCGTGGTCGCTCTGACCCGAGCGGCTGGCCCTCGCCCGGGAGGGTCGCGGTTCGATGGGTGCATGGTGCGACTTAGCAGCGACGAGGGGCCTCCCGGAAAGGGCTCTCGGCGTCCCCCCGTCTCACTCCTTCCGTCTCCCTTCTCTCCCCCGGAGCAGGACCCTCGGTCCGACAGCCGGTCCGGGGGGCAGTCGCGACACGACGGGTTGGGCGGGGACGTCGGTCGTGTCGGAGAGTCAAGTTTAGGAGGTCTTAGTGTACGTCAAATCTTACAAGTTTTGTATGCCATTCCTGTACCTTAAAAAAAAGTCAAGTCAATACACGTGTATGGATTAGGGACCTTGACTGGACAGAGTTACTTACCTCCTACACTTGAGGCTCCCCTCCCGGACCAAACGCCTCCCTCCCGTCCCCTCGAGCCCCCGCCCCCACCACCACTACCAGTGGACTCCCACCCGTGTCTCCTAGCCCGTCCTCGTGTCGCGACGTAGCGACTGGGTCTGTGGGTCTCTCCGAGTCACAGCCGGTCCTGACGGGGACGGGCGGGTGCCGGTACGGTTCCGTCGCCCCCGGGTCGGGTTGTGAGCAGTGACGGGGTACGGACCCCTCGTTGTCGGTGTGGTACTCGAGGTCTCGTTCAGTCACTCCTGGGGGAACCGAAGATTCACGTATTTTTCACTCAAGTGTCTTTCGGTTCTCCGTCAAAGCGGTGTGGGAGAAAACAGATGCTGTAGTTTTTTCGGAACGTCTCTTACTTTAAGTTCCAAAACTTTCTCTGACGATTCATCTCTTTCCTTTCCTCCACGCACCTACCTGTCTCTTCTCTTCGTCCCTCCCTGACGTCCTCTTCTCGCAAGGTTGGCACCGCCCCGGACACTCAGCGGGAGTCCTTTATCTCGGTACAGGGACCCGTTCTCCGAGCGAGCTCAAGTACCTCGGAGACAAGTTCCACGGGTTCCCCGCCCTCCGGACCTGGGACGAGTCAGGTGGGTACCGATCGTCGGGGGTGTGTCGGGGTCCCCGTGTTGGTCCCGGTTCAGTCCCTCCCGCATGGTACTGGAGACCCAGAACTCACTGCAGAAATATAGGACTTCCCAGGTTGTGGTAGGGCGTCCCCAGTCACATATTCGGCACCTACACCTCGTGAGGTATGGACTACAAGGGGGCACGGGTGACTTCGTGGACCGCTTCACGTCTCTGTCCTTCGTGTCCGATTCTCCTCTCGTGGACTTCTGCGAACACCAAAGAGTTCGGGTGGGACGGCACATTCATTCTGTCTCCGGGACTACATAATAGTAGAGAAATTTGGATTCTCTTTAAGTCGACAATCCTGAGCAAAAGGAGCAGGACGGTATAATCTTTCTTGAAGAGGTAAATCTCTGGTTCTGCCAATGTGTCTTTTATAGAAATTGTAAAATATATTATTGTTTGCCGGTTCTGACTACTGAAATCCCTCTAATACCTCCGAAAGACAAGATTTAGTGCAATATAAAATTAATGACAATCCGTATGTAACTAAAATGCGGGACTTTATATATATGTATGTCTTTTTTACTCAGTAGTTCCTCGAGAGAGGACTGAAGTATAGTTCTATGTGTTCCTTCCAGGACCTCTTCGACGTACAGCACACGTAGGGAAAGTAGAAGTGTGGCCCCTGGAAGGGTCACGCGGCCTGACTGGGGACGTCTGGTTGGCTGTGAGCGCCCGTCTCTTCGGTCTCTTCCGAGGGACGGTAAACGTCGACTAAAGATCTCCGAGTCCGTGGTGTCACTCGTCGGGGTACCTGCCCTCGCGCACCGAGTCTGCACCTCGCCCAGTGATTGCTAAACCCCCTCACACGCTTGACCTCGGGGTCGTGCTCCGCAGTCGAGCCACCGGGAACCGCAGGGACACACTCCTCACCCCGACCCTGGCTGGGGTGCTGGGGGTGCCACTCCCTCCTCGTCCGCCCCTACCACATTTGGATTTCCGCGTGTGCGTGTGCCCTGTGTCGACTATGCTACCTTGGTACCAGTCGGAGTCATTGCCGTCTTTATCTCGCACTTTACCCGCGGGCATAGGTTACCCCCTCCACGTGCCTCCACCCAAAAATCGTTACGGTGTCCGACCGTTCTAGTCCTTCTACCTAATGGGAGAGTGTCGACACGACACATTCGCCCCTTGGAAAGACCTCTTATGAGTCCATTAAATATGGTAGACAGAAATTTTGTTAGTATGGGAAACTGGGATTGTAAAAAGATTCTTGAATATTTTTCCCATTCTTAAGGGTAACATCGTAATAAATATTAACACCGTTATACGAGTGTTATTACTATTGGAGCACAGCATACTTTAAGGTACATTTTGGTGTGAAGACTTCTGCCGAAACACTGTCCCTCTGCGAGGGTCCCGCTGTCAGTTCCTTTGCGGCGTGTGTGTCTGAGCCACACGGAGCGGTAGCGCCGTGCCCCGAGGGAGCGTCCGGGCGGTGCCCGCGGGCGGGGCGTGGAACCAGAACAGGAAGTCCAGGTCGCTACGGTACCCGAACGGGACGACGACGGGCTTCTCGAGGTCGTCCAACAGCATCAACCACCACTCCTGGTCGCACGGGGCGAGGTAGTCCGAGTCCTACCTGACGTCGTGACCGCCCAAGACCTACACGACGAGGTCCAGCAGCTTCTGGAGGTAGTCCGTCAGGACCTTCTTCGACCCGAACCGCAGCGGGCACGCGACGTCTCTCCTCCGGGCCCCAATGTTCTGCGGCACAGAGGTGGTGGTGACTCGGGGTCCGTGCTCCCCTATCAGATTCACGGTCTCTCTGCGGACTACGGAAGTTTGACACCTCGACCTCTTCGGAGGACTCTCAGGGAACCTGACGTTCCTCTAGGTTGGTCAGGTAGGATTTCCTCTAGTTGGAACTTATAAGTAACCTTCCTGACTACGACTTCGACTTTGAGGTTATGAGACCGGTGGACTACGCTTCTCGACTGAGTGACTTTTTCTGGGACTACGACCCTTTCTAACTCCCGCCCTCTTCCCCTACTGTCTCCTACTCTACCAACCTACCGTAGTGGCTGAGCTACCTGCACTCAAACTCGTTCGAGGCCCTCAACCACTTCCTGTCCCTCCGGACCACACGACGTCAGGTACCCCAGCGTCTCTCAGCCTGTGCTGACTCGCTGACTTGTTGTTCTCTCTGTCGTCAGAAAAAATGTCTTCTTTCCTTTGACGACTGGAGTGTCTCCAGTAATTTTGGGACCCCGTCCCTCTGACACGGTTCTACGACCACCTTACAGTCGTCGTTAGTTGTGGCTGTTTCTCGTCTCTCTTCTCCGACTCGGGACACCCGCTCTCCCACAGGCCCAGTTTCTCGTGTCCCTCCCGGTGACTATGTCCTGAAACTCGGGTCTCGGCTCCTTCTCCACCGAGACCTCTCCCGTGCGGGTCGTCCCTGCTCGGGCGCGCTCCCGCGGACCGTGTCCACCCCAGTCTGTCCACTGGGCCTTGCTGTGGGGCGCCCGGGGCGTTTGGAGTCCCTCCGGACCCGAGAGGGAGGAGCCCTCGGTGTCCCCGGGGCCCGACCGTCGCCCGTAGGTCACTCCCTGTCACACAGTGCGCCGGTCACGACGTTTCGGGGGTCCCAGTCCTCGCCCTGCCCGGGTCCTACGTCGCCCGTCCGACCCCCCGGCACTCGTCTCGACGAGCCGTCCCGGCGACCCGTCCCGGGTGCCCCTCCGCCCGTCTGGGGACTTCTTGTCAAACCCCACGACCCACTTCTCCGGGTGCACTGGGGCCCCGTGGGGTCGGTCGGACCGGGATTCGGACACCGTCCGTGCGTGCTCTCGGACGTTCTGGGTGACGGGAGGTCCGACATGGGTAGGGGGCCGAGCCCGAGCCCGAGGACGACGGTCTGCGAGGCTAGGGGTGGGGGCAAAGGTGCCCGGACGGGAGTCCCTCGGGGTGTGGAGGTGCGAGAACACACTCACAAGGGGAGGACGAGGGGACTCTTGGCCGAAGGTGCAGGGACCGTGGAGTGAGGACTGGTCCCTTCTGGACCGCCTCGGACGAGTGACGGCACGGAGAGTCGACGCGTACGGTGTCGCGTGCACCCAAGTGCGGGTCACAGACGTGCGGAGGTAGTGGAGGAGGCCCCTGGAGGTGTGGGGTTTGGTGTCGTCCTGGTTGTCGGTCGGAGAAAGGTCTTCAGGAGGTAGACGGGTTGAGTCGTGGCACCGAGGGCCCTCCGAAGCGGGGTGGTCCTGGGTGGTGGTGATTGGGGTAGAGAGTGAGGGGGTGGCCGGATGGGGTGGTACCCGACAGTGCTGGACTTTAATGAGGACTTTTGCGGACGTTGAAGGGCCGAGGCGACCTTAGGGGTGCGTCTTGAGGTGGGGACCCTTTTGGCTGAGGGGTGAGTGAGGTGCAGGGACGAGGGTTGATCGACTTGTGCCCTCTTGTGGTGGAGAGACTGACCGGAATGAAATTGAGATACCTTCACGAGTTTTTGTTTCCTCATCTTTCCTATTTCGGGGTTTGTGAGTAGAGGAACTAATTGGAACGTAGTCTCGACGGGGAGGTACTCCCCTGCGGGAGCGGGTTCCGGGGTCCGGGTCGGCGTCGGGGGTCGGGACGGGGAGAGGGACGGCTCCCCGGAGTCCTGCCGTCTGATGAGACCCGAGACGCCGGCCATGAACCGACAGACGTTCGTACTGGCGTCGGGATCTGTTATGCATTGACCTGCGTCTTCGACCAAATGAGGTTGGTCGTCATCGGTGGGGCGGGTACTACCCTCGACGGGGTCCAAATTGTTACGTGGGTGTGGACCGTGGTAGTGGGTCGACTTCGCGGAGGGTCTGAGACCATTTCGGTGGAGCCCGGTGTCCCGTTTAAGACCGACTGCGGCGTTGTTACACTGACCAGACACCGTGCGGTCTGGGGCGTTCCTTCCTGCGAGCCGGGAGGAGGGGAGCGGGGGGCGGCCCTGCGAGTGCAGTGCATCCGTCCTCGGCCCGTCGGCCGGAACCCGTGCTCCACCTCCGGCGCGCCCGTCCGCCGTCCCGTCGGACGCGGGGCCCAGACGTGCGCTCGTGTATTCCGACGGCCCGGTTCGACGTGTGGAAGAGGCCCGCCCGCCGTCCCGTCGGACGCGGGGCCCAGACGTGCGCTCGTGTATTCCGACGGCCCGGTTCGACGTGTGGAAGAGGCCCGCGGCCGAGGTAAGAGACGGGACGTATGGGGACGTAGGGGGACGTAGAGACGCGGGGTTCCGTCTGCCGCCGACGCGAAGAAGTCTGTGCCCTCTTTGCGCGGAGCCTGCGGTCCGGGGCCGGTCCGGAAGGTGAGGCACCCGTCGGACCAGCCCCCACGGGGCCGACGCGGGACACCCGCGAGGGGGCGACGACGTGGTCGGGCCGACCGAGGCCCGTGGTGAGTCTCGCACACGGGGATGCGGTTGGAGGAAGGAACGACCCAGGGAAGGGCTCCTCCGTTTCTGCGAGACAGGAGAGGGACTGTGAGACCTCTGCGTGGACAGCACACTCCTCCGCGCCGACCGGACGAGTCCGGGTTCGTCTCGACCGCCGGTACGGGACGCGACGTGGCCCTACTCCAGTGACCCGGTCAGGGGTCTCGTCGGGCGACTGGAGGGACCCTGCTCGAGGGAGCGGTCCGAGATAGACTGTACCTGACAGAAACCCCGGGTGTGCCACGGACCCTGGGGGTAAATTTCCCAGTGATAAGACTACTTGATTTTACCCGACCTTACCCACTGAAATGAGTCTACTGGTAATATAGATGATGACGTCCGTCCTTAGGGAATCTTCTTCATCTCGTCGGTAGTCCCAGTTGTTCTCAGGTTTTACGTCATGAACCTACGTTAGAGTTTTTACTGTCTTCCTAGAGACAAGTAAAGGTTCCGTTCAGTAAGTTATAGTGTCAATGAGTTCAGATACGGGGTTGGTCATTGAGACTTCTTCGACTTCAACTTGTCAAGATACTTCTGGATGTTCTGGAAAATCTTGATTGTGGGTTTTTTCTATAGGAAAAGTAATATCCCCTGACCATAAGTCTTCATCCTTCGGTTCTTTGTGGACCTCATTGTCCGTTTAAACCGGAACCTTATACCTTACTTCGTCCCGTTTCTGGTCTCAAAACGGTTCTTTTACGTGACCAGTATCGTTTGTGGGAAAAGGTTGTTGTGTTCTCTTGTGAGATGTGTACCTGTTAGTGGTCTACCAGTTGTGGCTTTAGTCTAACTAATATAAGAGACGTCGGTTTCTACCTCTTTGAGAGATGTCGGTTGTTTTTGCTCTGATTCTCGACTGACACCGAGTCTAGTACTTGAGGAATAATGGTTTAAGTCTGAGTTTAACTTCTTTTACCCCTTTTGGCGATCTGGTAAGTCCATACTGGATTTAGTTTAGGGAATACTAATATGTCACCTTCACTCTTTATCTAAATTCCCGGATCTAGACTATCTCACGGACTGCTTGAGACCTTACTCCAAGGACTGTAACATGTCCTCTGTCCCTAGTTCTGGTAGGGGTACCTTTTCTTTACGTTTTTTCGTTTGACCGACAGACTCCTCCGGAATGTGTATCGACACCTTTCTTCTCTTCGCTTTTCGTTTCCTCTTTTCCTTTCTATATTCGTAGACTTACGTCTCAAGGTTTCTTATCGTTCTTCTCTATACTTTCGGAAGGAGTCGCTAGTCACGTTTCTTTATCTCCTTTTCTTGTCTTACCCTTTCTGATCTCTAGAGAAGTTCTTTTAATCTCTAAGGTACCCTTGTAAAATACGTTTCTACCCGAGTTATTTCCTGTCTTTACCAGACCTGGATTGTCTTCGTCTTCTATAATTCTTCTCCACTGTCCTTATGTGTCTTCTTGACATGTTTTTTCTAGAAGTGCTGGGCCTATTAGTCCTACCACACTAGTGAGTGGATCTCTGTCTGTAGAACCTTACACTTCAGTTCACCTGGAATCTTTCGTAGTGATGCTTGTTTCGATCACCTCCACTACCTTAAGGTCAACTCGAAAAAGTTTAGGACTCTCTACTACGATACTTTCACGACGTGAGTTATACGGTCGTTTAAACCTTTTGAGTCGTCACCGGTGTCCTGACCTTTTCCAGTCAAAAGTAAGGTTAAGGTTTCTTTCCGTTACGGTTTCTTACGAGTTTGATGGTGTGTTAACGTGAGTAGAGTGTACAATCATTTCATTACGAGTTTTAAGAGGTTCGGTCCGAAGTCATTATGTACTTGGCACTTGAAGGTCGACAAACTCGACCTAAATCTTTTCCCTCTCCTTGGTCTCTAGTTTAACGGTTGTAGGTGACCTAGTACCTTTTTCGTTCTCTCAAGGTCTTTTTGTAGATAAAGACGAAATAACTGATACGGTTTCGGAAACTGACACACCTAGTGTTGTTTGACACCTTT
>SJYO01013451.1:2531851-2603939 GCA_006410555.1 Capra ibex | reverse complement strand
GAGTTATACGGTCGTTTAAACCTTTTGAGTCGTCACCGGTGTCCTGACCTTTTCCAGTCAAAAGTAAGGTTAAGGTTTCTTTCCGTTACGGTTTCTTACGAGTTTGATGGTGTGTTAACGTGAGTAGAGTGTACAATCATTTCATTACGAGTTTTAAGAGGTTCGGTCCGAAGTCATTATGTACTTGGCACTTGAAGGTCGACAAACTCGACCTAAATCTTTTCCGTCTCCTTGGTCTCTAGTTTAACGGTTGTAGGTGACCTAGTACCTTTTTCGTTCTCTCAAGGTCTTTTTGTAGATAAAGACGAAATAACTGATACGGTTTCGGAAACTGACACACCTAGTGTTATTTGACACCTTTTAAGACTTTCTCTTCCCTTATCGTCTGGTGGATTGGACGGAGAACTCTTTGGATATACGTCCAGTCCTTCGTTGTCAATCTTGACCTGTACCTTGTTGTCTGACCAAGGTTTATCCTTTTCCTCATGCAGTTCCGACATATAACAGTGGGACGCATAAATTGAATGTACGTCTCATGTAGTACTCTTTGCGACCCGACCTTCTTCGTGTTCGACCTTAGTTCTAACGACCCTCTTTATAGTTATTGGAGTCTATACGTCTACTGTGGTGGGAATACCGTCTTTCACTTCTCCTCGATTTTTCGGAGAACTCCTTTTACTTTCTCTTCTCACTTTTTCAACCGAATTTCGAATTGTAAGTCTTTTGTTTCTAGTACGGTAGACCAGGGTAGTGAAGTACCCTTTATCTACCCCTTTGGCATCTTTGTCACAGTCTTAAATAAAACCCCCCCGAGGTTTTAGTGACGTCTACCACTATCATCGGTACTTTAATTTTCTACGAATGAGGAACCTTCTTATCAATACTGGTTGGATCTATCATATAAGTTTTCGTCTCTGTATTGAAACGGTTGTATCCAGGCAGATCAGTTCCGAGACCAAAAAGGACACCAGTACATACCTACGATCTCAACCTGACACTTCTTCCGACTCGTGGCTTCTTAACTACGAAAACTTGACACCACAACCTCTTCTGAGAACTCTCACGGAACCTGATGTTCCTCTAGGTTGGTCGGGTAAGACTTCCTCTAGTTGGGACCCTAAAGAAACCTTCCTTACTACGATTTCGACTTTGAGGTCATGAAACCGGTGGAGTACACTTCTCACCTGAGTAACCTTTTCTGAGACTACGACCCTCCCTAACTCCCGTCCTCCTCTTCCCCTGCTGTCTCCTACTCTACCGACCTACCGTAGTGACTGAGCCACCTGCACTCAGACTCACTTGAGGTCCTCAACCACTACCTGTCCCTCCGGACCGCACGACACTAAGTACCCCAGTGTTTCTCAGCCTGTACTGAGAGACTCGCTGACTTGACTTGACTTGACTTGGCTAAGACTACTTGACTTCCTGAAGACCGAGTACTCGGGTTGAGTATCTCTGTAAATTCGGGACCTAAGGACCAAGTGGTCGGACTGGGGCTCGGTTCGACGGGGTCCCTCAGGCCGTCGTGACTGGACCTTTCGTGAATGGCCCCTGTAGAAGGCCTACTCCAGTACCCGCTGGTGGTCGTCTAGGGGCAGGAACCAGTGGAAAGACGCCTTGAGCCGGTGCAGGGGCCCTACGTCGTGGAGGTCGACGAGTCGCCGGAGCTACTGCCGGAGCTACGTCGAGGAGGTCCTCGTGTCCCGCCCCTAGGGGCCCCGGTGGCGGCGCGACTGCGGACAGGGTTACTGGTCCTCGTCGAGGACCCCGACAAAGGCCTACTCCGAAAAATTTTTGAAAGACGAATTTTTCTTCTCTCCCCTTCTTACTTTCGGTCGTACCTTCGTGCCGGTGGCGCTCCCGCTACGACGTCGGGTGCTCGTAGGCACGCCACCGCCCAGGTTGTGTCGGGCACGACCTGTGTGCGGAGCGCGGGGGTGTGACTGGTGTCCCCGGACACGCGACGAGAAGTGTAGGTAAAGGGAAAGACGCGTAGGCAGAGTGACCGAGTCAGGCGCAAGGTATTCCCTACACCCCTGTCATGACAGAACAGGTAGAGCTCAGGGGGTACCACAACTATTCTCACTGCACACATACATTTGTTTCTTCGAGTCGTTAAATTTAAAGAAATTTTGACGATTCTCGAACATTTATGTTTGATACTGCTATTTACTAGGGACTAATATGCCTGTCCTTTCTTTTAGGGACCGTTTTACGTCCAGGAGGTACTGGGTGAGGGGTCGTTCGTGAAGGAGGACACAATGAAGTGCCTCCGTGGTGGGCGGGTAAATAGCAGTCTCGAAAGAAAGGACGTTTCGCGCTGTGGAGGTCGGAATTCTCCACTGGGAGACTAGGGGACGTCGAACCACACCTCCGGTCCACTGTCACCGAAGGAACCCGTCTGTCTCTTGACAGAGGACCCTACAGAGAATGTAACTCCGTTTCCGGGGACTCTGGTAGAGGACTGGGTCATAATGACCCGGGGCGTCCATGATTGTGTACTCTAAACGCCGCCTCCGACATGTGGGCACACTTCCACGTCAACTGCAGTAAATGGAACTAAAAACAAGTGAAGATAAACAACAGAAAAGATGACTTAGGTACACACTCAGGATTTCCCTAAGTCTCCGTTGAAGATGGAGGGTCTACTTTCAGGAAAGTAGTCATGAGACCTTCTCTCTACTCCGACCTTAATTTTAGTTTCCGGGGTCTCGAGAGAGATTTCGTCTTAATGACTTTTGACAGTGTATGTTTTTGTGTTAGGTTTTGCCGGGGACTCGGGGGCGAGGATTAGCACACTGAATAGTCCGGTCCGCGGGGCTTCGGGCTGAGACCTCCCTCTTCTGTCCTGTCCCTCACGCCCCCTCCCCCGCCGCGCTGCCGGGTCCCGGCCCGAAACACGACAGGGACGTGGTGAGCCGACGTCCTGGTGAAGACCCCTGTCCGGACCGGTGCGGACCGGTGTGACTTTGGGTCGGGTTTCCTTGTCAGGCTCAGGTTCCAGTTGAGAATTGAATGTATTTTGTCCTGAGAGGTTGGTCGATCCAGAGATAACGGTTTGTTAGAGGCATAAGATGGTGGAAAGGTCTTAGTATGACGGAGGCGGTTAAGATATGGATTATAAATGACATTTATTCCTTTATATGTCTTTTTATTTCTAATTTTGTGGGTATTAGGATGATGGATGTACGTTCCTGACAATCGTAAACATATCAAGGGAGGTCTAAAAAGTGAAATTTTACAAATGTAGCAAGCTCTGGTATTCAGTATAGAATGAAAAAGTACGTAAAATTCTTTTCGTAAAGGAATACAATGAGTTTTGATATGTATTTCTCTTTTTTGATTTCCCTTTTTTTCTTCTTTTTTTTTTTCGACAAGAATTTATGTTCACAATGTCGTTGTACGCGGTCGGAGATAGGCTGACGCTCCGGTAGTCCGAGAAGTGGGTGGGGCGGGGAGGGGCGGTTCCGTCCTGTAGCGACCTCGAGATACTGTTGGTGGAGACGTGTGTTTCGAAAATAGATGAAACTTTACTAAATAAATCCTCTCTAAAGACTGTTCGTCTTAACGACTCAACGTCGTATACTTGGGACATTTTATAGTCGTGTACGACGGTTTTACGAGAGGTCTTTTCACCAGTTGTCTTACGGATTCACGGACGACCCGTGTCGGGTTGATCGTGATGGACTTTTGGTGGGAAGGTGTACGCACTAGAAAAAAGGAGGGGGGAGTAAGTCTTGACCCAGTGATTTTTACTAAAAGTTCCTTTGTTCGGAATTAGTTAGATCCTCGTAGCAATCTGAAATTTCTCCTAGGGTTCTTATAGGGGACTTTACCTGGGTCTGGACACGTCCCGGGACACCCGTAGGGGCTGGGGCCCGTCTCCCGGGTCACCCGGCCCGGAGGGCTCCGCGGTCCCCGGAAGGGGTCTACGACCCCGCCCGGACGCCCACTCGAGTCACGACGGGGGACCGCGGGTGGGGGCACGGGCCCACGACGACCCGGGATTGAGGAGGGTTCAGAAGTTTCCAGTCGAACCAGGCAAAAACAAAAGCGACGACCTATAAAAGGCTCCTTTCCCCTTTATGACTCCAAAGAGTGACACGGACTATTAGGATTCATATTCGCTGGAACCCGGGGTCGGACCGCTAAAGTCACTGACCGGATCGAGAAGTGGTCGGGAGTCACAATTGTCGATGTGTTGTTCTTTGGAACGATTGTCTCGTTCAAGACGTTCGAACCCTTGGAGAGTCTCTTTTTCACGAGTCCTGAGTTTGAGCTCAGTCTCTCGAGCCCGTGGTGTTTCCGAAAGGTTGCAGGGGGGAGTCCTCCCTCGAGTCCCAGGAAGGGCGAGGTAGGATGCTCTCCTCAGTTAAGGCTCTACGAGTGGCCGTGGACCCTACCTCAGAAAATAGAGTGGGACGAGATGTGCTGTCAAATCTTATAACAGGCTTGTCAGTGACCCCCGGGTCACTGACGTCTTCAGTGTACGGGATTTGACAGTGGTGACACCTCTTGAGATCTTTGGATAGAGGACAAGAAAGCTAATGACAAGTCGACGAGAACCACGAGGAAGTATACGTTTGACTTTGGGATTTACGATGAACACGTGAAGACGTCTTCTCACGCTTGGTTAGTGTGAAGACACCCGACCTGAATTGAGGTTTTACTTCACTAAAGGTTCAAAGGGATCTCTTGTTTGGTAGCGACGTCCGTGACTCGCGAAGCCATTGTCCGCTCCCGCCCACGAGGACCCGCGGCCGAAGACCGAATCCGCGAGTTGGACCTCCTCCTCCACTACGTCCGGACCTCGGTCGAGGGGTCGTGCAGGTCCGTCTACTCGGAGGTCTGAGCTTGCGACGGTCGATGGAAATTCCTAGTGTGGGCGGTTGTGTCCTTCATGGGCTAGTGTAATTCAGAGTTGTGTCATTGAGACGTCACTACTTAACGTATCGACGGGTATAAATCTGTAAATGTCAAGTAACATTGTGATGTACAAATTTCTGTAATGGAGTAAAGGACAAGAAAGTCGTCGTACTAATGGTCTCGGTTTAGGGTGTCACTGAAATCTTTCATGGGGTTAGAGCGGAACAAAAATTTGGGTCCCGGTTCGTCCTCTAGAGACGTCGTGACTTATGGGCCTAGGATCTTCAGAGGTGTCCTGTCGCTCGGAGACCGTGAGGAGGGGGTTGGGGTCGTAGTAAGAGATTCGGGTAGTCGAAGGTCTGATGCTACCATTGTTTTCGGAGGTTTCGGAGGTCTCTGGAAAGTCCTCGGCGTAGAAAGCCAAAGGGACCACTAGTACAGCAGTGGTGTCAAACGTCCGGGTTACGGGTCAGTAGTATCGTTGGGTAAGGAAGAATGTTCCTGGATTGTCGCAAAAGACTCTCGTTTTAGGCCGGGGTCGTGTCTAGACATATTCGTCAAGGACAGGAAAAATAGGTTTCAGTACTTATCTTCAAACTTATCCTATAAAAGACGAATTTAAACTGTAATACTCGTAAAATACTTACTTGAAGTCTCATCAGTCTCTGGAATGAGCGACTTACAGATACGAGGTGGGATTTATTTGCAAGTAGCCTTAGATTGCGTCTTGTGTCGTTTGGTGTGTGTGGTTTGATCGAGGAGCTTCGGTCGTTTCGTCGGGCCGAAGGGTCGGGGGATTGAGGTGCACGGCTCACTTCGGGAGGGGAGGGACACGGGGGCCGGGGGACCGGGGTCCTGTCAGTTGGGGAGCGTGACTGCGGCCCTACCAGTATATTCAAGAAACCGGTTGCCCTACAGCCGTTTGTTCGTTCGTCCATACACTATTTGTGTGACTGCGACCTCGGACGAGAGGACCTCACCTTGAGTCGGAGCAAGTTGGCCCAGATCGGAGGTCCTGTCGATGGTTATCTCTCGTTGTGGTCGACCCGGTCGGTCTCAGGTCGACTCGGACGGGGTCCACGACTGGGGACTTTGTGAGGTATGTAGTGGTCTTTCTCCTCTCCCTGCCCGTCTTCTGTTCTCATAGTTCTATTTCTCTCTTTACTTCTTTTTCGTACTTAGTCACTCACTTGCTCAGTGTCAAAACTCCCGCTCCCTCTTTTACGAACAGTTCCTGTCATAAAATAATGTTCAACAACAACATCAGCGAGTCAGCACAGGCTGAGACGCTGGGGCACCTGACGTCGGGTGGTCCGAGGAGATAGGTACCCTAAGAGGCCCGATCTTATCACCCCACCCGACGGTAAGGTAAGAGGTCCCCTAGAAGGGCTGGGTCCCTGTCTTGACACAGAGGACGTGACCGTGCGTCTAACAAATGGTGACTCGGGGGTCCCTTCGGGAAATAATGTTCGTCGTATTATTCTTTGAATTTTAGTGAAAGATACTGTTTAATGTGGAAGCGAGTTCATGTTTGGTACTTTGTCTTCAAAGTTTAGACACCCTAGTACTTTTTATAGGGACCTTTTTCAGTTAAAAAAAGATATTTACTTAATAGTATACCGAGAACTCGACATATTTCCTCGTCTCTCTCTTCACCCGTACACCATTTGCACGAGTCTTATGTAAGGAGAATGTGTCCTTCCCTGCCTTGTAGTGTTTATAAGTACTTTTAGAGATGTACAACCGAAACTTAAGTACAAGGGTTAGGTTTCCCACTACCTTATTCTACGGGGGTCTTAAACACCCCTTTTCAGTGCGGGGAAACTGATGATTGTTGAACTAAGACTACTTCCGGACTTCTCCGTTGCGTCGTTCGAGAATGGGAGTTGTAGGGGCGAACGAGGACAGTGGGTTCCGCAGGCGTGACTCCTCGCTGAAGATGCGGACGACTGGAGTCCCCTGTCGTCCGGACCTTCACTGTGGACTCACGATGGGGACACACCAAGGACTTCCGACCTTACAGGAATGTCCTCCGGTTTGGGCCACTGACGTGGGTCCACCCAGGCGTCCGGAGGCCGGTGTTTCGTTCGGGAAGCGCAGTCGACGACCGTCTCGTGGACGGAGTGGACCGGCAATCGTAGGAGTCCGGGAAGTCAGATTGGACTGAGGGTGTCTGACGGAAAAAGCGTCGTTAGACCAAGGGGGTCGACTGGACCCTCCCCCGGTGTCTTCGTCTTTAGTGACCCGTTGTCCTCCTTCAAAAGTTCGTGATTACTTAATAGACCTTAGACGGACTGTCTCCAATAAAGACTGCTCAAACCGACCGGATTAATCCAAGTGGACTCGACTTTTGCTCGACGTTTTCCTGTTTTTGGTTCGAAGGTCTTGACGTTTCCTCTCCGGACGGGACTTTGGTGTCGCGGGTCCCGGTGCCACCTCTTTTGTCCTAGGCCTCTGGTCTTCGTGGTGATGAGAGACTTGGAGTCAAAGGTTTAGACAGTTTTCCCTTACGGCAGTAGGGGTAGTGACTGACCTACGAGGACTTCTAAAATTCGCTCGGTTCCTGGACTTTCCGTGCATTGGACTTCTGCAAATAGATGATGGCAGTGGTACGCCCGTCGGTCGAGAGAGGGAGTCGTAGGCGTCCGAAAGTGAAATTGAGACGAAGAGGTGTTGCTGTATGAGTAGATTAGACCTGAGACCCCTTTGGACTGGCGACCTGGATCGGTAATGATCAGTCTCCAGAGGTCCTACTCGACAAAAAAGGGCGGCAAAGTCCTTTATGTTTTGGAGTTAAACTTTTGTACGATGAATTGGTTTGCGAAAAATAAGTCAGCTGTATTTGACATCTTTTTTTAAGAATAAGACATCACTAGCTTTGCACAAGCAAACGAAGAACTTTCGTTGAGGTCTCATCGGACCCAAGTAGACGAGTTTGGCTCTTTTGTTGTTTTGGGTGGTGATTGCTTTTTGCATGTCCAGTGGTAAATCAAGTTTTTCGTCGCGATTAATAACTGTGGAAGATGCCGGCAATCTAGGTTCCCGTTTGTGATTCGTGAATGTTCGTGCTAGAGTAAGTCTCGAGGGGTGCTGGGACACTGCACCGAGAGTAATGGAGAGTGGACCGGTTCCGACTGCATTTTGGGAAAGTTCTCCGGTTAGTGGCACTATTTACATGAGCAGGGTCAAAAGAGGTTTGTAGTCACGCCGAGTCTACCGTTTGTTTATGTGGACTGGAAAATGATCCTTGTGACGGTTGTCGACTTCGCAAGCGATTGTCAGACAGGTAGCCTACACTGTACGACATGTTGAGTTTCTCTGTACAATGAGTTATTATTCGGTTATTACCATTTTTACATGGTCATGTCTCCGATTTC
Organism: Capra ibex; assembly: GCA_006410555.1. Lineage (NCBI taxonomy): Eukaryota > Metazoa > Chordata > Mammalia > Artiodactyla > Bovidae > Capra > Capra ibex. The sequence continues at coordinate 2,595,696 of SJYO01013451.1, read as the reverse complement.
CGTACGACTTGGTGGTCGTAAATAGGTAGGGTTCTCCTTATTTTCTACAAGATAATTATCTTTCATTTGGAGGTCACTTTAGATTTTAATATTTTGACGTCTCGACCTCCTCAGAATTTCCAAGACCTTACAGTTTATGGGATGAAATGTTTACACTTTTAACTCTGACTCTCTGTCACAGAACCATTTCCAGGAGGTCCTTCAGTCCCCTGTTCGATATGAGTGAGGACGGGGTTCAGGGTATTAGGACGGTGATAGGGTCCGTGGTGGACCAGGTGACACTGGGGGTTTCAAGAGTATTCCGTGATTAGACATCGAGAAAAATGATGGTTTGGAAGTGTTTATAGTCCCGAAGGGACCACCGAGTCTACCATTTCTTTAGACGGACGTTACGTCCTATAGGATCAACCTAGGGACCCAGTCCTTCTAGGGGGCCTCTTCCTCTACCGGTGGGTGAGGTCACAAGAACGGACCTCTTGGGGTACCTATCTCCTCGGATCGCCCGACGTTCCTCAACCTGTGCTTACTTGTTGTTTGTGAAGGTGAAATGTTTATAGTTTGGTGTTTCGCACCGACCAGACGTCCAAGTGGACAAAGGAACGAGGTAAGTAAAAGGTCCTTACGACTTCCTTTGTCGGTGGTAGTCCTTCTAAGTCTCCGTCGTTCTTCGTCGGAGCCCGTTTTGTTGGTCGAGTGTTCTCGAAACAACCCAGGGACGGACACCGAATAGTGTGTCAACAGACACAATTGAAATCGTCTCTGTCTATTCCTCCCGAGTCGGTCCTTTGTTTCGGTGGAGACCTCTCCTGAAGTGAGAGGGTCCTTTCTCTGGACCTCCGAGAAACGTCCTCCTTCATCCTAGGTCGGGTCTCAAGTCAGGACTGTTGGCTCACATGGCCGACTTACTGAAGTTTATCCCCAGTCAAGGAGTCGAAGAGGCGCGACACGTAAAGGAAATGGAACATAGAGTCCCAACGACCTTGTACTGTTTTCGATTGTAAATTTGATCGTTTCGGATGCTGTCGCACTAAGGGGATGTGGGCACGTCCGTCACCCATAAGGAGGACCCAAATAAGTGAATTTTAATTTATTGTCAATTTAAGTTAAGGAGTCACTGTGATCAGAGTAAGATTCGAGGAATTGAGGTGCGTTGGGGTGCCAGCTCAAATGACCTCCCGTGGTTGTGTCTTGTAGCGGTAGTAGCGTCTCTGAAGACGATAGTATGACCCTCAGAGGGACGGGGAGTGCGTTCGGGTCTGGAGGTGTTTTCAGCACACGGAAAGAGAAAATATAGCGAGAGATCAGGTGTGGGAGACGGTGCGGAACACCAGGCGAGTTGAAGAGATCTGAAGACTGTCGGTGGGACGAAGGCCAAAGTCGGGGAGACCAGGGTCAGAGGTTTCACTGTAAAGACTGTCGTGTAGACTTGAGAGTCCTGGGGGTGCGGGTCGATTATTCGGTTTAGGCGCTAGACCAAGGTGAGGACTCTGGGTCGGAGAGGAGGGGTGGGCGGGTGGGTGACACGGGGTACAGGTAGAAGGTCAGAGTCCGACCTGAGTGGGACTGTGTGTGTGTCAGTGGGACTACTTCAGGATCCACTGGATCTCCGTCTCCTGGTTTGGAGGGGATTTTTCTGATCGTTCAAGGGTTGCGGTCAGGGGTCCGTCTTTTGACACCCGACTTTGCCCTTCTCGTCCTGACCAGAAACCCAGATCTGAACTGCTTCGGTCGGTACGCACTCCAGGAGCGACCGTTGTGGGACCAGGTCCAGTGGAGGGTGGAAAGGACACCAGAACGAGGGAGGTTGGTTAAGAGGGCGTGGTCTGCGTCGCTGACAAGTTTTTGTGTTTTAGATAAAAGTGAGACGAGGAGTTTGGGGAGTCACCCGGAGGGTGAGGAAAGGTCGTGGTTTAGGAGAGACGACATGACTCAACGGAGTTAGTGCACACTGAGAAACACTGGGGTACCTGACATCGGGCGGTCCGAGGAGACAGGTTCCTTAAGACGACCGTTCTTGTGACCTCATCCAACGGTAAGGGAAGAGGTCCCCTAGGAGGACTGGTTTCCTGATTTCGGCCCAGAGGACAGAACGTCCGTCTAAATGGTGACTGGGTGACCCCTTCGGGGGTCTAGGTGGACGAAACCAGGACTGGGGGAACCGGGTGGAGAAAGGACGGAGAGCGGTAGTGTGAGATTCGAAGGGTTAAAGGAGGTAAGGTCAGAAGGGATGAGGTTTGTGGAGGGAGTGAGGAGAACGTGACTAGTTGCGGGTGAAAGGAAGTCGAGACTCGACCAGATGTTGCGTGAGTCCCCCTGTCACTTTCGTCATTAAGTCCTTTCCCGGTTCCCGTACCCCGGAGTTCCTTGTTTCGACCTAAGAAGAGTGAAGTCTAAGATTAACGAACTCCTGGAACAAGTAATTCCAGAATAAGGAGGTCAGTCTCCGAAGGGACCCCCGTCTCACCGTTCCTTGGGTGGACGGTTCGTGATCTGAGTCCGAGTTGGGGACCCACACCTTTTAGGGGACCTCTTCCTTTACGTTGCTTGAGTCCATAAGAACGGACCCTCTAGGAAGCCTGTCTCCTCAGACCGCCCGGTCAGGTCCCCCGACGGTTCTCAGTCTATGCTAAATCGTTGATTTGGTGGTGGTGGTGGTGGTGGTGGTGGAAATAGAACTAGGTGGGGTTCGGGGAGTAGATGAATCGAGACGGAGGGAGGTGTTGTGTAGACAAGAGATCCACGAAGACACCCCGGTATACTCGGAGTCGTTTCCCGTAATTTTCAATTTCTGACAGGACGAAACCGGAGTCAACGTTGCCAGTTGTGTCACGTTCATGATGTCGGAGACGGGCCGGTGTTTCCCGGTAGTCTACTGAGTAATATGTGGAGATGAAGAACATATGATTCTTAAATGTTTGTGGGTCCTTGAGAAAGTGTCTACGGGCTACCCAGGTGTCTGTCGTTCAAACTCTTCGGGTCGGAGGTCTGGACGCACCTGTCCCTCGGTTTTCCCTGACTTGGAGTTCCCGTCCACGAGCTCCCACCCCTGCCGTCAGATCCCTATGCCCCACCCACCGATTCCTCTCTGCCGTACCCCCCACCCCCCCTCGAAGTGCCGGGTCCCCCAAAGACTTCTCCGGACCCCTTCCCTTTCACTCCCTGTCAGCGACCCCAGGACTTCCTTAGACCCCTCCAAAGACCTTGACTCCTAGGAGCCCCTAGGGCCCTGGGACTTCGCCGCCGTCCCGGAGTCCCCCAGAGCCTCAGACCTAACCCATCTCAGGACTACCCAAAGCCCGCTCCTGAGACTTTTCACATCCCGTTCTCCACCGGCCGCTGGGGGTGTCCCAGAGCCCCCGGTCCCCACAGACCTCCCCGGCCCCGCCTAGGGCCCCCCAGAAGCCCCGACCCCAAGGGCTCTTCCCAACCCCCACGCAGAACCCGTGGCTCCAGGCAGCCCCAGGAAGTCCGCCGGCACCTAGGGCTCACCGGCCCCCCAGACCTCCCCGTCCCTGCCCAGGACTCCCAGAGCTCTAGAACTCCCCTGGAGAGAGGTGAGCCGTCGGGGCCCGGCGGGGGGCGGTCAGTCGAGTGGGGTGCCACGGAGGAGGCCGAGTCGCCCAGGTTCAGAGTCCCTCGAGGCCCGCTGGAACGCGACCCCAGCGGACCGGCTTCCGCCAGACGCCCCTCCCGCTGTCGCGCGCGCGGTCTCGGCCTCGGCTTCAGCCTTACCCTCCGCCTCGACCTCTTAAGTTGCGGCGTGGCGGGAGTCCGCGGCGAGGTTGCCTTCGGCCGGTGTCGTGCCGGCGTTTCGGAAGGGGGCGCGCGGGCGGGGGCGGCGCGCTTCCAAGGCGGGGCTTTGGTTGCCGGGGTTTCGGCGTCCGGGGCGGGGAACTCCGGGGCGGGGATGGCAACCGCGTCCGCGTCAGCTCACGCGGCCCTCGCGCCAAGTCAAGTTAAGCGAGTCAACATAGGCTGGGAAGCGCTGGAGTTCCTGACGTCGTGCGGTCCCGAGGGACAGGTAGCGGTCGAGGACCTCAAATGAATTTGAGTACAGGTAACTCAGCCACTACGGTAGGTTGGTAGAGTAGGAGACAGCAGGGGAAGAGGAGGACGGGAGTTAGAAAGGGTCGTAGTCCCAGAAAAGTTTACTCAGTCAAGAAGCTTAGTCCACCGGTTTCATAACCTCAAAGTCGAAGTCGTAGTCAGGAAGGTTACTTATAAGTCCTGACTAAAGGAAATCCTACCTGACCAACCTAGAGGAACGTCAGGTTCCGCGAGAGTTCTCAGAAGAGGTTGTGGTGTCAAGTTGTCGTAGTTAAGAAGTGGCGAGTCGAAAGAAATATCAGGTTGAGAGTGTAGGCATGTACTAATGACCTTTTTGGTATCGAAACTGATCTGGTTGGAAAAAACCGTTTCATTACAGAGNTAGAAAGGGTCGTAGTCCCAGAAAAGTTTACTCAGTCAAGAAGCTTAGTCCACCGGTTTCATAACCTCAAAGTCGAAGTCGTAGTCAGGAAGGTTACTTATAAGTCCTGACTAAAGGAAATCCTACCTGACCAACCTAGAGGAACGTCAGGTTCCCTGAGAGCTCTCAGAAGAGGTTGTGGTGTCAAGTTGTCGTAGTTAAGAAGTGGCGAGTCGAAAGAAATATCAGGTTGAGAGTGTAGGCATGTACTAATGACCTTTTTGGTATCGAAACTGATCTGGTTGGAAAAAACCGTTTCATTACAGAGATGAAAAATTATATGACAGATTCAACCAAGTATTGAAAAGAAGGTTCCTCATTCGCAGAAAATTAAAGTACCGACGTTAGTGGTAGACGTCACTATAACCTCGGGGGTTTTATTTCATACTGTGACAAAGGTGACAAAGAGGTAGATAAACGGTACTTCACTACCCTGGCCTACGGTACTAGAAACAAAAGACTTACAACTCAAAATTCAGTTGAAAAAGTGAGAGGAGAAAGTAAAAGTAGTTCTCCGAGAAATCAAGGAGAAGTGAAAGACGGTATTCCCACCACAGTAGACGTATAGACTCCAATAACTATAAAGAGGGCCGTTAGAACTAAGGTCGAACACGAAGAAGGTCGGGTCGTAAAGAGTACTACATGAGACGTATCTTCAATTTATTCGTCCCACTGTTATATGTCGAAACTGCATGAGAAAGGGGCTAAACCTTGGTCAGACGACAAGGTACAGGTCAAGATTGACAAGGAAGGATTGGACGTATGTCTAAAGAGTCCTCCGTCCAGTCCACCAGACCATAAGGGTAGAGATTCTTAAAAGGTCTCAAACAACACCTTCGTGTTGTCTCCGTGTTGTCTCGGGCGTCGGTTTCCGACACCGCATGAGTCATTTCGTCTTCATCTCGCACCCACCTCGACTGTGAGACCAGCCGGGGGCGGACGTCCACGAACGCCACACAGGAGTCAAAGATTTTGCCCGCGTCCGTGTGAAACGTCTCTGTGTCTCTGGTTGACACCACGACCCCTTCTGAGCTCTCGGGGAACCCGACGTTCCCCTAGGTTGGTCAGGTAGGATTTCCTCTAGTCGGGACTGATAAGTAACTTTCCTGACTACGGTTTCGACTTCGAGGTTATGAAACCGGTGGACTACACGTCTCGGCTGAGTAACCTTTTCTGGGACTACGACCCTTTCTAACTTCCACCCTCCTCTTCCCCTACAGTCTCCTACTCTACCAACCTACCGTAGTGGCTGAGTTACTGTACTCAAACTCGTTTGAAGTCCTCAACCACTACCTGCCTCTCCGGACCGCACGACGTCAGGTACTCCAACGCTTCTCAGCCTGTGTTGACTCGCTGACTTGACTTGACTTGACTCTCTTGTAATTCACCCTAGCCTCCATGAAGAGAGGTCGGTCCGGGGCGTGGTATGAGTACGTGTCGAAGTTAAGAGGTTGGGTTCTACCCAGGTCTGGGTCCACCTAGAGTCCAGGGGACGAACGGTTGACGGACCGATTTTGGAGGTCAAGTGAGGTGACTGGGGCCTAAGAAAAGGAAGTCTCAAGGATGTCGGGACTTTGTTGCGAGTCATCAATAAACACAGAGGGGTCGGAAGGGGCCCCCTCGGTCCTGGAACAAGGACTACAGGTTGGGACCCTGGGGTGGGAGGTGGTAGGAGGTGGACCCTTTGGTCTTCGATCTTGTCAAGACCCGTGTGGGACGACGACGACGACGACGACGACGATTCAGTGAAGTGACGACGGGTTTACAGCACGTACTCACTCACAGGTGGGTACGAGAATAATTCTTTATGTGAGTGGGCCTCTGACCCTTACCCTTGCTGATCCCGAGCCCAGACACTCAGAGACCCTGTGCGGGTCGACTAAAACACAGAGGTCAACTATCAGGAGAGGAGGGAACAGACGGGGACCTTCGGAAAGGGACGGGACTGGTTCTGAATTGGTGAACGAGAACGGTCGGAAGGGTACAAAGGACTCAGGTGTGAGGGATAGACCGGGGCCCATCGGTCTCAATTACCGATAAAGTAGAGAGGAATCGTGAAAAAGAAACGAGGGGGGTGGAGCGGGGGATCCACTAAAATTTCAACCGATTGTATGGGGTGGGACAGAGGTGGGGGTGTCCTTCGGAGGTTAAACGCCCCCCTTCAAGACGAACACTTGAGAGACCCCCGGGGTCTCGGGGCTCGCGACACCCCCGGCGACGGAGTCCGGTGACCTTCTCCCCCTCTCCGCCCGAAGGACACCCACGGTCGTGAATGGACTCCAGAAAGGACACAAGGAAATCCGGATCCTTCTTCCCTTCTTTCAAGGTCTACCCTTCGTGTTGGTCGTGACGTATGCCAGGGAGGACGGGACCTGTTCCTCAGTCCTACGTCACACAAAGCCAAGGACTCGTGGGCACAATGGACTTTTGACCCGAGTGGAGAACCCCCCACAGTTCGGTTTTCTGTCGATTCGGTTTGTCACCCTCTTCCTTCCTAAATAAGAGTGAACGTCGTTCATTCCTTTTGGTAGTCCCCAGAAAGGTTTCGTCACAGAGGGGCTTTTCGTTTTAACCACTTCATAATTTAATTCCCCTGTCCGTAGAAGATCTTCCCCGAACTCATCTCCTAAGACGTGACTTACCCCTGTTTTTAGTCGTCTCAGGCTCGGAACCAACTAACTCCAGTCCTTCCAGTTGTAGCAGAAAGGTAGGAGGGGGACCCGCCCCAGGAATCAAGGACGTCTACCGTTTCTGCCATAATATAAAACCCGAACTCAAGTTAAGTCAAGTCAACGAATCAACACATGTTGAGAAACGCTGGGGCACCTGACATCGGGTGGTAAGGAGGAGTACCTTAAGAGGTCCGTTCTTATGACCTCTGTCGTCAGTAAGGGAAGAGGTACCCTAGAAGGGTTGGCTCCCTAGCTTGGTCTAGAGAGCTTAAAGTCCGGCTAAGGGATGGTAGACTCGGTGTTCCCTTCGGCTCCTCCTCGACCCTGAGACAAAATAGTGGCTGATAACAAAGAACTGTCGAAAAGGGAACAAGGGAGTGAACAGAATTCTAGGAACTAATGACTCTGAACAAGTTCCCGGTCCGAATCTAGGGTTTTCCAAATTCGGTTTTTACCGAAGAGAAGACAGTTCTTTCGGTGTGGACCAAGAAAGAAGTCCCTGGGGGATGGGATATACTAACATGAGGACGGGAATTTTGTGTCGAGGACGTGTTCTCTTCTGAGATGTGTACCTGTAGTGGTCTACCAGTTGTGGCTTTAGTCTAACTAATATAAGAAACGTCGGTTTCTACCTCTTCGAGATATGTCAGTTGTTTTTGTTCTGACCCTCGACTGACACCGAGTCTAGTACTTGAGGAATGATGGTTTAAGTCTGAGTTTAACTTCTTTCATCCCTTTTGGCGATCTGGTAAGTCCATACTGGATTTAGTTTAGGGAATACTAATATGTCACCTTCACTCTTTATCTAAATTCCCGGATCTAGAGTATCTATCTCACGGACTACTTGATACCTTACTTCAAGCACTGTCACACGTCCTCTGTCCCTAGTTCTGGTAGGGGTACCTTTTCTTTACGTTTTTTCGTTTTACCGACAGACCCCTCCGGAATGTTTATCGACACCTTTCTTCTCTCCGTTTTTCGTTTCCTCTTTTCCTTTCTATTTTCGTAGACTTACGTCTCAAGGTTTCTTATCGTTCTTCTCTATTCTTTGGGAAGAAGTCGTTAGTTACGTTTCTTTATCTCCTTTTCTTGTCTTACCCTTTCTGATCTCTAGAGAAGTTCTTTTAATCTCTATGGTTCCCTTGTAAAGTACGTTTCTACCCGAACTATTTCCTGTCTTTACCAGACCTGGATTGTCTTCGTCTTCTATAATTCTTCTCCACCGTTCTTATGTACCTTCTTGACATGTTTTTCCTAGAAGTACTGGGTCTATTAGTACTACTACACTAGTGATTAGATCTCGGTCTGTAGAACCTTACACTTCAGTTCACCCGGAATCTTTCGTAGTGATGCTTGTTTCGATCACCTCCACTACCTTAAGGTCAACTCGATAAAGTTTAGGACTTTCTACTACGACACTTTCATGACGTGAGTTATACGGTCGTTCAAACTTTTTGAGTCGTCACCGGTGTCCTGACCTTTTCCAGTCAAAAGTAAGGTTAAGGTTTCTTTCCGTTACGGTTTCTTACGAGTTTGATGGTGTGTTAACGTGAGTAGAGTGTGCGATCATTTCATTACGAGTTTTAAGAGGTTCGGTCCGAAGTCGTTATGCACTTGGCACTTGAGGGACTACAAGTTCGACCAAAATCTTTTCCGTCTCCTTGGTCTCTAGTTTAACGGTTGTAGACCACCTAGTACCTTTTTCGTTCTCTCAAGGTCTTTTTGTAGATGAAGACGAAATAACTGATACAGTTTCGGAAACTGACATACCTAGTGTTATTTGACACCTTTTAAGACTTTCTCTACCCTTATGGTCTGGTGGATTGGACGGAGAACTCTTTAGACATACGTCCAGTCCTTCGTTGTCAATTTTAACCTGTACCTTGTTGTCTGACAAAGGTTTATCCTTTTCCTTATGCAGTTCCGACATATAACAGTGGGACGAATAAATTGAAGATACGTTTCATGTAGTACTCTTTGTGACCTGACCTTCTTTGTGTTCGACCTTAGTTCTAACGACCCTCTTTATAGTTATTGGAGTCTTTACGTCTACTGTGGTGGGAATACCGTCTTTCACTTCTCCTCGATTTTTCGGAGAATCACTTTCTCCTCTCACTTTTTCAACCGAATTTCGAGTTGTAAGTCTTTTGTTTCTAGTACCGTAGACCAGGGTAGTGAAATACCCTTTATCTACCCCTTTGGCATCTTTGTCACAGTCTGAAATAAAACCCCCGAGGTTTTAGTGACGTCTACCACTGACGTCGGTACTTTAATTTTCTACGAATGAGGAACCTTCTTTTCAATACTGGTTGGATCTATCATATAAGTCTTCGTCTCTGTAATGAAGCGGTTGATTCCAGGCAGATCAGTTCCGATACCAAAAAGGTCACCAGTACATACCTACACTCTCAACCTGACACTTCTTCCGACTCGCGGCTTCTTAACTACGAAAACTTGACACCACAACCTCTTCTGAGAACTCTCACGGAACCTGTCGTTCCTCTAGGTTGGTCAGGTAAGACTTCCTCTAGTCGGGACCCTAAAGAAACCTTCCTGACTACTATTTCGACTTCGAGGTCATGAAACCGGTGGAGTACACTTCTCAACTGAGTAACCTTTTCTGAGACTACGACCCTCTCTAAGTCCCGTCCTCCTCTTCCCCTGTTGGGTCCTACTCTACCGACCTACCGTAGTGCCTGAGCTACCCGCACTCAGACTCACTTGAGGCCCTCAACCACTACCTGTCCCTCCGGACCTCACGACGCTAAGTACCCCAGCGTTTCTCAACCTGTGCTGACTCGCTGACTTGACTTGACTTGACGGGAACTCCAGGGTCCGGGGTCGAACCTAGAATATTTGTCCTGGAACACCCGACCCACACAGTCTCCAGTCTGGGTTCCAAGTGACCCCAGGACCCGTCCCGCACTGTCCCACCACCTCGACCTTATTAGTCAAGTCGAGGTCCGTTTCGTGTCCCACCTTCAAAGTTGGGAGGTGGTTTTTCGAGTCGGTCCTTCGGAAAGGACCGAAGGGGAACCGAACCTCGAAGGGCAACCGAACCGTCCATTTTTCAGGTGGTCGTTACACCCTCTGTGTCCTCTACACCCATACTAGGAACCCAACCCTTCTACGGGACCCCCTCCCTTACTGTTGAGTGAGGTCAAAGTTATAAAAACGGACCTCTTAGAGTACCTGTCTCCTCGGACCGGCCGATATCAGGTACCCCAGTGTTTCTTCCGTGTTCTTCGGAATGTTCCTGTTTCGGTCGTCTTCCCTGTGGAACCCTTGGAACGGAAGAGGAGGGGAGGGGACATAGGGCCTCTGTGTGTCGAAGAGAGTTCGACACCTTTTAGTAGGCCTCCGGGACGGCGGACCGTCGAGACGTGTGCGAGTCCCGTCTATTCCGTCACCACCCTGTCCCTCCGTTCTCCCTCCGTTCCCCGGACGCGCTGCGACCCACTCCTGTCACAGTGCACTACACCCGGGACACCCCACGTCCTGAGGCGTAGGGCCGGAAGGAGTAAGTCGTACGCGACTTGTGTCCTCGTTTGTGCACACGTGCACTTTGGTGCTGCACCGAGGGACTTGGGGGTCTGACTGGGGTGAGTAGACACACGATTGCCACGAGAGGACCCGTGTGTCATCCCCGACGGGCCACCGTGTGGTCACACAGACCTTACGTGTACGAAAACGCACTCACACATGTGATAACACTTAGCACTTGAAGGTCTACAAGTTCGACCAAAATCTTTTCCGTCTCGTTGGTCTCTAGTTTAACGGTTTTAGGCGACCTAGTACCTTTTTCGTTCTCTCAAGGTCTATTTGTAGATGAAGACGAAATAACTGATACGGTTTCGGAAACTGACACACCTAGTGTTGTTTGACCTTTAAAGAAGTTCTCTGTCCTTATGGTCTGGTGGACTGGACGGAGAACTCTTTAGACATACGTTCAGTCCTTCGTTGTCAATCTTGACCTGTACCTTGTTGTCTGACCAAGGTTTATCCCTTTCCTGATGCAGTTCCGACATATAACAGTGGGACGAACAAATTGAATTTACGTCTCAGTCAAGTCAAGTCAAGTCAAGTCAACGAGTCAGCACAGGCTGAGAAACACTGGGGTACTTAGTGTCGTGCGGTCCGGAGGGACAGGTAGTGGTAGAGGGCCTCAAGTGAGTCTGAGTGCAGGTAACTCAGGCACTACGGTAGGTCGGTAGAGTAGGAGCCAACAGGGGAAGAGGAGGACGGGGGTTAGAGAGGGTCGTAGTCTCAGAAAAGGTTACTCAGTCGAGAAGCGTACTCCACAGGTTTCATGACTTCGAAGTCGAAATCGTTACATCTCATGTAGTACTCTTTGCGATCTGACCTTCTTTGTGTTCGACCTTAGTTCTAACGGCCCTCTTTATAGTTATTGGAGTCGATACGTCTACTGTGGAGGAAATACCGTCTTTCACTTCTCCTTGATTTTTCGGAGAACTACTTTCACTTTCTCCTCTCACTTTTTCAACCGAATTTCGAGTTGTAAGTCTTTTGCTTCTTGTCCCGNGCTGAGAAACACTGGGGTACTTAGCGTCGTGCGGTCCGGAGGGACAGGTAGTGGTAGAGGGCCTCAAGTGAGTCTGAGTGCAGGTAACTCAGGCACTACGGTAGGTCGGTAGAGTAGGAGCCAACAGGGGAAGAGGAGGACGGGGGTTAGAGAGGGTCGTAGTCTCAGAAAAGGTTACTCAGTCGAGAAGCGTACTCCACAGGTTTCATGACTTCGAAGTCGAAATCGTTACATCTCATGTAGTACTCTTTGCGATCTGACCTTCTTTGTGTTCGACCTTAGTTCTAACGGCCCTCTTTATAGTTATTGGAGTCGATACGTCTACTGTGGAGGAAATACCGTCTTTCACTTCTCCTTGATTTTTCGGAGAACTACTTTCACTTTCTCCTCTCACTTTTTCAACCGAATTTCGAGTTGTAAGTCTTTTGCTTCTTGTCCCGTAGGCCAGGTAGGTAACGATGAAGTACCGTTTATCTACCCCTTTATCGTCTTTGTCACAGTCTGAAATAAAAACCCCCCGAGGTTTAGTGACGTTTACCACTGACGTCGGTACCTTAATTTTCTGCGAATGAGAAACCATCTTTTCAATACTGGTTGGATCTATCGTATAGTTTTTCGTCTCTGTAATGAAACGGCTGATTCCAGGCAGATCAGTTCCGACACCAAAAAGGTTACCAGTACACGGTTACACTCTCAACCTGATACTTCTTTCGACTCGCGGCTTCTTAACTACGAAAACTTGACACCACAACCTCTTCTGAGAACTCTCAGGGAACCTGAGTTCCTCTAGGTCGGTCAGGTAAGAATTCCTCTAGTCAGGACCCACAAGAAACCTTCCTGACTATGATTTCGACTTTGAGGTCATGAAACCGGTGGAGTACCCTTCTCAACTGAGTAACCTTTTCTGGGACTACGACCCTCCCTAACCCCCGTCCTCCTCTTCCCCTACTGTCTCCTACTTTACCAACTTACCGTAGTGGCTGAGTTACCTGTACTCAAACTCACTTGAGGCCCTCAACCACTACCTGTCCCCCCGGACCGCACGACGCTAAGTACCCCAGTGTTTCTCAGCCTGTACTGACTCGTTGACTTGACTTGGCTTGATTCCTTCGTTCCAGGAACTGACGACTCACCCCTCGTCGGACAACGTTTAAAAGATCCGGACACACCTACTCCGGACTCGACCTCGACCCCATGTCACCCCCTCCTACCTTGCCGTCTCTTCCCTCCGGTCCCTCTGAAAAGGTTCCACAAAGACGGTTCGAGGGGAGGAGGGAAGAAGACGGTCGTTTCGGTAGGTCGGTCTGTGTGTATGGGTGGACGACGGGTCCCGATCGTAGCGTCAGGATGGACGTTCAGATGGGTCTGTGTCCAGGTCGTGGACCTCAAAGATGCCCTTCGATTACATCCCCCTCCACGCCCCTCCTAAGTTTTCCGAGTACCAACAAGTCACCGATTCAGTACAGGTTGACAACCGGAGAAAAGGTAATCTTACAGATGTCGTTCGTACACAGCATTCCGTTACACGGGGGTCCGACTCCCACACGCGACACACAATGGATACGTCCCACACCAGGTCTCTGTGTCTGTACGTAACAAACAACAACAAATCAACGATTCAGAACAGTCTGAGAAACGGTGGGTACCCGACATCGGGTGGTCCGGAGGGACAGGTAGTGGTTGAGGGTCTCAAGTGAGTTTGAGTACAGGTAGCTCAGCCACTACGGTAGGTCGGTAGAGTAGGAGACAGCAGGGGAAGAGGAGGACGGGAGTTAGGGAGGGTCGTAGTCGCAGAAAAGGTTACTCAGTTGAGAAGGGTACTCCACCGGTTTCATAACCTCAAAGTCGAAATCATAGTCAGGAAGGTTTCTTGTGGGTCCTGACTAGAGGAAATCCTACCTGACCGACCTAGAGGGACGTCAGGTTCCCTGAGAGTTCTCAGAAGAGGTTGTGGTGTGAAGTTTTCGTAGTTAAGAAGTCGCGAGTCGAAAGAAGTGTCAGGTTGAGAGTGTAGACATGTACTGGTGACCTTTTTGTGTATAGGTCGATTCCTGGGGTAGTTCTTATACGATTCTTGAGCACTGAGTTAGTATTCTACTTGTTGGGTCAAAAAATTTTGACTCGTTTTCTAGACTTGTCCAAAGTAGTTTCTTTTATACACTTGTCGTTTATTACTGGACATTCCTACGAGTCACAACCTGAAGGGACCACCGAGTTTACCATTTCGCAGACAGATGTTACGTCCTCTGGGCCCAAGCTTGGGATCCAGCCCTTCTAGGGGACCTCTTCTTTTACCGTTAGGTAAGGTCATGATAACGGACCTTTTAGGGTACCTGTCTCCTCGGACCATTCCTACGAGTCACAATAGTGACCCTTTACGTTTAGTTTTGGTGGTGTCCGGTGGTCTTACGAGTCTGTTAAATGACTCGTACCGGGGTGGGTAGTCTTGTTCTGGGTCAAAGGGACAGTCAATCAGAGCGGATGATCCTTCGAAGGTATTCGGAGAATAGGAAGAGGTAGTCTTCCGTCTGTCTGACTTTTAGTGGCAGTCTCTTTTGATTGGTTAGATTAGTGTACCTGGTGCCAAGTCAAGTCAAGTCAAGTCAGCGAGTCAGTACAGGCCGAGAAACACTGGGGTACTTAGCGTCGTGCGGTCCGGAGGGACAGGTAGTGGTTGAGGGTCTCAAGTGAGTTTGAGTACAGGTAGCTCAACCACTACGGTAGGTCGGTAGAGTAGGAGACACCAGGGGAAGAGGAGGACGTGGATTAGGGAGTGTCGTAGTCCCAGAAAAGGTTACTCAGTTGAGAAGGGTACTCCACCGGTTTCGTAACCTTAAAGTCGAAATCGTAGTCAGGAAGGTTTCTTGTGGGTCCTGACTAGAGGATTCTCAGAGGTTGTCGTGTCAAGTTTTCGTGGTTAAGAAGCCACGAGTCGAAAGAAGTGTCAGGTTGAGAGTGTAGGTATGTACTGGTGTCCTTTTTGGTATCGGAACTGATCTACCTGGAAACAACCGTTTCATCACAGAGACGAAAAATTATACGATAGATCCAACCAGTATCGAAAGGAAGGTTCCTCATTCGTAGAAAATTAAAGTACCGACGTTAGTGGTGGACGTCACTAAAACCTCGGGGTTTTTTATTTCAGACTATGACAAAGGTGACAAAGGGGTAGATAAAGGGTACTTCACTACCCTGGCCTACGGTACTAGAAGCAAAAGACTTACAACTCGAAATTCGGTTGAAAAAGTGAGAGGAGAAAGTGAAAGAAGTTCTCCGAAAAATCAAGTAGAAGTGAAAGACGGTATTCCCACCACAGTAGACGTATAGACTCCAATAACTATAAAGAGGGCCGTCAGAACTAAGGTCGAACACGAAGAAGGTCGGGTCGCAAAGAGTACTACATGAGACGTATACTCAATTTATTCGTCCCACTGTTATATGTCGGAACTGCATGAGGAAAGGGGAACAGATTGAGTTACTTTGATACTCGGTACGGCACATCCCGGTCGGTTCTACCTGCCCAGTACCACCTCTCAAGACCGTTTTGCACCAGACGACCTCTTCCCTTATTGTTTGGCGAAGTCGTAAGAACGGAACTCTTGGGGGACTTGTCGTACTTTCTCGGTCATAGAAGCCTCTCCTCATTTTAACGAAGTGCTACAACGAGATCAAAGACGACATGTTAGCTCCCTTGCCGGTGTACATGCGTGTGTAGGGCAGGGAGAACCCGGAGAGAGGGAATAGGGTAGGGGGGAGATCCCGTAGTGCCTCGCGGATCAACTCGAAGGACACCATATGTGCCCGAAGGGTGATCGATAGATAAAGTGTGTGCCCTCACACACAGACAGTCAACATTCGAAACAGAGTGGGAGGGGAAGCGGGAGACCCAGGTGTGGAGACAAGGGATGCGGACATGGTAAAAAGATCCACGGGGTATGTACGCAATTATACGTCATAAGAGAAAGACTGAATGAAGAGAACCACACTGTTAGGGTTCCGAATGGGTGCACAGACGTTTACTGGGGCAAAGGCAGGAGAAAGACCGACTCACGACAAGGCGACACACACGGGTGTCGAGGGAATGCGTAAGGAGACGACCACCTGTAAATCCGATACTGGTACAGGACAGGTAGCATTTATGACGATCACGTTTATATCCCCACGTATACAGTAAAACTTAATGCTAAAAGAGTTCTATGTTCGGGTCATCACCCTAACGACCGAGTATGCTATCGAGACGAAAATCAAAAATTCCTTGAAGGTATGAGAAGTGTGGTGTCATAGTTAAATGTAAAGGTGGTTCTCATGTACTCACAAGGGAAAAGAGGCGTGGAAGAGGACGAAAATAACAAACATCTAAAAAACTACTACCGGTAAGACTGACCACACTCTATTATGGTGAAACATCAAAACTAAACGTAAAGAGATTATTAATGTCTGTCATTTCTTAGACGGAAGTCTCGTCCTCTGAACCCAAGTTGGGAACTCAGTCCTTCTAGGGGATCTCTTCCCTTACCGATGGGTAAGGTCATAAGGACGGACTTCTTAAGGAACCTGCCTCCTAGGACCGTCCGATGCCAGGTACCTCAACGTTTTTCGTCGATCGTGAAAGCGAAAGTTAGCAATTACTACAACTCGAAGAAAAGAAAACGGAGAACCGGTTGACTTACAGAAGAAACCTCACTACAACTAAATCTAAGAGACGGGCAACAAATTAACCCAACAGACAAAAAAACTATAACTCAAGGTACTCGACAAACATGTCTTGTCGGTTGTAAATTTTCGGACCGGTATGGTTCACGACGGTTCCTTGAGAGTGTGGTCCCCGACCCTTACACTTCCACATGTCGGTGACGCGTGGATAGTCTCATCGATTTTAATTTTTTTATATATAATTGTGGTTCGCGACCACTCCTACACGTCTTTGACCAGTGGGCATGTGACGACCACCCTGGCATTTTACCAAAGGCCGAGGAGACCTTCTACCAAACCGCTAAAGAAAGGTTTCATTTGTACGTGAAGGGCACGTTAGGTCGTCGTCGTGAATCCAGAAGTAGGGTCTTTTTAATTGTCATACAAGTTCGTTCTCGGACTGTATTTACAAGTCTCGTTGACATAAGTGTTGTCGATTTTTGACCTTTGTTTGTTCGCCACGAAGTTCACCCTCTTGTCTTCGCGTTTGAGACTAGACAAATGTAGTGCCCTGTCCTAAGTCGTTATAGCTCCTTACACGACAAATGTGGACCTGTAACAACGTTGGACCTCTCCTTACGCGACAAATGTGGACGTTGTTGGACCTGTCTGGAGTTCACTTAATACGACGACGTTTTCTCTTTTTTTAACAAAAGGTTTTCCCATATACGTGAGACTAAGGTGAATGTGTCATAAAAAATTTTCTGTTTGAACACCTCAACCTCTCTCATCTAGTCCCTAATGGTCTCCAAACCCCCCTCCAATATTTACCCCATCGTCCTTCTTCGGAACACCACTACCTCGCAAGAAATAGAAGAAAGAAGAGAAAAAATTTGCAAAACAAATGAGAGACGTAAACGAAGAGCCGACACGACCCAGAAGCGACGACGTGCGCCCGAAAGACGAAGCGACCGTTCGTCCCCGATGAGAGAGCAGCGGCACGAGTCCGAAGCGTGAACGTCTCGTACTCGAGGGACCGCTCTCCCGAGTCGTCAGTACCGGGGACTCAAATCAACGGGTCTCCGCCCACCCTAGAAGGATCTGCTCCCTAACTTGGGACGTGACTGTCCACCTAAGAATTGGAGACCTGGTGGTCCCTTCAAGACATAGAAAAAAGGGGGGGGGTTATCCCCGAAGGGAGTATCGGGTCAACCACTTATTAGGCGGACGTTACGTCCTCTGGACCCAAACTAGGGACCCAACCCTTCTAGGAGATCTCTTCCCTTTCCATAAGACCGGACCTCTTAAAGTACCTGACATGTCAGGTTACCCAGTGTTTCTCAGTCTTTCCTGACGTGCTGAAAGCGAAAGAAAGACTAAATGTTATAATTGTCAAGAGATATCCCGAACACCATCCTCACTGTGTCTAGATGTGTCCCCTACTGTAGCGTGTCTCGTGTGTGTCTGTGTATGCACGAACATTTTGACCCGCTGATACTTATTTGAGACACCTAAAAGGGTTATAGTTGAAGGACCAAAACTATATTACTACGATAACAATATGTTCTATAAGTGTGACCCCTATTGACCCTCTTCCCAGGTGTCGATAAGGGACATAAAGACACCGAAACCCCGTTGAAGGACACTTAGAGATTACCAAAGTTTCATTTTTCCGAAAAGTACCAAGGTGGGGATCCCTAAATGGGTCCTCTTCACTTTGTTCCCAGGTACGTCCTTGAACATGTGCTTAGAAGTAGTGTCGAAATCAGTATTGTCAGGGTTTGACCCTGTTGGTCTGCCGTGTAGCTGTCCCCTTCCTACCTAGGTGTTTGACACCTGATAAGTGTGCCGCCTCAGGACGAGTCGTCAGTTGTCCTCGGTTTACGATCGTGTTCGACGTTATACCACGCAGAGTTTTATTACAAACCCCACGAATAAGTTAATAAAACCGGCGCGGTAAAGAATCGACACCGCACACTCTGGAAGGTCGACGCAGTACGATTGAGACTCAACCCTACACCCTAGATCAAGGCACTGGTCCCTAGCTTGGGTCCAGAGGACGTATCCATTGCGCCTCAGAGTCGGTACCCCGGCGGTCTCTTCAGGAAGTTTTGTTAGTAAGACTCCCCTCGCTTCGGTCTGTTTCTCTCTGGAAAGATACACCAAGGTAAATATACTTTAGTATCTTACACGATATCTTAGAAATCGTAGTCTTTCGTTTTCATCAACCACCCCCTCACCGTTCTTCCCTGTCCTACGCCACCACCATAGTGCCCGAGACCCCTCCCCGACCTTCCTCTGACTTCCTTCGTGAGGGTTCTTTGAACGTCCCCTGGCCTGACTCGGAGTGGTTTCTCGTCGAGTCGGGGAAGAGAGAACAGTTCGTCTGATATACGCGGCGACGAACGGTTTAAATCTTAATAAGTCAATTTTTACCTCTTTGTTCTTTATATATACCGTAAGGTCCTTAAAAAATGAGAAATTACTCGTGGACAGATAGCCCCTGTCCCGTACCTTGTACTGGAGACCGGAGCCCTCGAGACCCAATCTCTGTCCTCCTTTAACTCTTTTCGTGACGGAGGAGGTTCTTCGGGAGGACCGATACGGACGGGACCAATCCACCCCTCCCCGTAGGGTGGAGACCAAGAATGTCGTATCGGACTGGACACACAGGTTCCAGTCTGGTACGAGACAGGTCCCAGAGTGGAGACTGTTGAGGAGACACGTAAGGATAAGACTGGTCTACCCACTGAGGTTCGAAAGGATTCGAACCCCGAGTCCCAAACCCACCTAAATTAACTTACTGTAAGGGAACCCTAAATAATATAAAGTCTTTTTTAGTGGATAAAACCTCGTTAGAAGGCTTCGTCGGACCGAAAGATACGTGTTTCCGTCAGTCTCTTCGCGTCTCTCCCATATAGGCACGGGGGTCAGTGTGTCGGACAGATGGCACCAACCGAGTGACTACTTGGTACGGACTCCACCCTCCCTCCCCTTCGGTGTAGACACGTCTCCACCTTTTGAGTCGTGCCCTCGGGACCGGAGAGTCAGTACCCTCCTCCCCGAGGAAGTCTTAGACTCTGCCTCGGTCTTTTCAGTGAAGACACCCATACATAGTAATTTGCAAAGACCCTTCAGACTCAGGTCGGGTCTTGGGTCCGCGGTTCGGGTCGGAGAGGACGGGTGGCGGGGATGGTGGGCGGGGCGAGGCGTCGAACCTAACAAGACGACTAATTAATCTTGACCGATCTTCGACCGTGCCTCTTCTGTTACCGTTGGGTATGGCTTCACTATATGACTTCACTGAATCGTCGTCGTCGTCTTCGACCGTTTACGAACTGGAGACGGGAACTTAGGTTCGAGTGGTGGGGTTAGGGGTCGAGGGGTTTCTACCAAATGGGGAAAAGGTGTCCTTGGAGGACGGAACAGTCGATACCTGGGGAGGCCACGGAGACCTGTGTAGATCATAGGTACCGGGACCTCCTACCAGGTGACAGGACTCTCGTGGGGCAATCGCGCCCCCGCGAAAGAGTGCCACAGTCCATCGAAGGACGAAATTGGTTTGGACGATACTGTTTTGAGAAGAGGAAAAACCGGTGGGGTACCGTACACCCTAGAATCAAGGAGCGGATCCGTAGCTTGGGGACGGGTGACGTAACCTTCGTCCCTCAGAATTGGTGACGCGACGGTCCCTTCAGGGGACTGGTTGGAGAAGGAGGTCACTACCCTTCATCCCGACCGAACAAAACCTCTGGGGTCTTTCCCTTAGTCAGAACGATGGACCGAGTCTTCTGTCGTAACTCAGTAGACTCGCCTCTGGTCTCTGCCCCTCCCGGACAGACAGGGGGTCCTCCTAAGCCACGGGGAGGGGGCACAGTGGAGACCCCTCGAGGAGTCTCTTTCGACACTTCCCTGGGTCCACACGTACCGGGAATTCAATTGACAGATGTAGTCGGGTAAACGTCTACTCCTTCGACTCGAGGTCTCTGTTTCTCGACTGGCCCCCGTCTCCCCTTACACTACAATCCTACTCGACGGGTGTCTCCACGTGAGACCCGGACCTGACCAAAGGTCCTGGAGTTTCGGTCGTTTGGGGTTTGTCGTAGATTATTCGTGTTCACACGGGGCAGACCACACGCTCGCACGAGTCAGCGAGTCAGGATAGACTGAGAAACTCTGCGGAACCTACGTCGGGCGGTCCGAGGAGACGTACCTTAAGGGGTCCGTTCTTATGACCTCCCCCAACGGTAAAGGAGGAGGTTCCCTAGAAGGACTGGGTCCCTAGCTTGGGTGCAGAGGACGTAACCGTCCGTCTAAGAAATGGGGACTCGGTGGTCCCTTCGGGCATTGTGGGCGCGGTCGACCCGGTTTGTGGGCGCTCAGGAGGTGGAAGGACACAGTGTACTGGACCGGGAGCTCCTCCCCTCCCTCCCTCGCCCACTCCTACCCCTTTTAATAGTTAGGTCACTGGACGGGCACAGACCCCTCTTAAAAAAAATTAAATTTAAATAAATAAAATTAACCTCCGATTAATGAAATGTTATAACATAACCAAGACGGTGTGTAGTTGTACTTAGGTGGTGCCTGTATGTGCACAAGGGGTAGGACTTGGGGAGGGTGGAACCCCTCTTAAAGGACTCACTGCCGTACTCAGACGAACGGGTCCAAGGGACCTCCTGGTGGGGGTCGCGTGGACCCCGGGTGGTGAATGCGGCCAGCCACGCCTACCCCAGACTGGTATCCCAGACCAGAACATGGTTCGGGTTCCTGTATAGTTGGTCCTACATGAACTTGGACAGTATCCGGCCGGGGATTTCGAGGGCACTCGCGTAGGTACCCCCGCGACTAAAGGGTAGAAGGTCTCTTCCATTCGGTGGTCGGGACTAGAGGAATGGAGACGTGGGAGCGGAACTGACTTTCGGGACGGGGGTGGGGGACCTCTTTGTTACGTTGGGGAGTTTTACTGTCGCTGAGTAAGTAAGTAAGTCGTAGAGTCAGTAAGACATGTAGAAATAACTTGAGTTTTAGAGCCCTTCCAAAATAATTCGCGAAAGGACATCAACCTAGGTGTCCGGACACAAACAGCGGAACCCACCCCAGGCCTACACTTGTGACAAGGGGCGTCTGGGGGCCCGTTCCGGGAGCCTCCCTGACACCGACGGGTCTTCTCCGCCGACCCGAGTCAGGACCTCGAACGACCGTATGTGGAGCCGGGACAGGTCCCCACCGGGGGCCAAGTGTCTACATATACTTCCGAGACTCCAGGGGTCCCTGAAGCCCTGTCGGAGGACGCACTAGACCCTCAGCACCGAACAACGGGGCAGTCGTAGCGGGGACAGGGACTGTCTCCTCTACTCGTCTCGGCCCCAATCCCCGTGTCTCGATTGGCGGGGGAGTCGACCCGGCCTTTGAAAGATGAATCTGCACCGAAAGTGTCTCCAGGGGAATCCGGAAGTAAGTTTTCTGGTCAGAAAGACCTGACAAAGGACACACGGTCCGGGACGCAATTCCTTTCACATTGAGAAAACCTTGACCCACCTGTTAAATGTTCAGAATGACTCGACCTGTTTACAGGGGTTTCTCGACTCTAAGATACCCTCTGTCTGGTGTCGTGTGTTACTGGTCCGTCTCACCTGTTCAGACCCCTCCCTTCGGTGACCTCCCGAAGGACCTCCTCCCCCGTCAATCAGACCGGAACTTCTCTGACCTTCGTGTCTTTCCGTAGCGTCCGTAAACTATCCTTCCGGACCCCACACAGACCCCGTTCTTACCCCTGGACGCCCGTCGACCTTGACCCTACGCCCTCGATCCTCTCTGGTTACCTTCTCGGTCTACCTTCAGTCTATTGTCCTGGTGCCAATCCTACGAAGGGTTTCCCTCCCTCCCTGCACTGGTGTCGGGTGGACGAGGGTCTAGACCAGTCTGTCTGGTCAGGGAGCCACCGATTAGAGTAGATGATAAACAAAAATAATTGGATTTACAGTCTCTCGTTAGACTAAAGGTTCCAGTGACGGCAGAGGGATGAGGCAGGAAATGGGTGGGGTGCAGAAATTTAGACGGACAGATTAAGATGAAAAAGCGAATTAGAGTGGGTGAGGTTCGTCGAAAAGGTAGGTGGAAGAGGTGAGTGTACCCCTGTTCGTAGGGGGGAGCGGAAGAAATTTCGACGGACCCAGAGGACGGAGAGAACGACTCTACGCGTGGGGTGTGCTTAGAAGTCAAGTAGGGTCAGGACTATTCTTAGACAAGGACGACAGGGAAGGAGATCCTTCGGGTGGGACTATGAGGTCCCTCCTAGACGTGACGAGAGGAGACCTAAGGGTGTCGTGGACGTGGGCACCCACGGAACTGAGTGAGGGACGAGGTAGGACACTGACGCACGGACAGAAGGGTAGTCCGTCGAGACAATCGACGAGGTCTGTGGGGCCCCTGGAGAGGTCAGAATTGGATTTATCTGCGTGTAGTCTCAACAGTCACCTGAGTCCACTGAACCCTCGAGCCCCGGTCGAGACAAAATTGTCCAAGACACTGGAACCCGGAGACAAGGGTGGTGTCTGGAGTCACAGGGGTAGAACTATTGTTTTCGATTCTGGACAAATCATGAACCTAAGGTGGGCCTGTGACCTTTTCTGGGACTACGACCCTTTCTAACTCCCGTCCTCCTCTTCCCCCGGCGTCCCCTACTCTACCAACCCACCGCAGTAGTAGAGTTACCTGTGCTTAAACTCGTTTAAGGCCCTCTTCCACTTCCTGGCCCTCCGGACCGCACGACGTCGGGTACCCCAGCGTCTCTCGTCCTGTGCGGACTCGCTGACTTGTTGTGGCGGACTCACGGGTCATCCGGCATATCATCTCTCTGATAAAGTGAATAGAGAACGTGGAGGTGCCCCGTCTGTTATAACTAGTCTTAGAGGTAAAAGGTCTTCTCCTGTGACTCCGTATCTTCCTATTCTATAGCCCAACCGGTTTTTCAAACAAACCCAAAAAGGTATTCTACTATACTTTTCGGGGTTACTTGAAAAGCCGGTCGGGTTAGGAACGGGTTCTGCGTGGCGACACAGAGTCGACCCCAGATGGGTGTCCCGGAACCGGGATTCGGGGAGAATGGGTCGACTTCTGCACTGGACCCGGAGAGGTCCTGGGAAGAGGGTAGAGTGACCTGGGGGGGGCGGGGGGCGGTGGGTCCCGTCTTCCGTCGAAAAGAGGGTCCGAGAGGGGTGGAACCTTCTCAAGGGCACCCCACATAGGGGTTCGTGGCGTGGGGGGTGGGGGGTCGACCGTCTATGAGTGTGCTCCGACTCCTACTACCGCGGCCGTTTCGGCTGCTCGTCCTTCTTCCCGTCCCTCGGGTCTTACCTGCACTACTGCTAGTATGGGGGCGAGGCGGCCGGGCCGGTGCACAGATAGCGGCTCATGCCCCACTGACGCCCTCCGTCCACCAGTGAGGGACCTGTGACGTAGCGGGTCGGAGGAGGGTCCCTAACCCCCACGGACGGAACCGCCGGTTTTTAGAGTCCCTACTTCGCTCCGGTCCGGTCACGGAGGGGGACCCAGACTCCGCCTTAATCTAAACGGAGGCATAAGGTGAGGGGTCGAAACAGAACGTACACAGATGAGAGCGGGAGAATAGTGACGGAAAAACATACTAAAATTTACTATTTACCAGAGTTCAGAAGGCCACTTCTACCCTATGTCTAATATTTGTTTTATGTCCACCTCGTTTCTTTCGACTAGTGACTTCTTAACTGAAAAAACTTGACACCACAACCTCTTCTGAGAACTCTCAGGGAACCTGACGTTCCTCTAGGTTGGTCAGGTAGGATTTCCTCTGGTCAGGACCCACAAGTGAACTTCCTCACTACGGTTTCGACTTCGAGGTTATGAAACCGGTGGACTACGTTTCTTGACTGAGTGACCTTTTCTGGGACTACGACCCTTTCTAACTCCCGTCCTCCTCTTCCCCTGTTGTCTCCTACTCTACCGACCTACCATAATGGCTGAGCTACTGTACTCAAACTCATTTGAGACCCTCTATCGTTTCCTGTCCCTCCGGACCACACGACGTCAGGTACCCCAGTGTTTCTCAGCCTGTGCTGACTCGCTGACTTGTCTTGACCCTCCAGGGATTAGATTACTTCGGCCCCCTGGCACCGGAGGGAGACGAGACTGGTCACAGCGGGTAACCTTGGGCGCGGTAAGGTCCTGTAATGTCCAGGAGGACACTCGACCGGTGAAGGGTAGGTCACAGGGTCCATCTAGGGTACTCTGGGACAAAACGTCTAGCGAATGACGTCGAATCCCTCTAACGCACGGACAAGTTGCCCTGAGTCTGAGGTCGGAGTTCGGCATCCAGTCAGACCAGGGGTTCCCGTGTGAGAGGTTCGTCTGACTAGAGGTCCGGGACGGGAATCTCACGTCCCGGACCCCGGAAGTAGACCTGACGAGTTTCCTCGGGACGACCCCTTCGCCCCGTTCCTATCAGGAAGGGTAAAGAGTCTACCCTTTTGTCCAGGACTTCCCGAGTGTGTCGTCACTCCGAGTCGCCGACCCTGACTTGAACCCTGAGAACCAGGGTCCCGTCACAACTAGGTCGCCGTGGTGTCTCGCACCGACACAGTGGTCTCCTACCCTGCCTTGGTGGGTCAGTGTGGGCCCGGACGGGTAGACGTGGGAGTGACCAGGACACTGGAGTCCGTTGGAGCGACTCGGGATTAACTGGGTGTTCTAGTGACACTCACCGTTCCCCCAAGAAACCAAAAAAATCAACACGGTACATCGGACACCCTAGAATCAAGGGGGTTTTCCCTAACTAAGACCCGAGGGTCGTCACTTTCGCGCCTCAAGATTGGTGACCGGGTGGTCCCTTCAGGACCCTCCAGATTTTAATCCCAGTGCCCAACAGTTTTAATTTGACCCTTTAGCGAAGACAACGGGGATTCGAAGTTGTCTATTCTAAGACTTAAATATTTGGAGTCTAGACACAACTCTTGTGTCGACCTCCAAACTCCTGTCTGTCCGTCCTGGTACCCGTCTACGAACCCGGACGTTCTACGGGTGAAATCTTTTTGGTGTCCCGAGAGGTCCTCTTACCGTGGGACGACGGAGGTCCCAAGGACGGGGACACCGGCTCTACGGAGACCTTGGTAGAATGTACTATTACTACGACAGCAACCGTCCCAAGTTGTTCCCCCACCCGCTATTGGAGGGACGGGAAATTTCCGTTTACGTAGTAGTCTCGACTTCTACGGGCGACTAAGACAGAGGTCAATACGGACAGGTCGACCGGTCGCGCACGAAGCAGCGAGTCAGGATACACTGAGAAACTCTGGGGAACCTGACAACGGGTGGTCCGAAGAGACAGGTACCTTGAGAGGTCCGTTCTTATGACCTCCCCCAACGGTAAAGGAGGAGGTCCCCTAGAAGGACTGGGTCCCTAGCTTGGGTGCAGAGGACGTAACCGTCCGTCTAAGAAATGGGGACTCGGTGGTCCCTTCGGGCATTGTGGACGCGGTCGACCCGGTTTGTGGGCGCTCAGGAGATGGAAGGACGCAGTGTACTGGACCGGGAGCTCCTCCCCTCCCTCCCTCGCCCGCTCCTACCCCTTTTAATAGTTAGGTCACTGGACGGGCACAGACCCCTCTTAAAAGGCTCACTGTCGAACTCAGACGAACGGGTCCAAGGGAACTCCTGGTCGGGGTCGGGTGGGGGTGGTGAATGCGGTCAACCACGCCTACCCCAGACTGGTATCCCAGACCAGGACATGGTTCGGGCTCCTGTATAACTGGTCCTGTATGAACTTGGACCTTTCTTCACCTCGCCCCTACTGAAGATAGGTACGACACTCGGAACCGGTACCCCTCCCCCGGCCTACCCCCCAAACCCCCGTCTTGGCCCTGAACACCCTCTACTTTTAGATCCACCGGTGTTACCCACCCCACCGTCCCCCTACAAGACCGTCGTCCGACGACGACCTGAAACGTAGCCGTAGTGGAAGGGGGACCCGACGAAGGGGTCGAGTCTGTGGAGGTGCTTCGGGAGTCTCGGACGTGAGAGGGAGACCCTCGGGGAGACAAAGAAACAGTGTATATCATGTGAGTATCGACTGAACGTCTCATCACTGGGTAAACAGGAACGTAAAAACGGAAGGAGATAAGGATCGGACCAGGAACCAGAGTGTTTTCACTGAATTTTTTTTTTTTTGTTTTGGTTCCCTTATTATAGACAACGTTGTGACGACGGGAGACTATTCCCGATTGAAATATCCGTCTTTTAGGGTTAGTTCGCAACGTTTAGTATTTCCTTCTAGTCCGCTGGTCATGTCTTATGGGTATCGGAATCCGGAAGAAGTGGAAGTCAATTTTTCCTACTTACAAGACTCTAGTTTCTTTAGTTCGCGGAGATCAGACTGTGAATTTTTTTTTCTTCTGGGAATTTTAGAAGTATGGTAGGTCCTAAAACGAATTAGGGGACGAAGCTGTCCAAACTTCTACCCTTAAGGTCTCCTACCCTACTCAGGGGATCCATCCCATCCGAGCCCATCCTCCCTCTCCAAAAGAGGGTACTTCTTGTTCCAGTCTCCATTCTCAACTCCCGCGCCCGCTCCTGTAGGTCCTGAGTTCAGGACGGACGACCGATTCCGCTCCCCTCCTCTCCCGACACACTCTCCTACCTCCACTCACTACCGGACCCGGGTCTACACCGGGTCTCCGATGTCTCTGGGGACAGGTCCACAGAGGTACCCTTGACCTCACCCACATCAGTTCCGAACCGTGACCCATTCGGGGGACCCGGATCCAGTGGCAACTCGGGGGTTGAACCGGGGCTCTTCTACGAGTCCTGTACCCACACTTTTACTTAGCCCCTGGGAGTTAAGACCCCACCCAGTGCTATCCCATGTGACGTCCCTCGTTCCTCTTCGGAAGTGTGGTTTGGGGTCGAAAAGAGTGTCACTGGGGGAAGGCGAAGACCTGGTGACAAGGAAGGGACAGTTTGTTTGACGATGGGTCCACTACCCGGTCCTAGTCCATACATGAAACACCCCGGACCACGTTTTCCCTTTTACACCGGGGAACAAATTTGTACTTCCGAAAGTTCTACCACTACCGTCACAATTCGGTTCTCCCTCAGGGAGACTCGTGTCCCGGGACACGTGTCAGTGGGCGGGTCCTTCGGCCCTTAGGAAGTACCATGGGTCCTGCCAGGACCGTACACCATCCGAGACTTCCTTACACCGGAGACTGCGAAGTGGGTCGGGTTCAGCCCCGACCCCGAGTGGACGGCAGAAGGTCGTCGACGAGTGTGAGTGGACATAAGGCATCGACGTCTGTCCCCACCCAACGTCTCCGGGACCTTCAAACCCAGGCTGTCTGTCCAGGGCAACCACGGGTGGGACTAGTCCATCCGTAAGTCCTAGAGGCTCCGGGCCCTGTGTAGGGTCTGTCGTAGGTTCGACCCACTCAGCGACGTACCCCAGTCCAGTTTCCGGCGTCAGAACATCCCGGGACAAGAGGGGGGGAACCAGACGACCTTACAGCTCGACTCTCCCCAGAACCACGACAGGACGTGTCTCCGCAAGGACTTCGATCGACACCTCCGTCACGGCCCGACTCAGTGAGTGAGTCAGTAAGTTGTTTACAGGGATTCGTAGGAGAAACACGGTCACGGTTCGGCCCAGAACCCTAGAGAAGGAATGAACGACCCACTAGAACCTGGTGTGTGACATAGAGAGATCTGGGAAACACTCTGCCCTCCTTTTGTGGGGCGTCACGGGTGTCTGACCCTAACCCGTATCCATCCGTCAGTTATTTTAGTCCCGATGTGCTTGGCGATATTTACCGACTTTCGATTCTCCGCCAGTAGCCCAAGGAGGAGAGCCTGGGGTCCCAGCGACGGTCACTTGTCCACCCCGACCGGGTCTCGGTCGTGCGGAGGGTTTGTGGCTAGAGTGTGGTGGAGCCCTTCGGAGCCCTTCCGGAACTCGAGTTCCTGGTCTCTGGGACTAAGTGAGAGGTCGAGTCCTCGAGGGTGTGCAGTGAGACGGAAAGACCCGGGGCTAATAAACGGGGACGCAGCCCGTAGGATTGTCTGTGGGACGTCCGTCCAACACTGCTAGTCGAGATTCCAGACGCTTCGGGGTCCGTCCTACCTTCACAAGCTGCGACAATAGAGGGGGAGATCTGAGCTACAGGGAGGTTCCGTCTACAGGGGTCGGGTCCCGACCGTGTCTCGCCTATGGTCTCGCACAGTCGCTCCGCGGACCCCACCAAACTAACGTACCTACCTCACGGGGAACGGAACCGAGGAGGGGAGGACGGGTGTCTGTCCAGTTTCTCTGGAAGACTCGTCGGGCTCCCGTCGTCTCGGGAATGGGCTCCGCTGGTCGTGTATCTCCATCTGGAGCATCCACGGCACCTCCCGGCGACTCGACAGTTTGCACGTCTCCCCGAAAAGGTTCCGGCGGCACCACTCCCACCCCAACAACCACCGTTTCCAGTGTGATCGGTCAACCCCGACCTCCAAGTGTGGACCTCCTCCGTCGTTCCTACCCTCGACTGGGGGCCGTCTTGACGGGTGTGGGTGCCCGTTGGTACACGTGCGGGTGTGCGCGTGCGGACGCCGGTCACTCGTGGGTGACCACGGTCCGTGACCAAAAGGGAGAGGGGTGTCCGGTAGAGTCCTCGAACAGAGTCTGGACCCCTCTCGGGGACAAGAGGAGGGGGGTGGGTTGGTAGGACTCGTCTTTGGCCCGTCAGGCCGACTTGACGACGGGAGAGTGATGGGGGTTGTCTGTAGACCAGCGGTTCTTGGGGTGCCGGGGAGGGTGCGTAGAGCGACCAAACTCAGGTGGGAGAAGTGGACCTGGGATTATTGGTCGGGAGGGGGTGAGAGACGAGAGACTGGACGTTTCGACTGACGTTGGGGAATGGCGACCCGGGGAACCCCCGAGGGGTGACGAGAGGTTTCGCTAGGTCGGAGAGACCTCCCCGTCACTCCGGGACTTCGAGACCCGGAATGGAGTACCCAGGGGTCGGACTGCACACACGAGTGGGGGACTGGAGTGCGAGGTCGGTGTGGCTACCTGTTACCCGCCCTCCAAGGGTCCCATCTGGGACTGTGGGGGGAGGAGGGCACGACGAGGAAGTGGATTTTTACACGGAGGGGAGGGCTCAGTTTCGCAGCGGTCCTTAGATCAGGTCTGGGAGGGGACGAGAGGTCGTCGAGGACTCAGAAGAGTGTCGGTCGTGTCTCGGGAACTTAAGGGTAGTCTCTTTCGAATAATTAGTTACGATCGATAATCATCAGGATAGACCCAGGGGTCTCGGACGTGTCTCGGACCGCGTCTCGTCCCGTGGGTGCGGATAAGGACATCACTCATTCCGTTCAAGGGTAGGTCCACGGAAAGTCCTGGGAAGTCCTATTACCCCCTGCGTCCTGTGCGGGGCAGATGCCACTCGTGTCTCGGGGGGTGGGAAGAGTAAGAGGCGAATGGCCTCGGTTCAGCGTCCGTCGGGTCCCGGTCGTGATGGGTCTCGCCTCCGTAGCGGACCCTCTTCGACGCCGTCCTGCCCTTCCACCAGGTCCCCCGCTCGAACCTGGCGCGGACAGGGCGGCGCGCGTGGACAGCCGGGACTCGGTTCCCGTGCGGGGCGGGGCGGGGTTCGGTCGGTTAGGAGTCGGAGGAGCGTCCCATAAACGTATTTGGGACGGGCCGAAGGGCCCTGGCTTCACGAGTCTCGTGTTTAGGTAGGGGTGACTTGGAGGGAGTTTGGGTGTGGGGGAGGGGCGGGGTGGGCGGAGTGTAAGGGACTGGCTTCGCGAAACATGACTCCTACCTCGCCACAAAAGTCCCGCAAAGAGTGGATTACTCTGGAACTCCCGTTTGGTCGGGGAGAGACTCGGAGTCAAAGGTATGACATTTCTCGGGGCATTCAGGAGGTACCTTAAGAGAAATATCTTTGGGATGAGACACGGTACATGACCCGAGAACACTTCCACTTTGTCCAATTGCCCACTTTCACCACAGCGCCTTTGAAACTTCAGGACCCACGCACTCGACAGGCCTCTGGAGACCACACTGAGAAAGTCAAGTGTCCACGTCCCGGTTCCAGACCCCTCCGGTCCCTGAACGGTTCCGACGGCCACCCGGACTCCGACTGCCTCGTGTCCTCAGGAGGGTGGGTCGGGTCCCGACTTACCTCGTCTCAAAATTCCGGACGAAGCACCTCCCCCCCCCCCCGCCAACTGTCATCACAACCCCAGTAGTGCACCTGGTATCGCAAGGGAGATCTCAGTCCTTAGCGTGCAGTGCGTCATGTGGGATTTATAATCTAAAATGTAAATTCTTTATTTTCATTTTCCTACCTCCTTTTACATTCAACCTTAGGTTGTCCTTGATCACTAGACACATACTATAACTACTGTATTGGTGAACTTCTTTTCCCGACATAGACTCCCTGAAACAGACGGACGCTAGGGAACCACCTCTCAGGAGATTCCTGTTTGTCTGAGACCAGGAACGAACACTCCGTCACCACCCCACCCTCCGTCCTGTAAACCCTTCGTTGAAACCCCAGGGGACCCTGACCACAACAGTCCTGGACCCAAGAGTGGAATCCTACTCCCTCTAAACCTCACCTCCCTTCTCTTCTTGAGACACCACAAGAGTTAATCATTAACACGATACCGTGTCATTGTCTTACTGAGGACTCGAGACGGAGGACTCCCCCGGGTCTTCCTTATTGTCGGTCGACGTTCCTTGAACGGATCTGGGGTTTGAGGTGGGGGGTCACTTACCGTGGCCCCTGGGACCTCTGTACCGACGAGGTCCTGACTCTGTCCCTTTCAGGTCTCCTCGGATCTTTCATTTCTACGAGAACTTCTTACTACCCTTTCCTGTCTTCCTAGAACTTTCCCGAGGTTCACCGGTCTAACCCTCCCCCTGAACTCGTGTTTTAGTTATTATTTTCGTTGTGTAAATCAGGTAACCTATTTTATGTTTAGGTAGTCATGACTATGAAAGTTTTCATAAAATTCTGAAAAGAAAACCAACCCCCCCCCCCACACGACACGGTGCACACCCTAGACTCAAGGGACTGGTCCCTAGTTTGAACATGGGGGACGTAGTCTTCGTACCTCAGAATTTACGACCTGGTAGTCCCTTCAGGATTTTTCATAAAATTTCCTCTTCCCTTTTAAGAAGAAGTTTCTTCTTGTGGTCACTTATTTTCCTCTCCCTTACTGTTTTGGTTTTCAGTGATGAAATGTCGGTAGGACCTTTATTTACTGAGTTCTTTCTTAGTAGAGTTTTCTACAATCCCTTAAAGAACCATCAAGTCACCAATCTTGAGACTCGAGAGTAACAGCTCCGGGACCCAAGTTACGGACCAATCCCTTGATTCTAGGGTGTTCGATGCGTCGTACCGGTTTTTCTTTTTTGTCTACAATTTTGGTATCCCAGGTTATAAAAATCCCTCTTTCTTTGCTTCTTTAGATTCCTGTGGTCGAATTGTTTTATTATTCTGAATTACAGTGGTTGTTCTGAAGGAACCATCGAGTCGACCATTTGTTAGGTGGACGTTACGTCCTCTGGGGTCAAGCTAAGGACCCAACCCTTCTAGGGGACCTCTTCCCTGTCCGAGGGGTGAGGTCATAAGAACCCGAAGGGAACACCGAACCGACCCTTTCTTAGGTGGGCGTTACGTCCTCTGAACCCAAGTTAGGGACCCAACCCTTCTAAGGGGACCTCTTCCCTTTCCGAGGGGTGAGGTCATAAGACCGGACCTCTTAGGGTACCTGACCTATTAGGTACCCCAACGGTTCGCAACCTGTGCTGACTCGCGGAAGGTGAAAGTGATTCCAGTGGTCCTTCCCTCCCTGACTGGAGTACACGAACGACCGTAGCACCGAGACCCTTCCCGAGTCGTAGTCGAACCCTAAAGGACTGGTTTTTCAGGTTGACTTTAGTTTAGATGTCGTTTGTTAGTCTGTATAAGTTTAACTCCCTGAAAGACGTTTGGTTGACCAGACCTACGAGACTTTTACAGTATTTTCCGTTTTCGTTTTTGCTTTGTCGTTTCGTCTTCCGACTCTTAGTGACATCGAACTTTCTCTGCATTCTCGATTCACTTGACTCACTAGGAACTACTTGAGGACTCAGTTTTGCGTCTGTAAGACCCTGAAGGGACCGTCAGGTCACCAATTCCGTGGTTCGAGAGTGACGCTCCCCGTGCTCGAAGGACGACCCCACCCCCCATGATCCTCGGGTGTACGACTCACTCCCGCCGTCTTGTTTTCGTGTCTGTGTGTGTGTGTTGGGCTCTTTGTCCGAGGTTACTCGTGATGCCGGTAATCGTGTTGTTCCTCTCTTCGAACTCACTGCCGTACACATAACCTATTACTATAATTAGTGTGTGATTAAAGGTCCGAACACCAAGACATCTCCCTCTGTGTCCGAAGGGGTCATCGCGTCGACTATTTCTTAGACGGACGTTACGTCCTCTGGGGGCAAACTAAGGACCCAGCCCTTCTAGGGGACCTCTTCCCTATCCGATGGGTGAGGTCATAAGTACCCGAAGGGACCACCGAGTCTGCCATTTCTTAGACGGACGTTACGTCCTCTGGACCCAAACTAGGGACCCAACCCTTCTAAGGGACCTCCTCCTTTACCGTTGGGTCAGGTCATAAGACCGGACCTCTTAGGGGTACTTGTCTCCTCGGACCGTCCCATGTCAGGTACCCCAGTGTTTCTCAGCCTGAACTGACTCGCTGACTCGTGGGTCGTGTCTCCCTCTGTGCACGACCCAAGAACACCCGCTTCACGGTGCTATCGACTTTGTGTGTATAAATTCCTCTTCGTCTTTCTTTATCTGTCTCGTTTACATCACACGGCAGTCGTCGACCAGTCATGTCTATAAGTGACGGGAGAAGGACTTTACGAAGATGTCTAAACTTTAAAAAGTTTCACGTTCACAACCCTCTTTTTCTAAGAGAAGAGCTCCGTGTTTGTGTAGCAGGGAGAGGGCTGCAGAGTCGAAGAAGAGACATTTTGCCCCACCCCCAAACTACCGGAGAGTCGAGACTGGACGGTTCTTCACCCTCTTGTCTAGGGATAGAGGTCCCTTGTCCTTTGCGGGCTCTATTTCTTGACAACTCGTTTCCCACCCCACAAGGAGGTCCTTAAAAATACCTGACTGTAAAGAACAGGTCGTTTCCACACACCTGTCTCAAACAGTCTCCGGTCGTCTCGTCTTCAACTTTGGGTCTTTGGGGGCACTCTTTCTCTCTTCCGGGTCCTTGGATGACGCAAAAGGCTCTGTGACGTCAAAGAATACTTTTTCTGCTAGGTTCTCAGGGACCAGAGAACGGAACGGGTTTATACCTCTTTTATAAGCCCCCCTTTTCAATTTTATTATTAGACGATTCCGAGTTTTTACAAGACGTTTCTTTTTTGCAAAACCTAAATATTTGTTCAAAGGTGAAGTTTCTACGACTGAAAACAGACCGTCTGAGACTTCTCCCTTTTTCAAGTCCTCTAAACTCAGTGCCACCGTCTAAACGGACCCTCTGTGAGTGCGACCACAGTCACCTCCCTTTGACTACTGTTTCTCCTGACCTGTGGACGGTCGTAGGAGAACGATGTCGGGTTCACGGGTGCACCTGCAGGGGGGTTTTAAAAAAACCGTTTGTGGTTAAAAATTTTTTAAAGAGGAAACTTCTCACTTTGTATACCTTGGAGAGTCTTTCGTTTTTGTGTTAAACTGACATTCTCGTTAAGTCTCTATAATAGGTTTGTAAAACATAATGTTCCTGAATCTTAACAAAATGTATTACCTTTAAACATCAAAAAGTTCTTAAACAGCTACAAAAATTTCATAATTTGGTAGTACGGTTAATAAATTTCATAAGAAATATTTTAGAAAGTTCTGATTTTTTTTTTTTTTTTAGGTGAAAACTAGTCCGGTGAAGGTCCTGGGGCTCAGAAGACAGACTGTTAAAAAAATGAAGTTCAAAATAACTCCATTAACCGTATGACCCGAAGGGGTACGGACGGTTACGTCCTCCCACACCCAAACTAGGGACTCAGCCCTTTTAGGGGACCTCCTCCCGTACCGTTGGGTGAGACCATAAGAACGGACCTTTTACGTTTACCCGTCTCCTCGGACCACCCGATGTCAGATACCCCAACGTTTCTCGGCCTGTGCTGGATCGCTGATTTGTACGACATCCAATTTTGGGATCATGAATGCATGGAACATTGACCTTCAGCCACCGAAAACTGACAGAAGTAAGTAGGTCGAGGGTGAACGGGATAAAGGGTGGAGACCATTGATGTTTAAACTAGAGAAAAAGATACTCAAAAAAACAACAAATAAATCAAAAAAAAAAAAAAAAATTCATAGTAACTGATGTCGTGATACAATCAAGGTGGTCAGAAATTTAGACAGGCACATAGCGTTAGGTAGTCTGGTAGAAAGACTTGGGACCGGATCTGATGCACGAACGACCCTCCGGCACCTCGTCCTTCAGCACACTACCCTTTCCAATATGTTTGGGTCGGGACATGTCCGGAGGAGACTTAGAGTTTGTGTCCCTTAAATATCCGACGTTCAAGAACTGGGTCTTTACAAAGAGGTTCCCGGTCTCTCCGGCCTTAACCAAAAGTGCTGAGAAAAGAAACTACAGTCTCTTCACTCCCCAGTAGGAGTGGTGGCGGGGTCGTTCGTGAACCAGAACCGATGGAGACACCCCAAGACCTTCTGTTCAAAGAGGTACTTACCTCTAAATGAGTGAAAGTTTCGTCAAGTGGGTAGATGGCGATCGAGGTTCAACGAGAGTCGTCGGGACAGGGAGAGAGGTTGAGGTGCGGGGGTGGAGGATGTGGTGTGGGACGTCTCGTAGGGGTCCCTCCGGGGCTTCCCGGCACCGAGACCAGGAGTCTCCGTCACGGACAAGATAAGTTTCGAAATCAAGAAAAAATCATTTGGCCCTCGTGAGTTCCACGGGCGGTCGTAGCGTCTCCGTGCTTCACGCCAGACCCCACTTGCACTGACCCCTCGACCCGCCACAACCCCCATCTGGGAGGTCGGGAAGCACGAGTGGGCCGGGACACTCCACTCTGGACGGAGGAACTCCGGTGGCTTCCGGAGGGAAAGTCAGAGTGCGTACGTCCTCGGTTGGAACACACACACACACAATCAACGAAGTCAAGTCAAGACACCGAGTCAACACAGGCTGAGAAACGCTGGGGTACCTGACATCGGATGGTCCGAGGGCGTAGGTACCTTAAAAGGTCCGTTCCCATGACCTCACCCAACGGTAAAGGAAGAGGTCCTAGGTCGGAATGAGATGTCCGTGAAGGATGACTCACGGATGACACACGCCCGTGCGGTCACAGGGAGCGCCGCGTTAGGTGGAGAGGGACGACCAGAACGGAGGGACGGCCGAGTACCACGATGGAACGATTTCACAGTCAGTGGGTCAACACAGGCCGAGATGCTGGGGTACCTTACATCGCAGACAGGTACCTTAGGAGGTCCGTCGTCGCGGCCTCGCCCCGCGGGAAAGGAAGAGGCATGAGACGATTCCGACGGTGTTGTTTGTCGTGTCCGACCCCACTCCACCCTACACCCTGAAGTTCCTGTCTTTGAGTCAAAGTGTGTCGAGCCCTCGGACCCCAGACACTGGTCCCCCAACGAAGACTCGAAGAGACGGGGCGAGCGTCCTCCGGTGGACACAGGAGTACGCCGGGGGAGACGTGTAGGGCCAGGATTCGAGGCGAAGAAGATTCCCACAGACAGTGCGACTGAATCCCGGGTGGGATTACTGGAGTAGATTGGAAGGGTGGAGAAATTTGCGGGACGGGGCAAGGTCAGTGTAAGACTCTATGATCCCGAATGCACTATACCCTTTCAGCGAGTCAACACGGGCGGAGAAACGCTGGGGTACCTTATAAGTCAGGAACCTGAAGAGGTCCGGTCTTGTGACCTCACCCCTCGGAAAGGGAAGACGTCCCCGGGAAGGGTTGGGTCCTTAGCTTGGCCCCAGAGGACGTAACGTCCACCTAAGAAATGGTTGACTCGAGAATCCTGAGGTTACTTACCACTCAGGACACTGTGTGTGTGAACCGAGACAGATACGGGAGGACGGACCCGATCATTATATTATTGTTAACGGGAATGCATAGTCCCTGAGATGACTCGTAAAATGCGTATAATTGAGTAACTAGTGTAGGGCAGGCCTTCGTCCATACTTATAATGGGGGTGGGGGTAAAATGTCTACTACTTTGACTCCGAGTTTCTCCAACTGATTAACGGGTGATCTGACATTCGAGAAAGTGACGTCGTGTCACGGACTACGAGGACACGTCCTCTCTAGTTGTACGGGTCACCGGGGGTCCATCCTTCATCCCTCGTTTAAAATTTCGGTACGGTAGTGTCCCGGGGTCGAACCTACCGGATTGGTGACGTGTCCGGGCGGAGAAGGAAACAGAAGAGAATGAGCCTTTGGTCTCACTGTAAAGATTTCACGTTTAGACTACAGTGAAGGAGTACATTTTGGGAAGACGCCAAAACGGGAACCGGGAGGAGTCCTATTTCGGGGACGAAGAATGGGGCCGGAGGTTCCGGGAACGTACCGGTCACTCGAGGGAGGGTGGAGAACCGAAAGGGAGAGGGGGACGTCGGGTTTGTGGTCGGGGTGGCCTGGGACCGTTCAGGGGTTCGAGGGGTTCGTGAGAAGACGGGACACACTGAGGTTTCTACTCCCGAAACCGACACAAGGGGTTGAAACTATGGTTGTTGACTACGAAGGAGTTCCGGCTAGAATTGACGACGGGAGTCTAGCGACAGTTTTCCGGAAACGTGGACGACACGGGTGACGGACCAGTGACACAAGGTACGAAGAGGCACCTCTGGACCGGGCTTAGGGAGGAGGAGGTCCTTCAGAAGGAAGGTACCGTGTACTGCATCGATGATCCTACTGTAGTACGGTCACCACACAGAACGAGGGAGCTCGCGGTCTGATTCTCGGGGAGGACCTGACACTATCTTAGAAGAAACAATGTCACTGAGGGTCCGGGACCTACCCCGTGCACGGGTAGTCACAAACTACTCACTTATTCACTTTCTTAAAAGTTTACGTGAAGTGATCTGTCGTCTCTGACAGATCAGACAGTTACTTAATAACAGTAACAAATCAACGATTTAGCACAGACTGAGAAACACTGAGGCACCTGACATCGGGCGGTCCGAGGAGACAGGTACCCTAAGAGGTCCGTTCTTATGACCTCACCCAACGGTAAAGGAAGAGGTCCCCTAGAAGGACTGGGTCCCTAACTTGGAAGCAGAGGACATAACCGTCCGTCTAAGAAGTCGGGACTC
The DNA here is from genome assembly GCA_006410555.1 of Capra ibex. Taxonomy (NCBI): domain Eukaryota; kingdom Metazoa; phylum Chordata; class Mammalia; order Artiodactyla; family Bovidae; genus Capra; species Capra ibex. The sequence continues at coordinate 2,558,003 of SJYO01013451.1, read as the reverse complement.
TGTGGACCCTTCGGGAAGTTAGTTGATAACAAGGTAAATTTTTCTTTCTTTTTCTTTTTTCTTATTTCCGTCGTTCCTCCCACCCCCCTTTGGTCGTAAAAGTTAAGAAGAATCTTAAACCGTATTAGACCAAAACAAAAAATAAATTACTTTTAGTTTGAAAATTTATATAAAATTTTTAATGAATTACTTACATTCATCTTCTCGCACCGAGAAGGTTCCACGGTTCAAGTAGAACCAAGTGTGGCCTGCAGGAACCCTTCCTCGGCACCGTTGCACCCCGCCGACCCCAGTCGCCTCCGTCGCCCCTGACTACTTCCGACTCGGTGCTCCTACAACGACCACCCGACCCCCAGTCCACACCTATTCTCCCCCTTAGTTCCCACCGGAGTCCGCGACCGCTCACCCCGGTGAGAGATCCACGCCACTCACCCGGAGAGTGACCCCACCTAAGAACACCCGGGGCCATCGACACCGCGTGCCCGAATCGACAAGGCACTGTACACCTTAGAATCAAGGGTCTGGTCTCTAGTTTGGGCACAGGGGACGTAACCGTCCACCTAAGAAAAAAAAAAAATTAAATAAGTAAAATTCACCTCCGATTAATGAAATGTTATAACACCACGAAAAACGGTATGTGACTGTACTGAGTCGGAACCCACATGTACACAGGGGGTAGGACTTGGGGGAGGGTGTAGGGAGGAGAGGGTAGGGAGTCCCAGTAGGGTCACGTGGTCGGGACTCGTGAGACAGAGTACGTAACTGGGACCTGACCGCTAGAGAAAGTGTATACTATTATATGTACAAAGTTACGATGAGAGAGTTTAGTAGGGTGGGAGCGGAAGAGGGTGTCTCAGGTTTTCAGACAAGAACTGTAGACACAGAGAAAACGACAGAGAGTATCCCCCAGTAGTAGCAATGGTAGAAAGATTTAAGGTATCTATACGCAATTATACGACATAACCACAAAAAGAAAGACTGAATGAAGTGTGACATATTATCCGAGGTCAAAGTAGGGCCGTCTACCTAAGAATTGGGGACCTGGCGGTCCCTTCGGGAAGTCGACTCCGAGATCTCGTGTCTCTCCCGTTCACGGACCCGGCTCCGTGGGTCGGGGTGTCTGTGCCTCTGTCTGAGCCGAGTGGGAGGGTGGGACCGACGAAAGGTGAAACTCTAGGCACTCCGGTCAAGGGACTACTCCCTGGGTAAGGACCGGAGGCCCCCTCCAAATATCTCGCTCACCGGCGAAAAGGGCGGGCTCCCACCGTCCTTCACCCCCGTCCTGACTAAATGTGGGACTCACATTGGTCACAGCGGGGCGCGACGGTCGATCCACGGGTCAGGGGAGAACCCGTGTCCCCAGACTCCCGTTAGTCGGGGTGTCCGGGACTTACTCGAGGACCTCGGGACCACAGTGGTCGGTCTGGACGCTCCGTCTCCTCCCAGTCCCCTCTAGGCCGTGCTGGGGCCGGAGGGGGTGGCGACCCCTTTCCACTCCGAAGAGACCAACTCTCCACCGTCTGACCAAACAGGCAGGGACCTTACTTCGGACCGAATCTGTACTTAGAGAGGAATAGACACAGTAACCCTCCGACCCTCCGCACGCCCAGGACCGGGCGGGTCGGGACTTTCCGGGGACAGTCGAGTCTCCTTAACAAACGGGAGACATTGTCCTCGGTACCCACTGGGTCAGTGGGGCCTGACCGGGGAGTGGGACCGGTTGGAACACCTAGTCTCGGGTCTGTCACTCGTGTCCTCCCCCCCGTGACCTGTCGAGGGTTCAAGTTCAAGCAGGGGGAGTAGTGAAAGGAGGTCGGGTCGTCACCGAACCCCTCGACCGACCGGAGTGAGGGTGAAATGTCTCCTCTTTTGTCCCGTATGTCACCGAAGGGACAGAGGGTGGGACGTGGGGGTCCGACGACCGAGACACATGTGCCACGGTGTAGTTCACACACAAAGTCCCGAGGAACCCCTACCCTCGATACCTATGTCCCAAGTCGTCCCGTCGGGGTCCGGGACGTCTTGTAGGCCCGTACCCTCGGACCTGAGGTCCGGAGGCAGACTAAACTGACGTCGAGTGGGTGGACGGGACAGGTAGGGTCCTGTAGGACCGGTCGACCCTCCCCGACCGTACACACAGGTCTAGTGGGGGACCCCAGACCAGTCCCCTGATGGGTCCACCACGGTCACCATTTCTTGGGCGGACGGTTGCGTTCTCTGTGTTCTCTACTCCCGAGCTGGGGCCCCAGCCCACCCAGGGGACCTCCTCCCGCACCGGGTACGGTCACAAGGACGGACCTCTTCGGACACGCGTCTCCTCGGACCGCCCGGTGTCAGGTGCCCCAGCGTCTCTCAGTCTGGACTGTCGTTGATTCATGCGTGCGTGTGCACCCCTGTGGCTCCGGACCTTCCTCGTCGACGCCTGGCGGGTCGGACCGGGGGCGCCCCAGCAGAGTCTTCGTGCGCCAGAACGGGGTAAAGGTGAGGGTAGAGGTGGTTGTACGTCCGTGGTCCGGGGAAGGGACACAGAGGGTCGTGTCTACGTTTCGTCGAGACTGAACTAGAAAAGACTACGACGGGAAGCCCATGGTCAGGGCCTTAGACTTGTTGGACGGTCATTGGAGTCAAGAGTTCACTCAAGAGATAAAGTACAAGAATAGGGTTGGTTGGGAAGTTGCCGGTGGTGGGATTTGCCGACTGTTTGATCCAGTGTACTGAGACTTAAAGACCCCCCACCCCCCGAGAACCTGTCAAGGACGCCTCCGACCCTCCGCAAGTCCAATTTGGGGGTCTAGACGACCCCCTCGACGTCTCAGTCTGTGCTGACTCACTGTTTGCGAAAGTGAAAAGAAGTACCGGAACCCGCACAACTAACATTAAAGGTGACACAGGATAAACTTTTACTAGCATTAGAGAAGAAGTACCTAGACGAGATTCCTCATCTATCCGATTACATATATTCTTCCTGAGTCCCCGTTACTAATTTACTCTACCGTGTGTAGTGCACGACGCGAGTCAGCGAGCCAACACAGGTTGAGAAACGGTGGGGTACCTGAGACCGGGTAGTCCGAGGAGACAGGTACCCCTAAGAGGGGTCCGTTCTTATAACCTCACCCTACGGTACGGGAGGAGGTCTCCTAGAAGGGTTGGGTCCCTAACTCGGGTCCAGAGGGTGTGACGTCCGCCCAAGAGATGGTAGACTCGTTGGTCCCCTTGGGATGTATAGTACTTTCACTTCAGCGAGTCAGCACAGGCTGAGAAACGCTGGGGCACCTGACATCGGGTGGCCCGAGGAGGCAGGTACCCTAAGAGGTCCGTTCTCATGACCTCACCCAACGGTAAAGGGAAGATGTATAGTGCTCATGAACTATTTATTTAGTCACGCAGGACCCGTAGAGGACCGAATCGTCAGAGTGAGGTCTGTTGGGGTGACTCCCCAAATCTCGTGGTTTCCCTTCCCTCGGGTAGTGACATCGGGGACCTCCAGTCGTCCCGCGGCCACTCTACCTTTCTACCTCTCCCTCAGCCCTCCCTGTGTGTCTCTCTTAGACCAGAAACGGACCAGGTACGGGCTCCCGACTTCCGAGAAACCTCGTGACTATGGGGTTCACACAGGAGGGGTCGAAAACTCGAGTCGAATATTCGGAATGTAAGATTCCGTACTACGATTGTTTACACTTGTGACTCTTCTCTACACAAAAAAAAAAACAATACCTTTTAAATTTTGGTCGTGTCTTCACGTCTTTTATCTTACATAAATAGTGAACCGAAGATCTCACTAATTGTAAAACGGTTAAAACAAAGTAGGTAGGAGACTGAATGTTATTAGAAAAATAGTGTCTTTTAACATTTATATAATGTGTTCAGTTCGTCACCTTGGTACTGAGAGGGTGGAAGTTGTTAATAAACGAGAAAGTAGTCAATGGACCAGACATGAATGTGGTAAACGGGGAGGGGACTTTACTAATACTTCGTTTAGGTTTAAATGCTAACTACCTTCAATGTTTTATACCCTAATAAGATAGTTCAAGAACGGAACTCAACCTTTTACAGAAGTTTGTTTACATAAGGAATAATTATATTATTGAGTTACTCACTATTTTCTTGTGTTCCAGTAGAAGGACCCCTATAAAAGAAAGTGTCTAGAGGTAAAGAAATTGTACTAAAAAATTGAAAAATAAAATATAGCCCCATATCGGGTAATTGTTACAACCCTATCAAAGTCCACCTGTCGTTTCCCTGAGTCCACAAGGACATGCACATAGGTAAGAGGGGTAGGCCGACGGTGGATTGTGACTCGCCTCAAGGGACGCGACATATTGTCCAGGAACAACCGATGGGTAAACTGAAGAAACAAACCGACCCGGCCAGGAACCGACGTCGCGCGCCCCAGAGGCAGCGACGGAGCACGCCCTCGGAAGCGACGTCGCGTCTGCGACGGATCAACACCACGAGTCCGTGTCATCAGGACCGAGCGTCCGAGTCAACGAGGCGACCGTACACCCTGAACACAAGAGGCTGGTCCCTACTTTGGACGCAGGGGACGTAATGTTCCGTCTGGGAGTCGGTGACCCGGTGGTCCTTTCAGGGACAGGTGAAATTCATGTCGTCACACGAGTGTACCTAGGGTTCGAGGGACGGATAGGTGGGAAGGGAGAAAGAACCCCTATAATGCCATTGAAGAATAGAACACGTAGTGATACCTCAGTACCATAAAGTATCTAGGTCACACAAAATTAATTCATGTCAGTTAAATGAAGAAAATCACGAGTTTAACGGTCTGGAAGTCGGTTACCCTCCGGGAAATTCATTCGAGACACCGGAAAACTATGCTGAACTCGCTAGGAATTTTTGAAAGAACGGGGGTACTGTGTAGTGTCACCGGGTCCAAATGGTCTACCGAGGACCGGGTGAGCTGTTCCTTCTATACAAATATAGAAGCAATTATTATAACACACAGTTATAGAGGTTACGTTAAGACTATAATCTTGTAAGAGTGAATGTAATAAACTGAGATGTTAACAATAAATACAAGGATAACCTTTTAGGGTTGAGGATTGTGTACTTGTATATATGAATCAACAAAAACGAATGTTATGTTATTTTATGTAGGTTTTCTTGAGTCGGTCTAAGTATGACCCCTTTTTTTTTCTTCTTCTGATGTCTTAGTTCAGGACCTAAAATATTCTTCAAGGAAAAATACGTAGATAAACACTACCAATTAATATACGCAGTTGAACCGACCTGGTGTCACCGGTCTATAAACCAGTTTGTAATCTAAAAGACACTTTCACACAAAACCTACTCTAATCGAAAATTTAACTTACCTGAAAGAAGCGACAGGTGGACTTTGATAGTATTGTAACAATTGACCGATATGGGGCTATGTTTGATCAATTTTTTTTTATTTAGCTCACCTCAAACTCATTTCCTCTAAGGGAGGATATTCCACCCACCCGGAGTAGGTTAGTCAGTTTCCGGACTTGTCTTGTTTTGTGACTCGAGGGAGACGACTCGTTTCTCCTTAAGACGGAGGTCCACCGGAAACCTGAACTTGACGTCGAGAAGAGACGGTGACAAGACGTCCGAGGTCAGATCGTCGATGGGACCTCTAAGGCCTGAACGGTTCGGAGGTCCTAGTGTACTCGGTCAAATAATTTTGTTTAGTTGGAGGGCGTTCATGATTGGACCAGACTGGGACAAATCGAAGACGTCATTAATTGTACGTATCGTCGAGTTGATATGAAGTTATTTCTTATTTGATTCGATTTAATTTGTTATTCTGTTTTATTTGAGAGAGAGGTATGTGTGTGTGTATGTGTACCGACCAAGATAAAGAGACCTCTGGGGGCACCTCAGGTCTTTACTGTTATATGTAGGAGGTTACATGTCCCGTCGGGGTGTGTCGTTCTTACTGGGCCGGGGTTTCTGGTGAGACGACTCGACCTCTTTGATTCCGTGCTCAGTGAGTGTGGACCGGGTGGGTTCGTACCCACCCCACCCCGGGCCTGGAGGTGGTGGTTCGTGGATCCTTTCGACGCACCCAGAGGGTCGAGGGCATAAATAGGTGGACTTTTGGCAAAGAGATCCAATCCTCACTGGGTCCGGGTAAGGTTGGACTTCTGAGGCCCAGGCGGCAGAATCCTCTTCCTTTGTCGCTGTCACACCTGTCCCGAGGTCCCCGAAACCCTCGGGTTCCCTCCGCGGACCGAGTCTCCTGAAGGACCTCCGCCACCATCGAGTTGACCCAGAGCAGCCCCTTTCCCCGGCACTTCGCGTGTTCGCCCAAAAACCGCGCCGCCCCTGGCATCCCCTACCTCGCCTCGGGCGTCTCTTGGCGATCCGGACGCCTCGCGCCCGGGGGCAGGGGAGGGGCGACAAGTCGCCCCGGCGCGCGGCCTCAGCCCGCGGGAGACCGCCGCGGAGCGCGCGCCAAGCCTGGCCCCTCCTCGCCTCGCCACCTGCGCCACCCTTGCCGTCCTGGCGCGGTTCGGGCCCCTCGGGTCAAGATGACCTTAGTCTTCTTTGTCCTGCGAATGTCCTCCTTTTGTAAAATCGTATAGTGAAGCCATACAAACAGAGAGATGATTGCGAGATTTCTTTCGACTCGCGGCTTCTTGACTACAAAACCTGACACCACAACTTCTTCTGAGGACTCTCAGGGAACCTGACGTTCCTCTAGGTTGGTCAGGTAAGATTTCCTCTAGTCAGGACTTATAAGTAACCTTCCTGACTACGACTTCGACTTCGAGGTTATGAAACCGGTGGACTACACTTCTTGACTGAGTAACCTTTTCTGGGATTACGACCCTTTCTAACTCCCGTCCTCCTCTTCCCCTACTGTCTCCTACTCTACCAACCTACCGTAGTGATTGAGTTACCTGTACTTAAACCTATTTAAGACCCTCAACCACTACCTGTCACTCCGGACAACACAACGTCAGACACCCCAACGTTTCTCAGCCTGTGTTGACTTGCTGAATTGACTTGACTTGTCTATGATTGCGTCAACATTTTAGCAAAATTAAATACTACTTCTTTATAAATGTATAACTCCAAACCCCTTCAGTAAGACCGTATATGAACTGAATAATTATTGAACTTTATATACGACAGAACCGAGAGAGAGAACTCGATTGGACTAGTTGGGGGTGAACCCAGGAGGATAAATACCATGAGGGAGACACACCGTCGTCCTTTCTGGGTCATACCTGTACACACAGGTCTGCAGGGTAGAGTAAGGAGTCGTGAATTTTCTTTCACTCGAGACCCTGAAAGGACCTCCAGGTCACCAATTCTGAAGCACGAAAGTGACGTCTCCCGTGTCCAAACTAGGGACCGGACCCTCGATTCTAGAGTGTACTGAGCGACGGTTTTTAATTTGGTATTTTAAAACAAAATTTTCTTTTCGGTCATCTATGTTCTCTAGGAGGACAGAAGGACTTCAGTTCCTTTTCACGAGACTCGAGGGGCCACCAAGCCACGTGTATCATTCCCCACTTCCACTTTCTAAAGAGGTTGAGGGACTCCGAGGACCCTAGGGTGTCAAGGGTGCCTCACCTAAACCAACTTAGTGTCCTCGTGTCTCGAAACCCTTCTAAGGGTCCTGTGTCGAAGTGCCCCAGTATAAAGACTAGAACCCTTAATCGTCAGGGTTCCTCCTTCGACACCTCTCCTTCACTTGGGAACTCCTCATGACCTTATAATGACTTTCCTGACTCGGAAGGAAGGGGGAATCTCTACCCCTCTGACTCCGGCCCCTCTCCCCTTCTCTACACCGGTTTCGGTGCGTCCGGTCAAGACGTTTTTAAATGGGTCTCGACCTCGTCAGTTTCGTGTCTCGGTGGACTCGTTCCGGTCGGAGCCACAGAGAGTCCTTCTCCCCGTTTCCGCACGCCCGTCTCGAGCCGAGAGTCGCCGAAGGTCGGCGGACCGAGGACTGAACACAATGTCTGTGCCTTTATTCCTGGTTTCCTCAGGTCGTGTCAGGGGTGGTGGGAGACGGGGAGTGGGGTAACCTGTCAGGGGCGAATCCTAGAAGACATTTTACCCCACTACTACATCGGAAAGTCCCACACTACAGACAGGACTCGGCCGGGACAAGATTCTACTTCAGGTTTCAGACCATAAACTCCGAGAAGAATTGGGAGGGTCGTTTGAAGTCGACGTCAGTCTTACTCGTCCCGGAGCACCCCGGCGGACTGTTCCCGGAATTCCTTGTTTAGACACAGGGGGAACGAATTTTGGGTGAGGGTCGAGAGACCGCTAAGACGCTAGAGGTACCTACGCCCCACCTCTTTTTGGTTTTTGGTCGTTCACCCAGGTTCCGGTCGACCCCTCGGGAATGACCCAGGTCTCCCCGGGGTCCTGGAGGTCAGGTCGACTACCCTTTCGGTGTGCGTCGACCAGTCAGGACAAAAGTTCATTTCAGACTTTATGTCTAAAATTTTATAAATGAACAACGACGGACACCCGAAAGAGATCAACGTCCCTCCCCCGGCGGGAGAGCAACACCACGTGCCCGACGAACGACTCCACCGACGGCAACGACGTGACGTCTGAGGTCCATGTGCCCGAAGGCATCAAGTCGGTGCCTGAGTCGTCAACGTCGCGTGCCCGAATCAACGAGACTCCGAACACCCTAGAATTAAGGAATTGGTCCTTAGTTTGGGTGTAGGGGATGTACCCTTCCACCTGAGAATTTGTAACCTGGTGGTCCCTTCAGGGTGAGTCATAATAGTAAAACTCGAGGTGGGTACATCAAGGTACATAACTCAAACAAAGAAAATTGACGACTCGTCATAGGGTAATAGTCAAGTCAGGTCAGGAAGTCACACAGACTGAGAAACGCTGGGGTACCTGACGTCGTGTGGCCCGGAGGGAGAGACAGTGGCTGAGGTTCTAAAACGTGTTTGAGTACAGGTAGCTCAGTCACTACGGTAGGTTGGTAGAGTAGGAGACAGTAGGGGAAGAGGAGGACGGGAGTTAGAAAGGGTCGTAGTCCCAGAAAAGGTTACTCAGTCAAGAAGTGTAGTCCACCGGTTTCATAACCTCAAAGTCGAAGTCGTAGTCAGGAAGGTTACTTATAAGTCCTGACTAGAGGAAATCCTACCTGACCAACCTAGAGGAACGTCAGGTTCCCTGAGAGTTCTCAGAAGACGTTGTGGTGTCGAGTTTTCGTAGTCAAGACTACCTTCGTGATTTAAGGTAGTGTCGTCACCTGTCAAACACCTCGACGAGTGGACACCCCCTGTAACCTGACAAAAGGGGAAAACAGGAGAACAACAAGTCAGGGAGTCAACACAGGCTGAGAACTTTATCTACCCCTTTGTCACAGTCTGAAATAAAAAAACTCGAGGTTTTTGTGACGTCTACCACTGACGTCGGTACTTTAATTTTCTACGAATGAGGAACCTTCTTTTCACTACTGGTTGAATTTATCATATAAGTTTTCGTCTCTGTAATGAAACGGCTGATTCCAGGCAGATCAATTCCGATACCAAAAAGGACACCAGTACATACCTACACTCTCAACCTGACACCTCTTCCGACTCGTGGGTTCTTAACTACGAAAACTTCACACCACAACCTCTTCTGAGAACTCTCAGGGAACCTGACGTTCCTCTAGGTTGGTCAGGTAACTCTTCCTCTAGTCGGGACCCTAAAGAAACCTTCCTTACTACGATTTCGACTTTGAGGTCATGAAACCTGTGGACTACGCTTCTCAACTGAGTGACCTTTTCTGCGACTACCACCCTCCCTAACCCCCGTCCTCCTCTTCCCCTGCTGGGTCCTACTCTACCGACCTACCGTAGTGCCTGAGTTGCCTGCACTCAGACTCACTTGAGACCCTCTACCACTACCTGTCCCTCCGGACCGCACGACGCTAAGTACCCCAGCGTTTCTCAGTTTGTACTGACTCGCTGACCTGACTTGACCACCTGATATATCGAGCGGGCCGGAAGGACAGGTAGTGGTTGAGGACCTTGAGCGAGTTTGAGTGTAGGTAACTCAACTGCTACGGTGGGTTCGTAGAGTAGGAGACGGCGGGAGAGGAGGACGGGAGTCAGAAGGGGTCGTAGTCCCAGAAGACGAGAGAACCGACAGTGCCTTTCGAAGGAACTTGTAAGTACATGCTCAGAGACATCCACACACACCAAGACAAAGAGAACCCATTTAGGATCCTCACCTTACCAACCCAGTACACCTTCCTCGTACAAATTGAAGAATTCCTCGACGGGCGACAAAAGGTTTCGTCTACATGCAAATGTCAGGGTAGTCGGCACATACTTCCAAGGATAAAAAGGTGTAGGGACTGTTGTGAACCCTACTAGTCAAAAAAAAAAAATTTCCCTCAGAAACCATAAATAAAAGAACTAAAAAATCCACAAACCGACACGACCCAGAACCAACACCGTGTGTCCTAGAAATCACACCGTGCACTTGAGCCAACGTCGTCTACCCTAGATCAAAGTAGTTTGGGTCCTGGGTACTTCAGAATTGGTGACCTGGTGGTCCCTTCAGGGGTTTGCCAGTCCGAAAGCAAGACCGGTTAGTCTGTGCCCGCGCCACGTCGAAGGAGTACTCTTGAGTGAGGGATTCGGGAGTGCGACAACGCGAAGAGAAGTACCCGAGGAAACAGTCGGGACATATAAGAGACCACTTTCCAAATAAGCTTGGAAACCGGGTAATTCACTCTTAACCCAACAGACAGAAGAATGAGAGATCGGTATTCCCAAGAAAAATACAAGCTCTAGTGTGTCAAAGTCACCTCCGTCATAACGGGGGCTCCCCCACTTTTAACCAAAACTCCTGCACTTTTTTTTTTATGAGAAAATTACACCTTTCGTACTTGTGTACATGGCGTGTCTTCGTCTTAGACACGACAATTTTAAAGTACCCTCGTTAATCCCTCCTTTTACGGACTTTTCCGAGGCACCGCCTCTCTCCCCACTTTTTCCGACTCTTAGTAACAACATCTATGTTCAGGAAACAACCGATAAAACGTTTCTCCTTTTAAACATTTAAACCTTATTCAGGTTAGATAGTCAACACGTGAGATCCCGAAGGGTCCACCGCGATCGTCATTTCTTGCGCGGACGGTTGCGGTTACGTAATCTCACATGATAAGATATTGCCTTTACAAACGGACTCAGTGAGTTCCAGTGATTCTAAAAGAGGGTACAAGAGAGGATCTTCAAAGTATCAAAATTGATAAGGTAAATCCAGATACTAGGTAGAGTGTCTGGATTTCTCTAGTTTCATTTTTTTTTTTTTAAGAACCGTAGACCTGTAGGTTTGACTAGGTTGTCACGAACAACTTCGTGAAAAGACAGGGACGACTTAACGAAACGAAAGGTTGGAGATAGTTTTTAGTCAACTGGTCCTCGAGGGACCACCGAGTCACCATTTCTTCGGTGGACGGTTACGTCCTCTGTGCCCAAGCTAGGGACTAGGCCCTCCTAGGGTGGACGACGTCTCGTTGATTCGGGTCCTCGGGTCGACGACTCGGGCACGACACCTCGGTCCCTCGACGTCGGGGACTTCGGACTCACGGATGTGGGACGCGAGTCGCTGTTCTCCCTCGACGCGAGAGGCGTCGGTCTCTTTTCGGCCGTCTCGGGTCTTGTTTGTTCATTTACTGATTTTTTTAGTTAGCTAACATGTACACACTCAGATGAAGACCTGAAAGGCAAGACAAGGCTGATTGAGTTTATAGAAATCATATAACACGTCTGGTTTCTCTTCGACCAGAAGCCAGCCGGACGAGACCCGGGACGGGCAGAGAGAGACAGAGGGTGCGTCCGGAGGAACCGACGGAATCGGTCCGTGGAGGACTGAGTCCCGGCGTCAACGCGGACGCAGGACCGGGGTGTGGGAGAAGGGACTCTACCGGAGGACCAGACACAGTGGAAGAGACTCTCCCTCTGGGGACGAGCGTCCGTCGGGACCGGGGAGAGGTACCGTAGTACCACAATCAAACCAAAATCCTTTTGAGTCACTTCAGACGCCTGAAGGGACCCTCGAGTCGACCATTTCTTAGGCGGACGTTACGCCCTCTGGACCCAAGCTAGGGACCCAACCCTTCTACGGGACCTCATCCCTTTCCGATGGGTGAGGTCATAAGACCGGACCTCTTAAGGTACCTGACATATCAGGTCCCAAAGCGTTTGTCAACCTGTGCTGACTCACTGAAAGTGAGAGTGAAAGTCACTCCAGACGGCCGCAGTCTAGTGTGTCCGACACGTCTGTCACTACTTCTGGACCCCAAAACAAGGTACACTCTACCTTCGTCCTCACCTCCTTGGTCTGGAGTCAAAGCCCTTGCAGCGAACCCCACGAAGCACCTCCACCAGACTTCCCTCGTCGCACCTCCGGGACCGGTCGTGCACCTGGGGCGGTCGGCACCAGGGTAGTAGTCTCGGTAGGGAGGGAAACTGTCGTCGCGGCTGTCCTCCTTCCCTCGAGACCAGTGGGAGGGAGGGCCGAGAGCCCGAGACTCTTAGCCCCTTCCATCCTCGACCCACAGGACTCCTCCCCACCGTCCACCGATCACGGGGGACGACGGACGACCTCATCGTCGTGGGGACACCGCGGGGGAACCCCGGTCCGGGAAACCGGTAGTTGAGGGGAGACCGGTCGTCCCCGAGCGTTTGGGGAGACTACCACCGTGTCACCGAGTGGGTGTCGGACCAGGTGAGGACACGGGTGGCTGAGTCACACACGAATAACTCGTGGATGTTTCACGGCCGAGCCCCGGTCCACCACCCCATAGGGTCGTGGACTACCTCCCTTCCGCAGGGACGAGAGTCCCGGGGTCCGACAACCCTCTCACTCTCTCGTTAGTTCCTCCGTGGGGGACTTACCCAGCGACACTTGACCCCCCCCACGAGGCTTCCTATTCTGACCCCGTCCCGTCTGTGTCCCCAGGTCTCTAGTCTACTCTATTCTGAACCTGGACGAAGTCCCTAAGGACCCCCGAAGGGGCCCCTGACTACCGACCTGACGTACCCTTCCACGTTTCTTCAAGGTCCTCCTCCTTTTCCGTCTGGTCATCCAGGGGGCCTCCCTTCCTCCTCCCGAGTACCCCCGGAGACTTCCCGACTACCCCTCCGTTCCCACCCCAGGGCTCTCGACCCCTTCCCTCTCCGGCGGCCCACTTCCGTTCCCGAGACCGACGTGAAATAGGCCCGGTGGTTCCGGACGTGGTACTGGAGAAGCACTGGAAACCTGAGACAGGAGAGAGAAGGAGTAAGGGTTTCCTGTCGGGGTCGGGTCCCGAGGGCCGGGGAGGGGACTGGAGGACGTCGTCGGAGGAAGGGAAGTGGCCGGAGAGACTGAGGCCAGGGGTACCCAAGAGCCACCGGGAAGAACGTGCGAGTGTCGACTCTAGTGCGGGAATGGACCCTGAGGGACCCGAGAGCCCCGTCGAGACCCTCCCGTCCTTGGTGCACTCTGGGTGGACAAGGACCCAGGAGTCTCTCGCGACCCCCGTTTCAACGTCTATGATGGTACCAAACTCTGCAAAGACACTAGACTTTGGACGTCGGTATGACTCTCTTCGCTAGTAAATTCTATCTTCGAACACTGCTATTTCTCCACTAAAAAAAGAGGGGGGTGAGTTCAGGTGGTTAGAGGACTTAAGATAGATGGCTGGGGTCCCACTTCCCGACCTCGAGACAGGCATTGCTCCGCATTAAGTCACGTGAACCTCGTCCCGTCGGAGTGGTTCTTTCCTCTTTTCCCTCGACATCGGTGTGTAAGTCGTCCCGGTGGACGTCCCGCCCTCCTGTCTGACCCGGTCCTTCTGTCAAGTGACGGTCGGTCGGATCTTCTCGGTTTCCTGACCTCGAAGTCGAAGTCGTAGGCAGGAAGGTCACTTGTGGGCCCTGACCAGAGGAAGTCTTACCTGACCAACCTAGAGGAACGTCAGGTTCCCTGAGAGTTCTCAGAAGAGGTTGTGGTGTCAAGTTTTCGTAGGTAAGAAGCCGCAAGTCGAAAGAAGTGTCAGGTTGAGAGTGTAGGTATGTACTGGTGACCTTTTTGGTGTCGGAACTGATCTGCCTGGAAAACAACCGTTTCACTACAGAGACGAAAAATTATACGACAGATCCAACCAGTATCGAAAAGAAGGTTCCTCGTTCACAAAAACTTAAAGTACCGACGTCAGTGCACGATCGTGGAGTCGACTCAAGCTCCCAGTCTCCCGTAAGATCCGTCTGTCGTGGGGTACCCACTGGGGCCCCGTCCAGGGTGGAGAGACCTGGAGGCAGGGACGAGACACACCACCCGTCCGACTAGGGGTCCGGAGAGTCCCGGGCGCCAAGTAGGGACCATTCCTTCTGAGACCGTCAGTTGCACGGTAACTTCACAGGGGGAACCAATCACTACGAACACCACTTGGACGGGAGTCTGAGAGTCTACTCGTTTCTGTCTTTACGGAGAGTTGACCGAGACCCCCCTTCCCCGCCCAAGACCGAGGACACGGGCCGTCCGACCCGAAGGGACTCACAGGACGTCGGGACGAGAGGAGACACACCAAAGGCAAGAGACGAGAGTAGTGACGTGTCTGTTGGGCTCGGGACCCCAGTCGAGTCGACCTGGTCGGTACCTGGTTAGTGACGGCGGCCCCTCTATGATACAAGACTTCCCGTCCGGTCGAGTTCACGAGTGAACTGTACCTGGTTTTGTCCCCGACCACCCAGGGTCCGTCTAAGTTCCTGGTTCCATTCTTCAACCACCTGAGGTAGTCTTCCTACAAAGCAGGTGTTTTCATCGTCTTTGGTGAGGTTCTCCAACTTGACACCGGGGAGTCACGGGGGGTGCCTATACAGGTGGAGAGTCTTGGACACTTGCACGCACTGAAATACCCCGTTTCAGAAACGCCTATATTACTTTAGTTCCGAGGACTGTACTCTCGTTGGACCCAAATCCCACCTCGGACTTAGGTTACAGTTTACGAGAATATTGTCCCTCCGTCCTGAAGAGACGACCAGAACACCAATCTTTAGGTGGACGGTCACGTCTCCTGTGTCCAACCTAGGGGTCTTCTCGGGTGCACCGACCGCGTGGTCAATGACTCGGGCACGAGATCTCGGACGCGAGGCGCTGTTCTCTTCGGTGGCGTTCGTTTTCGGCGGTGTGGTGTCGATCTCCCTGGGTCGGGGTTCGGCCCGGACCTCGGGGCCCACGACCTTCTCCGTCCTCCTTCAGGAGGCAATTCTCCCTTGCGTCGGGACGACCACGAACCCAAGGCTAAAGACCGGAGACCTTGGTACTCCCTTAGGTAAAGACAACGTTCGGTCGGTTAAACACCAGTAAACACTACCGTCCGTGTCCTTTAATTGTGTAGGTGGGGTCAGAGAACACTACGGGGAACGTTAGGGGTTCCCAACTCGGACGTACCTCCACCCGGAGGTTGTACGGGTTTGAAACAGAGACTAGGTCGGGGAGTGGACGGTGAGGATCCTACCTGGTGACGGGGGTTGTAAGGGCAGTCTTTTCCTGTTTCCACCCACACTTATCGACAACCCGAGATCTGTGAGACGTTACTCCGAACATTTCATCCACTATCTATTCATGTAGCTATGTTGACTTCCCTCTGGGTCTGTGTGTGAGTGACGGAGAAACGTTCCGAGTCCCTTTATCTAGGGTCACACACGACACGAGACCGGGACACTTATTCGGTGAATTATAGAAACTCGGAGTCAAAAGAGTGGACATTTTACCCCTACTACGTTAACGTCAGGACGTCAATCTAACTCCCAATTTACTCGACCTATGTTACTTGAGCCGTGTCACGATCCACAAATTCTTCTCGACAAAACCCTGAAGGGACCGGTAGGTCGCCAATTCTGAGGTGCGAAGTTCCCCGTTCCCAAGGTAGGGACAGTCCCTTGGTCCTAGGGTGTATTTGCCAAGTCAAGTCAAGTCAGCGAGTCAGCACAGGTTGAGAAACACTGGGGTTCCTGTCGTCGTACGGTCCGAAGGCACAGGTAATGATTGAGGACTTCGAATCAGTTTGAGTACAGGCAGCTCAACCACTACGGTAGGTTGGTATAGTAGGAGACAACAGGGGAAGAGGAGGGTGGAAGTCAGAAAGGGTCGTAGTCCCAGAAAAGTTTACTCAGTCAGGAAACATAGTCCACCGGTTTCATAACCTCGAAGTCGAAATCGTAGTCAGGAAGGTTACATAAGTCCTTACTAAAGGAAATCCTACCTGACCAACCTAGAGGAACGTCAGGTTCCCTGAGAGTTCTCAGAAGAGGTTGTGGTGTGAAGTTTTCGTAGTCAAGAAGCCGCGAGTCGAAAGAAATATCAGGTTCAAAGTGTAGGTATGTACTGGTGACCTTTTTGGTATCGAAAGTGTTCTACCTGGAAACAACCGTTTCATTACAGAGACGAAAAATTATACGACAGATCCTACCAGTTTCTAAAAGAAAGTTCCTCGTTCACAGAAAATTAAAGTACCGACGTCAGTGGTAGACGTCACTAAAACCTCGGGTTCTTTTATTTCAGAGAGTGACAAAGGGGTAGATAAACGGTACTTCACTACTCTGACCTATAGTACTAGAATCGAAAGACTTACAACTCGAAATTCGGTTGAAAAAAATGAGAGAAGAAAGTGAACGTAGTTCTCCGAGAAATCGAGAAGAAGTGAAAGCCGGTATTCCTACCACAGTAGACGTATAGACTCCAATAACTATAAAGAGGGCCATTAGAACTAAGGTCGAACACGAAGAAGGTCGGGTCGCAAAGAGTACTACATGAGACGTATATTCAATTTATTCGTCCCACTGTTATATGTCGAAACTGTATGAGGAAAAGGATAAACCTTGGTCACACAACAAGGTACAGGGTAAAATTGACAACGAAGAACTGGACTTATGTCTAAAGAGTTCTCCGTCTAATCCACCAGACCATATGGGTAGAGAAAGTCTTAAAAGGTCAAATAACACTAGGTGTGTCAGTTTCCGAAACCGCTTCAATGATTTCGTCTTCATCTACAAAAAGACCTTGAGAGAACGAAAAAGCTACTAGGTCACCTACAACCGTTAAACTAGAGACCAAGGAGACGGAAAAGATTCTGGTCGAACTTGTAGACCTTCAAGTGCCAAGTGTATAACAACTTCGGACCGAACCTCTTAAAACTCGTAATAAAACGTTCTCACACTCTACTCACGTTAACACACCAACAAACTTGTAAGAAACCGTAACGGAAAGAAACCCTAACCTTACTTTCGACTGGAAAAGGTCAGAACTCCGGTGACGACTCAAAAGGTTTAAACGACCGTATAACTCACGTCGTGAAAGTGTCGTAGTAGAAAATCCTAAACTTTATCGAGTTGACCTTACGGTAGTGGAGGTGATCGAAACAAGTATCACTACGAATTCCGGGTGAACTGAAGTGTAAGGTCCTATAGACCGAGATCCACTCACTAGTGTGGTAACACCAATAGACCCAGTACTTCTATAAAAACATAACAAGAAGACACACGAGAACGGTGGAGAAGAATTATAGAAGACGAAGACAATCCTGGTATGGGGAGACAGGAAATAGCTCGGGTAGAAACGTACTTTACAAGGGAACCATAGAGATTAAAAGAACTTCTCTAGAGATCAGAAAGGGTAAGACAACAAAAGGAGATAAAGAAACGTAACCAGTGACTCCTTGCGAAAGAATAGAGAGGAACGATAAGAAACCTTGAGACGTAAGTTTACCCGTGTAGAAAAGAGGAAACGGAAACCGAAGAGAAGAAAAGAGTCGATAAACATTCCGGAGGAGTCTGTCGGTCAAACGCAAAAACGTAAAGAAAAAGAACCCCTACCAGAATTAGTGACGGAGGACATGTACAGTGCTTAGAGGCAGGTATCAAGAAGTCCGTGAGATACTCTAGATTACGGAACTTACATAACCAGTGAAGGTAACATATTAGCATTCTCTAAACTAAATCCAGTACGGACTTACCAGATCACCAAAGGGGATAAAAGAAGGTAAATTCGGACTTAAACCGTTATTCCTTAAGTACTAGACTCGGTGTCAGTCGAGGGTCATAACAAAAACGATTGACAAATCTCGAAGAGGTAGAAACCGACGTTTCTTATATTAGTTAGACTAAACCTACAACTGGCACGTCACAGGGGAGAGGAAGGAGGTGGGTCGAGGTGGGGGCCACCTGACGCTGGGTACGACACCCAGTGGCCCCTACTGTCCCGGCAAACGTCCGTAAACAACCGGAGGCACATCAAGAACGAAAACCTCCGAGACAGGTGTGTCAGGGTTTGTAATTCCATCGGAATATTTTACATCAGAAAAAAGTTTTTGTCTAAGACTTTTCTAAAATTTTATTAAAAAGTGAACTTAACTGAACCAAGGAACTGGGACGGAAACTACTGGAACCTCGTCTACACACTGGAGAGACCCGGAGGACCGAGGAGGTACTTTCTCGTTATTACCACAAGGACTCAGCGTCCCAGGTTACAGTCGTAAACATTTCAGTACTTTGTCACGGGGCGTGTATCGTCTGTACACGTCCGTACAGCCGATGTATTCTATTTAATGGCCGTTACAAAGTAAAGACTAAAGAGTAGTTACTAGACTTACGAGTCCTAAGAACAATGAACTCGCAGGAGCTACATCACTTTGATCGCTTTGAAAGTATTAATGGTTTAGTTTTTATTACTACTGCATTACGGTGTAGGATCTCCCTAAACAACAACGACAACAAGTCAACGAGTCAGCACAGGTTGAGAAACACCGGGGTACCTGCCGTCGTGCGGTCCGGAGTGACAGGTGGTGGTTGAGGGTCTCGAACGAGTTTGAGCACAGGTAACTCAGTCACTGCGGTAGGCGATAGAGTAGGAGACAGTGAGGGAAGAGGAGGAAGGGAGTTAGAAAGGGTCGTAGTCCCAGAAAAGGTTACTCAGTCGAGAAACGGACATCCATAAATTACTTCGTAACAAATAAATAAACCGACACAACCCAGAAGGAACGTCGCGGACCCGAATCAACGGGAGTCCGTACCCCCTAGAATCAAGGGACTGGTCCGTAGTGTGGACACAAGGGACGTAACATTCCGTCTAAGAATTGGTCACCTGGTGGTCCCTTCAGGGTCATTTCGTAGAAGATTTCAAGTGGAAAAAAAAAGGGGATAAACGTCATCATGTGTTACAACCAACAATTATGTTCAAGATCGTGGGGTTCCCCGTTTCCGACGTAAGTATCGGTTCCCTTCACTGGAGGTCCGTCCTCGAGACTCTCAGACCTTCTCACCCCCTTTCCTCCCGTCCGAGAGATCGAGAGACGGCCCGAGTGGGTTCGACAGGAGGCTAGTACAGGCCCGACCTGTCCGGGGTCCCCTGTATATCAAGTCGGAGGTAACTGCCTGCCCTCGGACCCCGAGACCTCGTTTTCCCTGAACACGTCCATGTTTCACACACCAGGGTCCAGAGGGCGGACTACTTGTGTAAAGAAAGGGATAAAGTTGGGGAAGGTGTAGGTCGTGTCGGGTACTGTGGAGGGCGTAGGGATAGGGTCCATGTTAACAAGAAGGGTCCTTGTTGGGTGACGGACCGTCAACTTCTTTCCGAAGAGGAAAGGTTTGAACAGTAGTTTGTACGTAAGAGCTTCTCCGGAAGGGCGGGGTTTGGTGTTTTTTACCTGAGTGATTACGGTCTGCCACACACTCAACGACAGAGAGGGAAGGACCGAGGTCCCAAGGTCAGGTCTGAGGTCCAGGTTGAACGAAACACTGAAATTCGCACTGAGTCGGAGAGACCCAAAGTGCACAGAATGAATTGTACCTTCTCTTGTGGTCAACGGAAAGCCCCGACTCCTATTGGGAACAGGTGTAAGTACTTCGAAACCTGTAGTCCGCCGAAGAGTTCATTACAATCAATCCATAGAGGGGTTGGGGGTTGGCAGAGGTCGTGAAGGAGAAAGTTTTAGCGACTTAAGGAAAGAAAAGGGGTTGCACAGCCACGGATTATTATTAAAATTCCAATAGGGAAGACCCCCTTAAAATTGTCTCTAGATAAAAATTTTTCACCTCACGAATTCAACCTCAAAGACGGTTGTCTACTCCTACTCTCTGATAAAGCACACGATCCACCTACCACCTTTCCCCCGGTCTCCTATTCTCTCCTCCACCAACCTGGGAAGGTCCAGCGGAGAGACAGAACCATCGTCCACTCTTCGTGGGTCGCAACCTCCTCGACAACGTCAGAACTAGACCCCTGCCAACCCAAATTTAAAGGACTACTTTTTTTTTTTTCCGCCTCCTTGGCCTCAAGGTTCTTGGACTCAGTGTTCTTCCCTCTTCAGTCCGATCCTTCGACGACTGTTGTGTGAGTGTACTGACTTTTTTTGAAAATTGTCTAAGAGTTCCCTCTGATTCTCTCGGAAACTTGGACGGGGAACCCGGAAGACAAGTAGGTGGGCTCTTCTCCAATAAATAAGGACTAGATGGAGGTCTTTATAACAGAAAAGAAGAACCCCTGATTCGTCTTTTTTACTTGTTAACCAAGGTTGATACTTCGTTGTCAATTTTGACCTGTACCTCGTTGTCTGACCAAGGTTTATCCTTTTCCTCGTGCAGTTCCGACATATAACAGTGGGGCGAATAAATTGAATATACGTCTCATGTAGTACTCTTTACGGCCCGACCTTCTTCGTGTTCGACCTTAGTCCTAACGGTCCTCTTTATAGTTATTGGAGTCTATACATTACTGTGATGGGAATACCGTCTTTCACTTCTCCTTGATTTCTCGGAGAACTACTTTCACTTTCTCCTCTCACTTTTTCAACTGAATCTCGAGTTGTAAGTCTTTTGCTTCTAGTACCGTAGGTTAGGGTAGTGAAGGAACGTTTATCTACTCCTTTGTCACCTTTGTCACCGACTGAAATAAAAAGACCCGAGGTTTTAGTGACGTCTACCACTAACGTTGGTACTTTAATTTTCTGCGAGTGAGGAACCTTCCTTACTGGTTGGATCTGTCGTATAATTTTTCGTCTGTAATGAAACAGTTGTTTCCAGGTAGATCAGTTCCGATACCAAAAAGGTCATCAGTACATACCTACACTCTCACACTGATATTTCTTTCGACTCACGACTTCTTAACTACGAAAACTTGACACCACAACCTCTTCTGAGAACTCTCAGGTAACCTGACGTTCCTCTAGGTTGGCCAGGTAGGATTTCCTTTAGTCAGGACTTATAAGTAACCTTCCTGACTACAGCTTCGACTTTGAGGTCATGAAACCGGTGGACTACGTTTCTCGACTGAGTAACCTTTTCTAGGACTACGACCCTTTCTGACTCCCGTCCTCCTCTTCCCCTCCTGTCTCCTACTCTACCAACCTACCATAGTGGCTGAGCTACCTGTGCCCAAACCCACCTGAGACCCTCAACCAGTACCTGTCCCTCCGGGGACCCCAAGTACCCCAGCGTTTCTCAACCTGTGCTGACTCACTGACTTGACTTGACTTGACTATCTGAGTGTCTTGTAACCTTTAGGTCCTTCCACGAATCTCTAGTGGGCCAGGGTACCCGGTAATATACCTTTTATTTACTACGAGTCTCTTATCTTCCAACCGCCGGTCCCCGGTCGTAGTCCTGACGACCGAAGAGACTACTGGTCAGGGACACTCTTCTCAAGAGACCCGCGTAAACAAGGACTGTGACTGTCCGAGAAACTTAGTCTAGTCGGGGTTTATAACTCTCTCTTTTTGTACTTGGTGGTTACGGTAGCAGGGAACATATGTGTCGTACCACAAGCCCAGATACCCGTGTCTACAGTCCCTTGCTTCGTTGACTGGATTCTTTCGTCTGGCGAACACCAACTAAAAGGAGACGTGAAACGAACTAACGACGAGATTACTACAAACGTTTTATTTGGAACCCCTTTCTTCACGAACTCATCTTTCAAATATACTAAGGGAAGTAGAGTCCAAACGGGTGACGTAACCAAAAGACACCGATTGTTGTTTGATGTCCAATCTTCATTCTGACCCCCGCCACCCCTCCTCTACCCAATTTTCGTTCCACGTCCCTTCCGACACGAGAAAAGACCTTAGAGACCGTCTCTTAGACAAAGGACCGGAAAAGGTCGAAGACCTTCGACGGACGTAGGGAACTGAGCACCAGGGAAGGAAGTGGAAGTTCTGGTCGTCGTGACGTGAATAGACTAGTGAAAAGACAGTAGTGGAGAGACTGATGTCGGTCCTTTGGAGGTTAAAATTCTTGTATGCACCCCTAAAGAGGTCACCAGGTCACCGATTCTGAGAATTACGTCCTCTGGACCCGAGTTAGGGACCAGTCCCTTGATCTAGAGAGTGCGACGTTGACTCTCAAGTTGACGGTGCTGACTTTCCAGGGTACACGGCGTTGATTCTGGGTCCTGT
Organism: Capra ibex; assembly: GCA_006410555.1. Lineage (NCBI taxonomy): Eukaryota > Metazoa > Chordata > Mammalia > Artiodactyla > Bovidae > Capra > Capra ibex. Next base: position 2,535,601 of record SJYO01013451.1, on the reverse strand, counting down.
CAGCTTATTTAATTATTATTATTATTATCTTCTTACACACACTAACGTAACCCATTTGTACCCATTAAACCCTTTGAAAGAGGTAGAGTTCTAGGAATTGGATTAGCGTAAACCCTTCCGAGAAAAAAAAAAAAAAAAAAAATGGTACATTCCATTATATATAAATTTTTAAGGTCCCTAATCCCAACCCGTAAAGACCCCTGGTAACAAGACGGATGTACAAGAAAAAGGGGGAGTCACCACAGAGATTTTTATGTGGGTTAAGAAACGTCTTTTCTTGTAAAAGTAACAGTACCTTTTATGCCGATGTGGTTTTAAGAAAGTTTCTGAAATTTAGAAAAATAGAAATTAAGATAAATTGTAAGACGTATACATGTCTTTTCACACATTGAGTAGTTCAATGTCATACTCAAAATATTTGGCTGGCGTGGCTACATTCGTCGTACGTGTAGTTCTTCGTCTCGTACGGGACCCGCGGGTCTTTGGGCCGAGTGCCGGCGAAGTTCAGGTTCCATAATCAGTTGTAAACAACTGTAATTTTTTAAAGGATACACCCGTTATGAACCTCATACTAACTTACTTTTCCTTTCTTGGGTTCCCGACAAGTAAAGAAGTAAGCTACTCATAAAAGACCGTGGAGAGGACCCGACCTACGGTCCCTTTTACCCTACTCGACTAACCTGCTCCCAGGATACCGTGTCTTCGTTATCTCCGTTGAGACACACACACACACACACACACACACACACACACCACCCCCCACTCCCCCACCCTTCCTTCAAACTCTTTCTCTATTTTTATGTTCACGTAACCGGTCCGGATTAGTCTTCCGAAGGGCATCTTACATCCGGGACTTCCACTTGTGTGTCCTCTTCTTTCCTAAAGGTCGTTCCGCCCCCGTGTTTGCTTCCTCACAGTCGCCCCAGCCCACCTCAGCCCACCTCAGTCCCCTTTGTTTCTTTCTCTACTGGTAACCTGAACGGTCGGATACTCGGGAACGAATCAGTAAGGGCACAGGGTAAAGTAAAAAATTTCTGAAAGAGTGCTTGTAAAATAAATAAAACCGACGCGACCCAGAACCAGCACCACGAGCCCCCCGAAGAGGACAACGTCTTGTGCTCGGGATCTTGTACCCTAGTCATAAACACTGGGTACCCGTAGCAACGAGGTACCGCACACTCTAGGATCGAGGGACTTGTCCCTTCAGGGGGGTGAAGGGTAAAATGGTCGGGGTGCAGGGCCGTCAGACCTGAGTCGTAGTCTTGGCATCACGAGTCCGGTCACAGAAGGAAAGTTTCTACCCCTATGTGTGTGTGTGTGTGTGTCTCTGTGTGAGTGTGCGTGTGCGTGTGCGTGTGCCGGCTAGTAACCGAAGTAGTCAAGAAAGGGAGGTGTACGGAGATGTCTCGGAGGGTTTGGGGTGGGAACGATACGGACCACGCCCGTGTGTCCCCAGTCTGGGGGCGGGACGGTTTCATCGGCGCTCCGGACTTAGTCCTGGGTCTCGTGGACGAAGAGGGCGTGGGGCGCCAGGGAGTGACGGAGGAGGTGGGGGACAAGGGACGGTCCGGAGAGTCAGTAAGAAGTACACGAGTTAAGTGCCCGTAGATGAGGCACCACCCGGTGCAAGGTCCGTGTCCCTCATGTCGCCACGTCTTCTGTCCGGGGAGGGAGTCACCCCTGCAGTCTGTTATTATTTGTCTTGTGTCTCGAGATATTACATCACAGTCGTCTCCATTCTCTACACACACTTCTTTTTACTTCGTCCTACCCCTGAAGGCACCAGCAGATCACCGACTCTGAGAGTCGAGGGTTACGTCCCCTGGACCCTACCTAGAGACCAGTCCCTTGATCTAGGGTGTACGGCGTTGATTCTCAAACTTACGGGGTTGATTTCTATGACGTACGACGTTGTTTCTGACTTCTAGGGTGCACGACGTTGACTCTAGGTTCCTTCGGTTTATTTATTTACTCTTTGTTTGTTTGTCCTACTTCCCCAACTCCCCTCCCTTCCACCAGAAACTTCAATCCACCAACCCCTTCGAGAAATTCCTCCACTGTGACCCTGGGTTTATTCTACTTCTTCGAACTCAATGTTCCGACCCCCTGTCAATGTTCCTACCAGACACCTGTCTCTAACCGCACTGGCGTCCCCCTGCAGGAACCTCTAAATCGCTCACCCCTTTGCGGTCAAAGAGGGAGAGGTACAGGCAGAGGGATCAGACGTCTTTACCCAGTGGTCCCCACTCTAGTCCCTTCCGGGAGATCGACGAAGGGAGGGTCTAGAAGGAGAGTCACCTTCGGTCGTGTCCCTGGCTACGGGTAACCTGGAACCAGAAATAGTCCTAGTGTTCAGGTCGACTAGAGTTGAGGGACGGGGGTTGGGGGAGCCAAGTCAAGTCAAGCTATCGAGTCAGTACAGGCTGAGAAACACTGGAGTACCTGGCGTCGTACGGTCCGGAGAGACAGGTAGTGGTTGAGGACCTCAAATGGGTTTGAGTACAGGTAACTCATCCACTGTGATATGTTGGTAGAGTAGGAGACAGGAGGGCAAGAGAAGGACGGCGCCGGTCGTGTTCGTTCTCAGCGTGGACGTGTCCCTCTCTTGCCTCGCAGGGGCGATTCTTTTATTCTCTCTCTGTTTTCTACCCCAACTCTCCTAGTCTGGTTTTACCGACTATGGAACGAAATAATACAACGTCGTATATATCCCATTTCATGCACTAAAGACTGGAAATGTTCTAACAAAAATTAAAGGTCTATGTTAGTGGTCTGGGCATGGTAACATATGTCTAGTGTTATTCGATTAGATAGAAGATACTGTACAACGGCTTTGGTTTGTAGAACCTCGGAATTCCCGATATTTTTAAGAACTCCCACCGCCCTGTCCCTCGAATCCGTGTACAGGATCCCGAGACGTATTGCGGCTCGTCGAGGGTTCTGAATTGGGAAGTACCCGTCAGGGGGCGTAGAAGGACGGAAGTTAGAAAGGGTCGTAGTTCCAGAAAAGTTTACTCAGTCGAGAAGCATAGTCCACCGGTTTTATAACCTCGGAGTCGAAGTCGTAGTCAGGAAGGTTACTTGTGAGTCCTGACTAGAGGAAATCCTACCTGACTTACCTAGAGGAACGTCAGGTTCCCTGAGAGTTCTCAGAAGAGGTTGGGGGAACATGGATCAATTGTGAGTCTCTGTGGGGTAGCGTGCCGACTCCTTCGTCCGAAAGAGTCATGGGACGTGACACCGTCCGCTTCCTCCGACGCCGCCGTCCTTCCCGAAAAGGTGACAGGGGGTGGGGTAGTGCACTCTGGACAAAGACCCCCTCCCCACTGGGGAAAGACCCAATACTTCTCCTTCAACCGTCGCCTTTGGCCATGACTGTTGAACTAACTCTCTTCCCACTGTTGTCCCTCCCGTTCACTGTTTAAGTCAGAGAGTGCCCCGTCGCGCATCCCACACCTCGGCCGGCCCAACCAGGGGGCGCCGTCCAGTGTCCGCCCACTGGGCCCCGCACCGGACTCTGCCCCCGCACTAGACCCGCACAGACCCCACTCCGGACCCTCGGTCCCCGCCCCGGAGACACTAGTCCCCCGCCCCGGACCTCCTACCACCGTCCTAGACCCACCCACCCACACCGGACTCCCACCCTTCCCCTCCCTGGAGCTGCCATCCCCCGCCCCAGACTCCCTGCCACCGCCCTAGACCTACCAACCCCACACCAGATTCCCGCCCATCTCCGCCCCGACCCCGCCC